>CANSNZ010001196.1:0-407500 GCA_947646795.1 Beta lomatogona | reverse complement strand
GCATCACCAAGTTCGGGGCTTGGCTTGGAACACTCATGAAGCGGATATGGACTCAAGGCCATTAAAGGAGTTGTTTTTACATGTGTGTTTGTGTAAGCTTGTGTGTGTAGCATGTTCAATATTTTATATGATTGGGTGATTCAATGCTTAGTTAATCACTTCAATCGAAAGCTTGTAAACATTGTTATAATACTAAGTGGAAATTCAATCTTAAAGACATTTTCATTTATGCACAAGTTTAGTTGTTTTATATTGTTTGCAAGTGGACGGACTTCAAAGAATTTATACTATAAATGGAGGAGGATTATTGGAATATTTATAGTAAAATGTGTCCGTTGATGATATGTGATGATTATGTTTCGATGTTGTGGTGTTATGAAACATAGTGAGAAGGAAAGAAACACGAAGAAGAGTGACAAGCTGGCATGATGCGTGCCACACATGCTGCTGCGTACCGCGCACTGGTCCCTCACACCTGATTGTATAGTGCCCCCGCACCATACTGACGAGACACTTTGTCTCTTGAAATGATAAATGTCTCTTTGTGTGGAATGATGCATGATTTTAGTGTTTTCTTTTGTAAATCTTCCCTAGTATATATAGGGAGATATCATATATGGAATGGGGCTACAAAACATTCTTACTTGCTTAAGGAGATTTATTTCTAGATTTGTATCGTTCATTTTAAAACACAACCTTCAAACACACTATAGTGTATTTAGTTTGTCATCAACAACTCCATAGTTTCTTTTTCGTATCTCACAAGAGTTTATCGTGAAACTCGTTGATCATAGTGGGTCAGTAAAATTCTTGCAGGAAAGCGTATTACTGCGTACTTGGAAATTCCATCCGGTTTCCCACAAGATACATGTAACACCCCGACAATTCTCCCTTTTCTAAAATACCTTTTTACTATAAAACATAGAAAATTATCAAAGTATTATAGCCCGTGTTAAAACGTATCGGCTTATTCATAATTTTGCAGCGGAAAATATATATAACTAAACTTCATACTTTAAATATAATAAATAAACAAAGTACTTAAAACCAACACACTATAAATGTCTACTTCAAAACCAAACTTAATATAATATGTTCCTACTAAAGCAATAGATAAAACAATTTGTTACACAAGCTCCCCATTCCCAGATTCTCAATGCTCTAAAGAATCTGCTCACTAAAATGGGTCATCACGGGATCAATAAGGCAAAGCCATGATCACATACACAAACAAAGCACGTAATCAGCAAAGCTGAGTACTACATAACAATACATAAACATTCCTAACATGATACTCAGATTTAATAAGCAGTGATAAATAATAATATAACAATATAACATTCTGCAGATAACTTCTACTGAACTAAACTTTAATCATCTTTTTATGACTTTAATGGAATAGTTATTGGACCGAGTTGTCTAACTAAACATGCCTTCAACTAGGAAGACGAAATACGGGCGCGACTCCGTATTCCAGAATGACTTGCGATATCGAGGAGCCTTTGCAAAATAGGAACGGTGATCAATTCGTTTCCTAGAAAAGCCATGGGTTACCACCATGTACTCCAACTCCTGATTGTCCAACTTCAGACGTGCACCAGTCTAAAGTTTATTACTATCCAAGTTGCACTTTACGTGATTTACAATTTATTACTTGTTATGACACACAAGTAATACAGAAATATCAAATCAAACATTCACAACTGACCTTGTTTTTATCTTAGTATTTAATAAGTGATCACACAACTTACAATCCAAGAGTACTTCCTTTTATTCCAATCTTTCTTATTTGTGAACCTAGCCAACAACCAATCTTACTTTTCAAAGGCATAACTTATCAACTTACCAAATAAGGCCCACAATCCTCATAAAGTAGTGAAAATAATAATATAAGGGAACACATGATTGAACATGATCCAACTCAATAATAATATTAATTCCCCCATGTGAATTAATAAATAAAGTTCCAAACCAACATGCTTGCATCAATATTCCATACAAACAGGATATTCAACTCATATACAATCTTATAATCAACATGTTTGCACACAGGCATAAAACATGTAAACTCCAATCATAATAGAAATCATATATGAACTTACAAAGTTCCTATACATGATACTACAACTTTTCCTTCCTAAAATTATGATACTAACTCACATAACACATAGGTATGTACGTACCTTGTATAAACAAACTGATAGGCCACCTTTAATCACTTTAAAAGTCGCCTACTGAAAAATCTCCGCCTAAAACAACCAATATAATTTAAAGTCAATACTCCAATTAAATTCCAGCAACTTTAAAATACTTTAAATCCTCTTTAAAAATATTTAAAAGTTGTTTTTACCATTAAAACTCCAACTACTTATTTTACCTAGCATAGTACTACTATACTAGTCATTAAAGTCCATAAAACTACATTATTAATGCCCTTTCTAAAATTCCAGCAACTTATAAAATTTTAAAACTCTCTTTAAACATACTTAAACATGATTAACTTCATAATTTAAATCAATCTCATAGTTTATAACATGCTACTATGATTTTCCAATATTTAACACCCTAAAAATTCATGCTTTGACAAATAAAACTCAATCTAAAAATAATAATCAAATCTGAAATTTTATTCTTTTAATACATAACATATATAATCCAAGATTAATCATTAAAACAGTAAATTAAAGTTATTAATCATGATTAGTACTAAAATAATACATAAAAACATGATCTTTAATTAAAACTTGAGGAGGAAGAAAATAATTTAACCAACGAATCAAAGAAACAAGGAGAACAAGGCGACGGAAAAGTTCAGCTGCACTGGTGGCAGCAAGTAGGCGGTTTTTGGTGTTTGTGACGTTTCTTAGCGAAGAAGAAAGCATTACTTGAAGAAGAAGAAAGAAAAATTGGGAGAAAAGCACAAAACAGTGAAGAGAGAGAAAGAATGAAAGTGGCCGGCTCCTTGGGAGTTGTGATGAGAGTGAAAAATTTATGTGTGGTAAAATAATTGGGTTTATGTATTTATAAGTAGGTTTTTCCTTTTGGGCTTAGGAAAAGGAGATTGGGTTTGAATAGAGTTTGATGATGAATATGATTGATGAATTAGAACTCCTACTATTAATAGAAATCATTTTCCTAATCCCCTTAGAATTTAGGTTCCTCAAGCCCATTTAAATTCTTTTCCAAATCCAATTAGTACTTCAAACATTTTTCAAAGCATGCCTAACAAAAATATTTTAACTTCCTTAAATTCTTAAAATAATTTCTTTGACTTTCAAAATGGTCAACCTTTGAAATATGAAATCATGAAAATGCTAATATATATTAAAATATAAATAACTATATATTAAAATATATTTATAAAATTCATAAAAAATACGGGGGATTACAGTCTACCCCTCTTAAAAGAAGTTTCGTCCCGAAACTTGACACGAAAACTCACACCTTTTCAAAAGTTTTTCAACTCAACTCCTATTGGAGAAATACTTGTGCCACTCATGTGCACTCTTTTGCCAACTTAAAATCACTTGCGTTGCTAATGAACACTCTTTTCTCATGCGGAGAATCTATTTATTTTGCACTAAACATGTGCAAATTGCCAAAACAAGCATATAATGCATAAAAATACCATGAAATTAGGTAAAAAGCGCGAAATTCTATCGTATTCTACCTCCCTTAAAAAAAACGAGTTACGCCCTCATAACTCACCTTAAGGAATAAATCTGGATACTTCTTCTTCATTTCAGCTTCAGCTTCCCACGTTGCCTCTTCAGACTCATGGTTCGACCAAAGCACTTTCACGATATGGACATCCTTATTGCGTGTCCTACGCACCTTCTTATCAAGAATTTTCACAGGCCTTTCCTCATATGTGAGGCTACTATCAATCTGGATCCTCTCAGGCTCTAAGACATGGCGCTCGTTAGGAATATAACGCTTGAGTTGGGAAATATGAAATACATCGTGCAACTTTTCGAACTCCATTGGCAAAGCCAACCTATAAGCTACCTTCCCAATTCTTTGTAGAATCTCATATGAACCTACATATTTGGCACTTAATTTGCCCTTTTTCCCAAATCTCATCATACCCTTAGTTGTTGATACTTTCAGAAACAATTTATCACCCACTTCAAACTCATCTTCCCTTCGCTTCAAATCAGCATAACTCTTTTGCCTATCTTGGGCAGCTTGAATTCTAGCCTGAATCAACTTCACATTCTTGACAGTCTCCTCAATGAACTCTGTCCCCAATATTATGTTCTCACTAAAATCATTCCAGCAAATGGGACATCTACATTTTCTTCCATATAATGCCTTGAAAGTTGCCATTTTAATACTCGCATGATAACTATTATTGTATGAAAACTCAATCAAATCTAATTGGTCTTCCCAACTACCCTGAAAATCAATAGCACAGGCTCTCAACATATATTCCATAGTCTGGCTTCTCCTCTCAGTCTGACCATCAGTCGCAGGGTGAAACGCAGTACTCATTTTCAACGTTGTCCCAAGATTTAACTAGACCTTTTGCCAAAAATTCGAGAGGAATCTCGAATCACGATATGAAATAATATCATATGGAACCCCATGTAATCTCACTACATGCTTAACATACGTCTTCGCAAGTTGATTCTTCTTCCATGTCTCTTTGATTAGAATGAACACGGTCCACAATAACCCAAATAGTATCATTGCCATTCCTTGTGCTAGGAAAAGCAATCACAAAATCCATCAAAATGGAATCCCATTTCCATCCCAGAACCTCTAAGGAGTGGACCTTCCCCATGGGTGGCTTATGATCTATTTTGACATTCTGACAGGTTAGACACTTAGACACGAACTTGACAACTTCACGCTTCATGTTTGGCCACCAATAGATTTGCTTAAGGTCCTTATACAGCTTGTCACCCCCAGGGTACACAGAGTACGATGTATTATGGCCCTCATCCATAAGACGTCTCTTAAGCTCATCACATTTTTGTGGTACACACCACCTCTCCTTGAACCTCGAACTACCATCATCATGGATCTTAAAATCACCTTCTTTACCTTGGCCCATCTTTTCCTTAATCTTCTCTAGGTGCTCATCCCCAACTTGACCCTCTTTGATCTCATCGAAAATTGACAACCCCAAAGATAAAGCACTCAATCTTGCCTCGATCTCCCCAGGATTCAAGATTTCTAAGCTAAGTCTCTGCATATCTCGACATAAGTCCTCAGGAACTACCAAGGCATTCATGCTATGACTCGACTTTCTACTTAACGCATCATCAACTACATTCGCTTTCCCCTCATGATATTGGATGTCTAAGTCATAATCCTTTATCAACTCTAACCATCTCCTCTGCCTCATATTGAGGTCTTTCTAGGTGAAAATGTACTTCAAACTTTTATGGTCGGTAAAGATCATACGGGCTACCCCATATAGGTAGTGTCTCCAAATATTCAAAGCGAACACAATAGCAGCTAACCCTAGATCATGGGTAGGGTAATTAGCCTCATAAGGTTTCAATTGACGCGACGCATACGCAATCACCTTCCCATTCTGTTGTAACACACATCCCAAACCATTCTTCGAAGCATCACTATATACCTCAAATCCCTCATTTCCATCAGGCAGGGTCAAAACAGACGCGAAGGTCAAACGTTCTTTTAAAATTTGAAAAGCTTCCTCACACTTCTCACTCCACTCGAATTTCGACTCCTTTTACATCAAGTTGGTCATGGGTCTTGCTATCTTCGAGAAATCTCTCACAAATCTTCTGTAATAGCCAGTTAGACCTAGGAAACTTCGAATATCAGGCACATTATTCGGAGTTGGCCACTCACTCACAGCTTTAATCTTAGCAGGGTCTACAGAGACTCCTGCCTTAGACACATTGTGACCCAGAAATGCTAACTTCTCCAAACCAAACTCACACTTAGAGAACTTGGTATACAATTGATTCTTCCTAAGCGTCTCCAATATGATCCTCAAGTGCTCAGCATGCTCTTTTTCATTCATCGAATAGATCAGAATATCATCAATGAATACAACCACGATCTTATTTAAGAAGTCATGGAAAATCCTATTCATTAAGTCCATAAATATGGCAGGTGCATTGGTTAACCCAAAAGGCATTACAGTGAACTCATAGTGACCATAACGATTCCTAAACGTAGTCTTAGGTATATCCATATCGGCTACCCTCAACTGGTGATACCCCGAACGCAAATCAATTTTCGAGAACATGCTCGGTTCATTCAATTGATCGAATAGCTCATCTATCCTAGGCAAATGATACTTGTTCTTGATGGTTACATTATTCAATTCCCTATAATTGATACATAACCTCATACTCCCATCTTTCTTCTTAACAAATAATACAGGAGCTCCCCAAGGTGATGCACTAGGTCTAATATAACCCTTATCGAACAATTCTTGCAACTGCGTCTTCAACTCAGTCATCTCCGGAGGTGCCATTCTATAGGGTGCTTTAGATATAGGTGCAGTTCCAGGAACTAAGTCTATGGTGAACTCACCAGCTCTACCAGGCGGCATACTCGAAATCTCACTCAGAAACACATCCATAAACTCATTCACAATTGGAACATCCTCAATATTTACCCCAGCTTCTTTACTCACATCTTGCACACTACAGAAATAGAACTCACACCCCTTCTTTATCAACTTCTTTACTTGCATTGCGGAAATAACCCCTTAAGTTCTTGAATTTTCCAAAACGTCTATACGAGGTCAACTTACCCAAAGGGTTTCTTAAAGCTACTTTCTTAACTTCACAGTCTATTTTGGCCTTGTATAAACTTAGCCAATCCATCCCCAGAATTACGTCTAGCTCTCCCAGATTAAACTCTAGCAAATCAGAAGGAAAAACACAGTCTCCTATCTTCAGAGGCAAATTTCTGAACAACATGGTACACCTTATGGTCTCACCAGTAGGTATACTAACATGCAAATCAATCACTTCACAATCTACTAATCCCAGTCTTTTAATAACAGACGGCGAAACAAAAGAATAAGTCGCCCCCAAATCAAATAATGCTTTAACTAGCACGGAGTTAATAGAAAAAGTATCAGACACTACGTCGGCAGATCGTTCAGCTTCATTGCGATTCATCACGAACAGTTTACCCGGAGCCTTGTTCTGGTTGCTCTCACCAGCAGGCTTATTGTACCTCTCTTGGTTGTTTTGTGCCCCTGCAGGTTTCGAACCCTGATTTCTTGACTGGTTAAATCCACACCTCACTTGGTTACTACCCCCACTACCATTTTGCTATTTCTTTTGCTTAGCAAAGCACTCATACTTCCTATGGCCCTTCTTCTAGTAGTAGTTACAGGTTATTAATTCTCCCTTGCAGTCTATACCTCGATGGTTATTACTGCACCTCTTACAATGGTACACTCTCTCAGATTGACCCTTATTATTGTAACCTTGATTATTTCTTCCTTGGAAATTTCCATTCCCATTTCTACTATTCTTGAAGCTATCTTGATTTCCCCTAACATTGAAATCCTTTCTTTTCTCACCTACCACAACATTCTTCTTATCCCTCCTCGATTGTAGTCCATAAATATGGGCTACTCTCCCATACACAATATCTAGGGATGTAAAGGTCTCACCTTCTAACCCCAACTGTATTTCATCAGTCAACCCTTGCTCAAACCTCTAAGCCTTCAGCTCCTCAGTGGCTACAACCTCAGGTGCAAACCTCGACAATGCTATGAATTTACTGTAGTACTCAGAGATGGTCATACTACCCATCCTAAGGTTAATGAATTCCTAGGCCTTCTGCTTCCTCATAAACGCAGGGTAAAACTTCCCTCTCAAAGCAATCACAAAAGCATCCTAATCGAATCCTTCCACAACACTCAGTCTAGCTCCACTCTCCCTCCACCATAAATTAGCCTCATCCTTCAGGTACAACACAACCTGACCCACTCTCATATTCTTAGGACAGTTCACAGCCCCAAAAAGTTTCTCAAACTCCCTAATCCAGTTTTCTAGAAACGTAGGATCAGCTTGCCCCTTATAGTATGGTGGCTTAACCTTAGCTAGCCTTTCAAACACGTCCCCGACAGTCTCAAGATGCTCAGCTCTCTCCTGAGTCAATTTTTCCGCCAAGAGGCGAATAACATCAGCTAGGTCGTTGTTGTTAGCCATCCTACTTCGTGACCTGAAAGTAATATAACTCTACTTTAGGTTTCAATATAGCTTATGTGTCAATCTAAGAGGGCAACATTTGATTTGATCAACCAAGATCGCAGCAACAAACAATTTCTCAAACGGTTCTAAGTACAACATAAAATGTTCTCTAGTAACCACATAATCATCCATGAAGAAAATATTCACATCAGAACACATAAGTAGAACAAACAAGAATTTAATCACAGAATAAAAATTTAAATAATAAAAATATTCCCAACAGGTGCCAGAATAAATTTTTGCTCACTCATATAAATAAATAATTAACTTTTATACCTCCAAAAGGGTATTATTAAATAATTGTTACTATGACATTATATTTTCCTAAAACAATGGTACTATAAAACAACTCTTATCACTGTTGGCCAACTATCCAACATTATTATATTATTATACTATATTGTTTTCTCTAATCGTAAATATATAAATAGTAACCTAAGGTACCACATTATCATTCTTGTCCTTAGATTCCTTGTATCGTTCAGGCACGAAGATCTCATCTTCAAACTCATCTATGTCCTCATCATAATATTCGACGTATCTCCTTTGTCTTTTAGATCTCCTTGTAGGTTGAGGCTCTTCATCCTGTGACTCTGAATCAGTTTCATACCTGAAGGATGCACGGTAAATGTCTAGTCTGGTCTGACCCCTAGCACAGTCGAACTCCACAATGAGTTCATCATCACTGGCCACCTCTGACCTTAATATTTTACACATACTCCAATTTAGACTGGTATAGTTATTATCATTGACAGGTATATTATAATCGTCACCTTCATCATCACTTATTACAATGGGATTTTGGTAACTTCCTACTCTGGCAGACATGATTAAGGATCTACAACAAATAAATATATTCAACAATATATTTAGTGCTCTCCCTATACGCAATTCCCAACAATAACAATAAAGAATTGCCATTAACGTCATAGGCACAAGAATGTAACAATTAACAGGGAAGAAAAATATAAACAGTTAGCAGGGAAGAAAAATAATTATAAATAGTTAGCAGGGAAGAGAAATAATAACATGCTGAACTAACTATTCAATGCAGGCATATAATATTTCTATCCTATATGCCCTTCCTATACTACCCATTCTCACAATACAACAAATAAAAACTTTAAAGGTAATAAAATAATGCAGACACTAATTATAATTTTCAGATAACAAAAATAAAACAAATATGAAACTAAATAAAAAGAAATTCGCCTATTAGTTCTGAAAAAAAATTTCGAACCTTAAAAAAAAAATTCAAACAATATATTCTTATTCCCAATTTAAGGTAATAACGTTTTTTCAAAACGAATAAGTAGGAGCAATTCTAAGAGTTTATTCAAATAACTAGTAAGTTAGGCGCCTAAAAGTTTTGAAAATAACCTAAAGCTCCCAGTTACCACTTTGTAACACCGACAATTCTCCCTTTTCTAAAATACCCTTTTACTATAAAACATAGAGAATTATCAAAGTATTATCGCCCATGTTAAAACTATCGGCTTATTCAGAATTTTGCAGCGGAAAATATATATAACTAAACTTCATACTTTAAATATAGTAAATAAACAAAGTACTTAAAACCAACACACTATTAATGTCTTCTTAAAACCCAAACTTAATATAATATGTTCCTACTAAAGCAATAGATAAAACAATTTGTAACACAAGCTCTCCATTCCCATATTCCCAATGATGCAACATCTGCACACCTATAGATGTCAATGCTCTAAGGAATCGGCTCACCAAAATGGGTCATCACAGGATCAATAAGGCAAAGCCATAATCACATACACAAACAAAGCACGTAATCAGCAAAGTTGAGTACTACATAACAATACATCAACATTACTAACATGATACTAAGAAATAATAAGTTGTGATAAATAATAATATAACAATATAACATTCTGTACATAACTTCTACTGAACTAAACTTTAATCATCTTTTTATGACTTGAATGGAATAGTTATTGGACCGAGGTGTCTAACTAAACTTGCCTTCACCTAGGAAGACGAAATACGGGCGTGACTCAGTATTCCAGAATGACCTGCGATATCGAGGAACCTTTGCAAAATAGGAACGGTGATCAATCCGTTTCCTAGAAAAGCCATGGGCTACCACCATGTACTCCAAATCCTGATTGTCCAACTTCAGACGTGCACCAGTCTAAAGTTTATTACTATCCAAGTTACACTTTACGTGATTTACAATTTATTACTTGTTATTACACACAAGTAATACAGAAATATCAAATCAAACATTCACAACTGAACTTTTTTTTTATCTTAGGATTTAGTAAGTGATCACACAACTTATAATTCAAGAGTACTTCCTTTTATTCCAATCTTTCTTATTTGTTGAACCTAACCAACAACCAATCTTACTTTTCAAAGGAATAACTTATCAACTTACCAAATAAGGCCCACAGTCCTCATAAAGTAGTGAAAATAATAATATAAGGGAACACATGATTGAACATGATCCAACTCAATAATTATATTAATTCCCCCATGTGAATTAATAAATAATGTTCCCAATCAACATGCTTGCATCAATATTCCATACAAACAGGGTATTCAACTGATAATACAATCTTATAATCAACATGTTTGGACACAGGCATAAAACATGTAAAATCCAATCATAATAGAAATCATATATGAACTTACAAAGTTCCTATACATGATACTACAACTTTTCCTTCCTAAAATCATGATACTAACTCACAAAACACATAGGTATGTACGTACCTTGTATAAACAAACTGATAGGCCACCTTTAATCACTTTAAAAGTCGCCTACTGAAAATTCTCCGCCTAAAACAACCAATATAGTTTAAAGTCAATACTCCAATTAAATTCCAGCAACTTTAAAATACTTTAAATCCTCTTTAAAAATATTTAAAAGTTGTTTTTACAATTAAAACTCCAACTGTTTAGTTTGCTTGTCCAACAAGTAAGCTACAGATTTAGCTTTCTTGTCTAGCAAGTAAACTTGTTTCCCTTAGATGTTCTTCACTTGGATACTTGTGCAACAATGTCTGAATTGGTCCTGTCCGAGCCTGAGCTTCGTTCATGAACCTGCAAGATGGGACCCACCGTGGAGGTTTGGGTGGTGGTTCCCCGTCCGAAGCTTAAGTCAAATATCAGCAGTTGGAAGGAAAAAGTAGAGAAAGAGAGAAAAGTGTGAGAGTATTTTTACATAGTAAGTTTGCACTATTTGCATTGAAATATCTTTCTCCTGATTTCAGGGGTATTTATAGTGATTGTAGTATGACAGCTATCCTTAAAAATTGCCCTAGAATAGTGGCATCTGATTGGCTAAGCAATCAGATCATGACACTTGGCCAGCTAGGATTAATGGATTATCAACCAATCACCTGCAGCCACCTTTAAGGATTTTGGGCTCTAACTTAACCCTTGGGCCAGAAAGGTGAGTCCTTTCTCCCAACTGGGCACAACCCAATGATTCAATCCTTTTGCTCTTTATTTTTCCTGAGAGGACACGTGTACGGCCCTGATGGACCCAAGTGTTTCTAAAGGAGCCGTAGATATTTTAGGCTACAAAATTTCCCCCTAAAAGGGTTATTAATGTTGTCCTATTTGACGATTAAGACCCTTTTACCCGATGTGGTTAATTTAAATTCAAAAAAGAGGTACGGCGGGCCCTTTTCTGGGTTTTACCGGTCATAGTCAACTGTTGCAAACTTTTTCCGGTCATTTTTGACCGGCTCAACGGGTTTCTTACCCTCCTATATATATCCTTGGTGTGACCTCATTAAATCATTTCACACCTTGAGAGAATTTTTCTAGATAGAGAAGCTCTTCAATTCCGTTTCTAGAGAGATAGAGATCGTCCAATCTCAGTCTTCCTCACCGAATCGTCCAGGCGTTTCATCAGGTATCTTTTCTTTGTTCATTTTACTTTTCTTTATTTTTTTTTTCTTATAAAAGCAATAAAATGAAATCGTCTTCTTCGTCAAATAATCCTAGCCGACCAAGAGCTTGTCTTGACCTTAGATACGAGAGTACTTCTTCTTCGGCATATTCTAGAGTTGGGCCTCTTCTGGCTGAATATATTTTTTTTTGTGGTTTTGGCCGAGAAAGTCACACCACCCAGTCTTTACCTGAGCAGGGTTATCTGGCGCGCGTCAAGCAAACGGCCCGTCTATGACGAAAGGTAATACTCCCATCAAATAGTTCAGACATGGAGGAATCTACTGGACGAGTTCCAGATGAGGCAAGGGAGGCCCAAAGTGCTTAGCCTTTGGGCGGGCCCCCTTCCCCTTACCGCAGTTTGGTAGACTCCCAAATAAATCCTAAGGCCAGTCCTTCTGGCCGGGACGTCAATATGAAGGAAACCGGCGAGGACAATAACGGCACTAAATCTGGCGCTGCCTATGAGTCGGACGAAGCCTCTACTACCACGCCTGAGATTAGGAGACGCTTAGGTCCCCTTTCTGACCACGCGTTCATTTTGGCCAATCGTAAATGGTTAGAGAAGATAGAACCTGACCCTAGTTATTTATCTAATTACATGCCCATGCTGGGCTTCTCTTTGATCATCCCAAATAAGCAGGCCACCATTCTGAGTGTTCCCAAGCACCACCTCGCCGTTTATAAGCTAGCCTTGGACGCGGGATTAAGGTTCCCCCTCCACGATTTTATAGAACAAGTGCTTCAGTATTACAACTTCGGCCATAACCAGCTGGCTCCTAATGCCTGGCACAACGTTATGACTTTCATAGCCGTCTGCGAGTTGCACGGCCTGGCTCTTTCTCTCCAAGCCTTCACCCACATTCATTATGCGGCTAAGGTTCCCAGGGCCGTGGACGAACATGGCTCAGTATCTGCAACTGCCCTGGCTTTCTAAATGCTTGGGGCAAGCCGTCGAAGATGCATGATTGGAAAGCAGACTTCATCTTCCTACGAGCGGCCAACGACTATGCTACCGAGGGCTACCGTTTTTATAATCGAGCCGTCACGAATACTGGACGAAAGCAGTTCATGGCTGGAGTTGGAGGACCATTATGACGAGGATGTAGTGGAGTACTTTAGAATAAAGGAGTATTCCAAGCCTGGTCAACCGTCTTTTAATGGTCCGGCTACCTAGATACCCTTTAAGGAAATGTTTTATAATGATAACTTCTTGGTTGCCGTCGGCTTGCGGTTGGCCGAAGATAAAGGTATACATTCAAAACCTCCGAGTAAAATGCCTCGTCCCTAAACCAAGTCATACTAATTCCTTTACTTCTTATTGCAGATCCAGCCAGAGCTCGTCTTAAACATTCTTGGACGGGAGATATCAGTATGTCTAAGTTTACTGATAACTTATGGAAGGAGTATGCCAAGAGCAGTGCTGAGAAGAAGGCTGAAACACTGGTAAAAATCCAAATTTTTTTTAGGATCATTCTGACTCGTCAAGGATTGATTTCCAATCCTTGGACGAAAATCACACGAAGAAGGAAGGCGTCCATGCTTGGACGGCCATCTTCCTTGGGCCATTCTCGTATGAGTTGCTAAACATCTTTGGACGAGGACCATTTGAGTTCGTCCAGGTAGTTTTACAATCTTTGGACGAGAATCACCCAAAGAAGGAGGGCGTCCAAGCTTGGACTACCACCTTCTTGGGGCCCTTCTCGTCTGAGAGGCTGAATGGCCTTGGACGAGGGCATTTTGGTTTGTCCAGACTGACTCTCAGTCTTTGGACGAGAATCACCCGAAGAAGGAGGGCGTCCAAGATTGGACGACCACCTTCTTAGGGCCCTTCTCGTCTGAGAGGCTGAATGTTCCATTATTGGACGAAAAGTTGATTTCCAGTCCTTAGACGAAAATCATTCTAGTCCCTCCAATTTTGGACGGCTTCCTTCTTTGCATCACTTTCGTCTGCATATAGAAACTACTTTGGACGAGGTTACCTTAGGAAAGGGGTTGTCCATTCTAGGACGGCTTCCTTCTTTGGGCCATTCTCGTATGGATATAGAAACTACTTTGGACGAGGTTCCCTTAGGAAAGGGGTTGTCCATTCTAGGACGTCTTCCTTCTTTGGGTCATTCTCGTCTGGAGCTTTATAATTATTTTTTAGCTTTTGCTCTTTGGATGACCCGTATAATGACTTGTTCATTTTTTGCAGAAAAATGCTCCTACCAACAAAATTCCGCCTGGGAAGTCCTCCTCGTCCAAGAAGAGGCCTACAACGGTCGCGGACCAACCTCCAGCCAAAAAACTTAAGGGTTTTACCCGGAAGAAGACGGAGAAGAGCACTCCATCCAGCAAGGGTGTTGGAGAGAAGACCATGCTTCCTCAAAAGGACAAAGTCCTAAAGGAGGAGCCGTCTGGTGCTTCCCCGTCCTTGGAGGAGAAGAGCGATGCTCCCGCTGGTCAGTTAGATATAGCGCCTGCTGAACTGACTGAAATGAGACCAGAGTCGGCTTTGGCACTGGTAATTCCAGAGCCCGCTACCGACAACTTCACAGGCTTCAGCGGCTCGGTGGCGAAGCTGGTCTCCCAGATGCCTCTATCCGTCAGGGCGGCATCCTTATCGTCGGGTGAGTCATATTACCAGATAGAGTTAGGACGGTGCGGGTCGGCGGACGGTCCATGAGCCCGTCCAACAGACAAGCCATAGTATTTCCAATCAATATAACTGACCCCCCTGTTTCAGATAAGGGCAAAGGACCAGCTTCACCCACAGGTGCTCCCACCATAGACTCGGACAAGGAGTCTTCTGCTGCTTTTGCCAAAATGTCAAAAGTAGAACGAGATCGGCTCAAGCAGGAGCTGTTTAAATGTTACCCTGAATCCTATATTAAAGGTTTGAGGGGAGCATCAACCGGGCATGTGGGCTACATGTCACAACTTACTGCTGAGGTATAACTTGTTGCCGCTTTTGTCTTATACTTGTACAAAATTTTCTTTTTTCGTCTAATGACTTGCTTTGTTTTCATTGTTCTAGCTTCTGGCTCGCAGTATGCTGACAGAGGAGTGGGCGAGAGAGCTTAAAAAGGAAAATAAGCAACTCATCCATCCTGCTACGACGGCTGGCGACAAAGCTATTCATGACATTGAGATGGCTAATACCCTCCACCGTCAATCACTGGAGGTCTTGGAGAAGAGATCAGCAGTCCTAGAATCCGAAAACAAGAACTATCATGTTACCATAAACAGACTGAAAATGGTCTTAGACATCGTCCCAGCTGAGTTGAAGAACGAAAGGGATACTGCTCTTCTTTCCGCGGTCCAACTGAGGAAGGAGAATATCATCCTAAGGGTGAAGAATGCCCGTCTGCAAAAGGAAGCGGCGCAATCCTTTGATGACGCCAAAGATGCCTTGAATCAGGTTATTACGACGTCCAAAGACTGGGCCGTCAAGTCTTTTGAGATGCTGGCCGAGCCTAATGAGGTTCCCAGCTTTGTCCGACGTCTGGAATATCAGGAGAGCGTTCATCGTGCATTGGTGTCCGCTAAAGAACCTTCTGAATTTACTGAGTCGGACGTAGAAGGTGCGAGCGAGGATGAAACTCATGAGGACGACCAAGAAACTCCTGTTGAATGAGATGCCTAGCTTTAGGTTTATTTTTCTAAGGTTCTTGGCTTGTTTGTAGTCGTAGCTTTGTCTCCTTTAGCTTTAAGCTGTAAATTTTGCCAAGTATATAATGAAAAGACTTTTGTCAATTGCTTGTCCTTTCTTTTATTGCACTTCAATTTTTATCAAGTATACAATGAGACTCGTCCTGAATTTTAGACGATCTACACACATTGTTAAGGAAAGAGTATCATCCTTTCCTTTGGACGATCGTGAATCTTTCTAAAATATAGCCAAGTACAAATTGAGACTCGTCCTAGATTTTTGGACAGTCTGCAAAATTTAGTTAAGGAAACATTGTCATCCTTACCGTTGGACGATCGTGAATCTTTCCAAGAGTAGCTGAGTACAAAATGAGACTCGTCCTGGATTTTTGGACGGTCTGCAAAATTTAATTGAGGAAAGATTGTCATCCTTGTCGTTGGATGACCGTGAATCTTTCCAAAATGTAGCTAAGTACAAAATGAGATTCGTCCTACATTTTTTGGACGGTCTCCAAACTCGGACGAGTCTTGCCCCAAGAAAGAAAGCGGCCAATACATTGCGGTTTATGGACTAGCCACGTTTTAGTCGTTTTTCTCGAGTTAGCAACACTCGTCTTGAAGTGTAACTGTAGCTCGTCCTACAGACTTATCTTGTCCCCTCCTTCTTGGGCGTAGCTCATCCGTATATTATGGACAAGCCATGGTCTAAGAAGGAGAGCGACCGACATTGGCCAAGCCTGTGAGATTGCTAAGGACGAGCTTTAGATATATGGGCGAACCATGCCTTGGCCGGCTTCCTTGAGGGAGCAACACTCGTCATGAAATAGTGATCCCTTACTAGGGTCTTTACTACTTAGCTGACCGTGTATTTGAAAGTAAGGATCCTTTACTATGGGTTTATTTCAGGTCAGCTTTCTCTTAGAGACTTTTACGTTTCTCTTACTAGAGACTTTTGTCAATTTGTTGACCATTTATGTGTTTTAACCTTTAGGTTGTTACACTTTTGTTGGTCTCTTCGAGGGAGTGATGTACGTCAGAGAACTGAGCATTTTGCACATTTTATTGCTCTTTGTAATTTTGTCCAAGTTATAGTCACTGTCTACTAGACTAACTGATTAAATGCCCCACAGTGAATAACTTGGTAAAAAATAAACAAAGATAAGAAGGAAGCAAGAATTGTATTATATGAATTTTGCTTGACAAAGTGCCAAGATACATGTATACAATTATTTTTTCTCTTGCCTGTGCCATGGCACTTTGGAGGGATTACAAACTACTAGCCAATTTCTTGGCGATTAAATGAGTCAGACGTGGTACTTCTTCAGAGTGTCTGAGATCCAAGTACGTTGTATTGGTTGTCCATCCAGATCTTGGAGACGAAAAGTTCCACTTCATACCTCCTAGACGATCAGGTAGGGTCCTTCCCAATTTGGTGTTAGTTTCCCCAGCTCCTTAGCTCGTCCAACTGCCTCCATTTTACTTAGAACCAGGTCCCCCACCTTGAGTGGTCGTCTAGTGACTCTCTTGTTAAAGTATCGAGCCATTCGCAGCTTATATAATTGGATTCTTAACAAATCATTGCCCCTGACTTCTGGTACTTGATCCAAAGCCGTACGCAATGCTGCCTAGTTGGCATCTTCCATGTATAGCATGACTCGCATGGTGGGTTCCTCTATCTCAATGGTCAAGACGACTTCAGTGCCATAGACTAACATGAAGGGTGTCTCCCCTGTAGAGTTTTTGACGGTGGTTCTGATGGACCATAACACTAGCTGTAGTTCTTCAACCCATTGTCCTTTGGCATTATCCAACTTCCTTTTGATCCCATTGGATAGAATCTTATTGAAGGACTCTACTTGCCCATTGGCTTGTGGGTGGGCGACTGCAGCGAAGTGGGCATTGATTTCCCTTTCTGCCAACCAATCTTTCAGTTTAGGCGTTTCAAATTGTGGACCATTATCAAAGATGATGGACAGTGGTATACCAAAACGGGTTATAATGCTCTTTCAAATAAAGCCTTTGACGTCATTCGTAGTTATTCCCCGCATGGCTTCAACTTCTATCCATTTAGTGAAGTAGTCCACAGCTACGATTACAAACTTCTTTTGCCCAGCGGCCACAGGGAAGGGTCCTAAGATATCCATGCCCCATTTGGCAAAAGGCAGCGGGAACAAGATAGGAGTTAAGTAGTTGGACGCTTCTGATGCAGATTTTCGTTCTTCTGACAACTGTCGGACTTCTTTGCATAGACGAGAGCATCTTCCTTTAAGGTAGGCCAGTAATACCCCGTCCTTAAAGCCTTTTCCCCTACAGCTCTTCCACCAATGTGAGATGCACAAGCTCCTTCATGGAGTTCTTTCAGAACTTCTAGACCATCTTCCCTCGTGATGCACTTGAGGAGAGGATGATTGAATAACTTCTTGTAAAGGGTCTCATCCCACAGTTCAAACCATTTGTCTCGAGCCTTCACATACTTGGCCTTTATAGGGTCTGAAGGCAGCCGTCCTGTCTTCTTATATTCTATATAGGCTCCATCCAAACTGCCCCTCGGCTAAGAAACATGATTTGTTCTTGGTCAATACTCTTTTTGGGTTTAACTTCCCAAAACACTGTTCTTGGCGCATCGCCTTCAGCCGAGCTGGCCAATTTTGAGAGAGCGTCTGCTTGATGATTTTCTGACCTTGGTACTTGGTCGAGAACAAATCGTTTCAAAGGCGCAATCTCATCCTTGAATAGACGCATATATTTTCTCATTGATGCTTCTTTGCATTCAAAGTCCCAATTGACTTGACTGACGACCAAGAGAGAGTCTGATTTGGCCTCAATCTCTAGAGCTCCAGCTGCCTTACACATTTTGATCCCAGCCAGAACTGCTTCATATTCAGCTTCGTTGTTGGATGCTTAGAATTGGAACCTTAGCGCATATTCAAACTTATCTCCTTTTGGGGATTGACAAATGAATCATGCCCCACATCCGTTGATAGTGGACAATCCATCAACCATGAGCGTCTAATGCTTCCTCCCTTCAGCTGGATCAAGTATTGGTTCTATAGTTGGCCGAGTAAGCTCAACTATAAAATCTGCCAAGGCTTCCCCCTTAATCGTTTTCCTTGGTTCAAATGATATATCGAACATGTTAAGCTCAACATCCCATTTTAACATTCGTCCGGTGGCTTCCATCTTTTGCAAAACTTGTTTCAAGGGTTGGTCAGTGTCGACGAGTATACTGTGAGCCAAAAAATAGGGCCCTAACTTTCTGCTGGTGATATGCCCAAGTTATCCGTTGTATTTACGTTATTTTGGGTGCACTTTGCTAAGGGTTTGATTGTAATTGTTAACGTTCGTGTTTTATTTAACCCTTAGCGGAAATTCGGAGTTTTGCGAGATAATTTGTGTTAATGTCATGTATTCCGAGCTTTCAAGGTGAAATGCATTTGAGCCGAGCAAAGTACCAAGCAGCATCGCAAGCAAAGCATCACCGCAAGCCCAAGCTCCACCGCAAGCCCAAGCCATGCATCACCAAGCCAGCACACAAGCATTACCGCAAGCCTGCCCAGCAGCCTCGCCCAACCAGCAGCACACGCAAGCATCGCACACCCATGCCAGCCCAGCGCGCGGTCGAAGCAGCACTCGCCCAGCACAGCAGCTCGCACCACGCGAGCTAGGTCGCACCACGCGGCCTCTTGCTCGCACCTCGCGAGATTGCTCACATGGTGCGACTTCCTTGGATTGCCCATTTCTTCAGCTCGTGTTGGAGGCAGTAGCGCATCGCACGGTGCGACCTGTACCGCACCTCGCGACCCCTAGGTCGGTGTAATTATCGGCTGACTTTTGAGCTTTAGTATAAATACTAAACTTGATTTTTGGACCTAGGGGGCAGCACACTTAAGGAGAGAGAATCTAAAACACTCCATTCTTCTCTTCTTATCTTCTCTTCTTATCTTCTCTTCTTAGTTTTTATTTTCTAGTTTAGTTTTGAGAGATTTCAATTATGGAATTGGCTTATGCTATGCCGATTGTAGCTTGAACTGTTCTTGAACGAGATTAATATGAAGCTTCAAGCATTATTGTGAGATCTTTCCTCTCTATTTAGTTTCTTTGATTATGGTTTAATTTCTATGATTGTTTTCTATGGTTTTTGCATAATTATGCTAGGAACGTTACTAGTTTGATTGTGTAATTAATCTAATGCTAGATTTAAGAATAGAATCAGATTTTTTTATTCTTTAATAAATTGATAGCAAACTAGGGAGTAACTTAGATGCAGATCGTCTTGGTTATTTCTTGGGGAAATTGAATCAAATGTTAAATGTTTATCGCTTGTATGACGTTAGCAGGTCTATTGGTTCTCTGTGTTTATTGCTGCTATTGGATTGAACTTAGACGCAATCGGACTAGGTTATCCTTTAGTTAGGGTTTTATAGTCACGCTGATCGTGCTATTCAACTAAGAATAAGGAGAATGCGAGATTAATTCTCAACAATAGATAATCATGGAAATAATTAGAGTGGAGGTTCAATGATGGATAATGAATTGAAGTGGATGTTAATCGAATTCAAGATCTTCCCATATTGATTTCACATTTTATTTATATGCTAGTTAGTTGTAGTCTAATAACAACTCTTTGAAAACCCCCCTCGTTATTAGGTTACTCGACCGTTAGAGTTATCTAGGTACTAATTCACGCTAAATATAGAACTCGTCCCTGTTTCCCTGTGGATACGAACCTTACTTCCCTTCTACATTTAATTGTAAAAGAGAGTAGGAGAAATTTTATCTTTGGCCGGGTGCGGTGCACAACGACACATCCGCGCCCGCCAAATTTTGGCGCCGTTGCCGGGGACACGGTGTTACTTGTTTGTATTTAGTGTATGCTTTTGGATTGTATTGCTTATGGTTTTTGTTTATGGTTAATACTCGTGCTACTAACCAAGAGCCTTTGCAGTACGATCGAGATCTAGAACTAACCCTTTTCAGGTTGAGAAGAGAATTGCGTGAGGACTTTAGAGAGCTCCCTTTTTCGCTTGAATTTGCAGAAGAGATGCCTCCTAGAGTTGAGCACTGCACTTTAAAGGAGCTCACTGCTCCTAACCTTGACCAACAGGCTTTGTGTATCACATTTCCGGAACCGGAAGTGGGGGACACATTTGAGCTAAAGTCGGGGTTGATACATTTGCTTCCCTCATTCCATGGGCTAAATGGTGAAGATCCAAATAAACATTTGTCAGAGTTTCATGTGTTATGCAGCAGCATGAAACCAAGTGGAGTTTTAGAAGACAGAATCAAGCTTAAAGCCTTCCCCTTTTCGCTAAAAGACGCAGCAAAGGACTGGATGTACTACCTTCCGGCCGGCAGCATCACCACTTGGGCGCAATTGAAAAAGAGCTTTCTCGAGAAATACTTTCCTACTTCTAAATCATCTACATTGAAGAAGGAGATAAGTAACATTGACCAACGTGGTGATGAGTCATTTTATGAGTATTGGGAGAGGTTTAAGAAGTTATGTGCTAGCTGTCCATACCACGGTTACCAAGAGGAAGATTTGGTGCTATATTTTTATAATGGCTTATGTGATGAGGATGCTAGGATGGTTAATGCAGCAAGTGGTGGATCCATTGTGAATAAAACTGCACTCACTGCTAAAGAACTGTTAAATGAGCTTGCTGAAAGCTCGAGGCATTTAGTAGAAGGTCTGGAACTCAACGTGTGGTCGCCGAGGGTTCTAGTTCTTCTAAGTTGGAAGATCAGGTGCAAGCCCTCACATCCGTGATGCGAGAATTCATAGTCAAAGAGAAAACTCACCAAGTGAAGGCTTGTGGCATTTGCTCTTCACATCATCCAACTGATTTTTTCCCTCATCTACAAGAACCGAGTGAAGAGGTTAAGGCGGCCGATTTTCAGGCGCAAGGTTTCCAGAAAAGATATGATCCATATTCTGGTACCTACAATCCGGGATGGCGAGATCATCCTAATTTGAGGTACGGGAATTCATCAGGGAACCAGCAGCCGCCACAGCAGTATAACCGCCCACCACCTCCTTATTCGAGGGCACCGGAGCAAGGAGCTCCATATTTTCAGCCACAAGGCCAATCACAGGGACCGAGTACCAACATGTCTACAGAGGATATGATTAATGCTTTAACTAAAAATGTCACTAACATGCAGGGAAATATGGTTCAGTTTCAGGAGGAGACCCGTTCGAGCATCAAGAACTTGGAGAGCCAAGTAAGCCAAATTGCAGGAGCTGTAACCAAGTTAGAGGCTAGGGATTCGGTGAGGTTTCCATCCCAAATAGAACTCAACCCTAAAATGAACGTGAGTGCTATCACATTGAGGAGTGGAGCGGAAATTGCAAGCAAAGAGAGGTTGGTGGTTCGAGACAAAGAGATAGTGGAAGAGGTGATCGAGCATGAACCGACAACATATTGTAAATCATTGCCACCTCAACAAGAGGAGAAAGTCCAAAAATCACCTCCTCCACCATATGAACCAGAGCCACCATTTCCCGAGGCATTGAGAGAAACCCGCAATGCAGAGCGCAATAATGACATTTACGAAATCTTTCGTAAATGTGAGGTAAACATTCCCCTTTTTGATGCTTTAAATCAAGTACCTAGGTTTGCTAAGTTCCTTAAAGAATTGTGTACTTCGAAAAGAAATCAAAAACAAAAGGGAGTGCAAAAAGTGAAGGCTAGCGAGCATGTCTCTGCTATCTTTCAAAAGAAATTACCTCAAAAGTGCAATGACCCAGGCATGTTTACCATCCCATGTACTATAGGTGACACCATGTTTCCTAAAGCCATGTTAGACTTAGGTGCGTCAATTAATGTGATTCCATATTCATTGTATAAGTCTTTGAAACTTGGCAATTTGCATGAAACTGGTGTGCTGATTCAATTAGCTGATAGATCCAATGTTTATCCTAGGGGTAAATTAGAGGATGTGTTAGTTAAGGTTGGGAAATTGCAATTTCCTGCTGATTTTTATGTTTTGGAGATGGAACCTGATAAGCATGCTGACCCCATCCTTTTGGCGCGACCTTTCTTGAAAACATCTTGCACTAAAATTGATGTTTGCGCTGGTTCTTTGACCATGGAATTCGAGGGAAAGGTAGAGGCGTTTAAAATCAATGATTTTAAGCCTTCGATTAAGGATGATAACCCTCTTTGCTCTATTAACATTGTTGACTCTGTTTTGCATGATGTTCTTGATATTGAGCAGGTTGATGAGTCGATGAATGTTGATGATGTCTTGGTTGAGGATTGTGCATCTCCTACAAACATGCAGGTTATGGTGCCGGAGTTGAAAGAGCGGAAAAAGCCTCCTGAATTACCACCTTGTTTTGAAACTGTACCACTAACGATGCATTGCAAGAGTTCTTCTCAGTTTATTTTGCAGGTACTCGAATTGGAGGTTGACATGGAGCCACCATTGTCACACATGGAGCACAAGCCCAATTTTTGAAATTAAGGTATTAAGTCGAGCTAACGACTTTAAACAACAGCGCTTCTCGGGAGGCAACCCGAGACCCTTTTTTTATTTTCTTTCTTTTCCTTTATTCTCTCATCAAATTTCCACCACCACAACATATTTTATTTCACCCACCGCCCGCCCGCTACAAAGATCCACAACCAATCTTAATTCGCTTGGAACCCAAAAATCCACCAAAGAAAACCCGTTGGGAGGAGTTCCATAGCTAGGAGTTGGTGCAACTAGAGGGTTGAGATTGTTAATGTATCTTTTCAATCTCTTAAGCTAGGTGCAAATCTCAAAAATTTAAACAAAATTTGAATTTGTCATTTGTTTGAGTGATTCGAGGGAGAGGGTTGTGAGTTGAGTTATGAGATTTGAGTTGGTGTTGTTAAGAAATTTGAGTTTAACGGATTGCTTTTCATGAGTTTTGAGCATTCGATCTTCGATTTACCCGATTGTCGGTTCCCCCCCCCCCCATTTTCAGTTTACTTTTTCTTTTAATTGTCGACACATTGAGGACAATGTGTAGTTTAAGTAGGGGGGAGGGTATTCTCATTCTCATGTATCTATGTTGTATTTATTACTTTCAATTTAAAAAAAAAAAAAAAAAAAAAAAATATATTAAAAAAAAAAGTGATGAAATGAATCCCGCTGAGTTGAAAACCCGCAAGGGCGGGCGACTCGGGCAAAATTGGGGGCTCGGATAGGTCGAAAACCCGAAAGGGCAGCCTATGCAAAAAAGGGCTAGTTGAGCGGGTGAGTTTTGTGAGCCGGAAAAAGAAGAGAGATGAAAAAAATGTGAGAAGCTAGGATGAAAACCCGAAAGGGCTCCTAGGCAAAATGAGAGATTAAAGAGAGAATTATGTATTTTGAAAACTCATTTGCCGGATTTGGTCTCATAAGGCGGAAGGCGCTTTCGGGTTGGGTTGGTTATTTCATCCTCGATTTTGTGAAGATTTGTTATGGCTTTCACATTCTTTTGGTTTCGTTTGTTTTTTGGAGTAAGCATGGAGTTTATACCTTTTTGTCTTTGTTCCATGGCTTGCTATTCTAAATTAGTTGTAGTAGTAGTAGTTTTAGTTATCTTTTGAGGTTTTAGGCGAGTTGTCATTTTGATTGTGACGGTGGAGTTAGTTCAACTCCTCTGAGATCCTTCAGGATTTGAGCTCACATTTTGGTTGTCGTTTGGTGATTATTGTTGTCGCGTCTGTGTTTCTGATAGTAGCTTGAAGCTAAGTGTGGGGGAATCATCGTCCCTTACGTTTAGGTTTTGAGCGGAGGTTGTTAAGATGTGATGATGATAATGTAGTTGATGGAGAGTGTAGTTTGGTGTTGATAATTTGGGTAAAGATTTAATTGGTATTTCTCATTTTTGAGTTTACTCGAGGTCGAGTAAAGTTCAAGTGTGGGGGTATTTGATATGCCCAAGTTATCTGTTGTATTTACGTTATTTTGGGTGCACTTTGCTAAGGGTTTGATTGTAATTGTTAACGTTCGTGTTTTATTTAACCCTTAGCGGAAGTTCGGAGTTTTGCGAGATAATTTGTGTTAATGTCATGTATTCCGAGCTTTCAAGGTGAAATGCATTTGAGCCGAGCAAAGTACCAAGCAGCATCGCAAGCAAAGCATCACCGCAAGCCCAAGCTCCACCGCAAGCCCAAGCCATGCATCACCAAGCCAGCACACAAGCATTACCGCAAGCCTGCCCAGCAGCCTCGCCCATCCAGCAGCACACGCAAGCATCGCACACCCATGCCAGCCCAGCGTGCGCTCGAAGCAGCACTCGCCCAGCACAGCAGCTCGCACCACGTGACCTCTTGCTCGCACCTCGCAAGATTGCTCGCACGGTGCGACTTCCTTGGATTGCCCATTTCTTCAGCTCGTGTTGGAGGCAGTAGCGCATCGCACGGTGCGACCTGTACCGCACCTCGCGACCCCTAGGTCGGTGTAATTGTCGGCTGACTTTTGAGCTTTAGTATAAATACTAAACTTGATTTTTGGACCTAGAGGGCAGCACACTTAAGGATAGAGAATCTAAAACACTCCATTCTTCTCTTCTTATCTTCTCTTTTTAGTTTTCATTTTCTAGTTTAGTTTTCGTAGATTTCAATTATGGAATTGGCTTATGCTATGCCGATTGTAGCTTGAACTGTTCTTGAACGAGATTAATACGAAGCTTCAAGCATTATTGTGAGATCTTTCCTCTCTATTTAGTTTCTTTGATTATGGTTTAATTTCTATGATTGTTTTCTATGGTTTTTGCATAATTATGCTAGGAACGTTACTAGTTTGATTGTGTAATTAATCTAATGCTAGATTTAAGAATAGAATTGGATTGTTTTATTCTTTTATCAATTGATAGCTAACTAGGGAGTAACTTAGATGCAGATCGTCTTGGTTATTTCTTGGGGAAATTGAGTCAACTGTTGAATGTTTATCGCTTGTATGACGTTAGCAGGTCTATTGGTTCTCTGTGTTTATTGCTGCTATTGGATTGAACTTAGACGCTATCGGACTAGGTTATCTTCTAGTTAGGGTTTTATAGTCACGCTGATCGTGCTATTCAACTAAGAATAAGGAGAATGCGAGATTAATTCTCAACAATAGATAATCATGGAAATAATTAGAATGGAGGTTCAATGATCGATAATGAATTGAAGTGGATGTTAATCGGATTCAAGATATTCCTATATTGATTTCTCATTTTATCTATATGCTAGTTAGTTGTAGTCTAATAACAACTCTTTGAAAACCCC
Organism: Beta lomatogona; assembly: GCA_947646795.1. Classification (NCBI taxonomy): domain Eukaryota; kingdom Viridiplantae; phylum Streptophyta; class Magnoliopsida; order Caryophyllales; family Amaranthaceae; genus Beta; species Beta lomatogona. The sequence continues at coordinate 381,501 of CANSNZ010001196.1, read as the reverse complement.
CCTCGTTATTAGGTTACTCGACCGTTTGAGTTATCTAGGTACTAATTCACGCTAAATATAGAACTCGTCCCCGTTTCCCTGTGGATACGAACCTTACTTCCCTTCTACATTTAATTGTAAAAGAAAGTAGGAGAAATTTTATCTTTGGCCGGGTGCAGTGCACAACGACACATCCGCGCCCGCCAGCTGGCCATGACGAGTGCCAACCCAAACTTCTCGACCGGAGTATACCTACCTTCCGCGTCCTTGAGCTCATGACTCAAGAAGTAAATTGGGACTTGCACAGACTCTCTTTCAGCCAGCAGGACAACACTCAAAGCCTGAGTGGACACAGCCAAGTATAGAAACAGTTTCTCCCCCTCGACTAGACTGACCAACCTAGGCAGCTGACGAAGGTGATCTTTGACTTGCTGAAGCGCTTGCTCAGCTTCTGCTGTCCACTCAAACTTGGCCTTCTTCTTGATAGTGGTGAAAAAGTGATGGCACTTGTCGCCTGACTTAGACAAGAATCGTCCAAGGGCAGCTAAGCAACCCGTCAATCGCTGAACTTCCTTTCTTTTTTTTACGGACATTTCATGTCTAGAATAGCTTGGATCTTTTCAGGGTTGGCTTCCATTCCCTTCTGATCTACTAAGAAGCCTAGGAACTTCCCAGATAAAACTCCAAAAACACATTTACTGGAGTTCAATTTCAGCTTGTATTTTCTGAGAGTTTCGAAAGTTTCTCTCAAATCACCAACATGGCCTTCCTCTTGCCGACTCTTGACTATCATATCATCAATATATGCTTCCATGTTTCTCCCCAATTATGGCTGAAAGATAATATTAATCAATCTTCGAAAGGTGGTCGGCTCATTACGGAGGCCAAAAGGCATCCTCAGCCAGCCATACATCCTTTTTTCGATAATGAAGGACGTTTTGTCCTGATCCTCGGACCACATGGGGATTTGATGAAAACTTGTATAAGCGTCCATGAAATTTAACAAAGCATGGCCAGCCGTGGAGTCCACTAGACGATCCAACTTAGGCAAAGGGAAACTGTCCTTGGGACAAGCCTTGTTGAGATCAATGTAGTCCACACACATCCTCCTAGTGCCATTAGGCTTTGGCACCATGACCACATTTGCTATCCATTCTGGATAATAAGTTTCTCTGATGAATTTGGATTCCAACAACTTCTGAACTTCCTAATCGACCGCCTGATTCGTGGTCGGTGCTAAATGTCTTTTCTTCTGACGAACAAGTTTTTACTTCGGATCAACATTCAGTCGGTGGACAGCTATCTCTGGATCAATTCCAGGCATTTATTCAACACAATAAGCAAACACATCTTGAAATTCTTTCAGCAAGCTGATCAAAAGGCCCCTTAAATCAGGAGAGAGTGAAGACCCAATCTTCAGGGTTCTTTCTGGAAGAACTTCATCCAAACAGACATCTTCTAGGATTTCCACCGGCTCTGCACGTTCTAGAGCCGGTCCCATAATGGCCATCACTTCTTCAGACGAGGGTGTCTCCTCCTTGACGAGCTCATACTTTCTTTTTTTGCTGGGGAGATGTTCAGACGTTTTCCTGAAAGGTGCGACTGGCGTCTGGGGACTCTCAATTGCCATCCTCAGCGAGGCCACTTAGTCCTTCACAATTTCAGACGTTCTCCTTTCGCCAGCAACCTTCGTCTTATCTTTCCTAATTTCTGACGTTTTCCTTTCGCCAGCAATCCTCGTCTGGTCTTCACTGTCTGCTTTCCATGACGACGGCTTGAGGGTAGTTAGGTAACATTCCCTAGCCGCCTGCTGATCTCCATACAAGGAGCCAATTTTGCCACCATCACATTCAAATTTCATAATCATCAAGTGAGTTACTATTACAGCTTTAACATGATTCAGAGTTGGCCGTCCAAGTATGACATTATAGGCCGTCAAATCTCGGACAACCAAGAACTTGATAAACAAAGTCCTTGAGGCATCCTTCTCTCCAACTCGGACAGGAAAAGTAAGGTTCCCATAGGATGAATGATTCCTCCCCCAAACCATATGATGGGATGGTGGACGGGAACCAAGTTCTTTTCATCAAACTTCAATCTAGACTGGCAATCTGCACTAATGATGTCTGTCGAGATTCCGGTGTCAATCAGAATTCTTCGTACTCTTAAGTTTGCTATCTTCATTTCTACAACCAAAGGGTCATCATGGGGAGTTCTCAGCTTCCCCCGATCTTGTTCACTAACCACCACCTTTGGGAAGGGCTCGAACTTTGTCTAATCAATTAGTAAGACTTGGCCGAGCTCCCTGAGATTGTTTTTGTGCCCTCTATTGGTTGGTCCTCCAGCAGCAAATTCTCCTGAAATAACGAGGACGACATCCTCGTCCGTGCTTTTACTCTCCTTCTTCTTGGTCTGCCGATCATCTTTCCTCTGAAACTTCCTTCTCCCTTGAGGCAAATAGGAGTTCATCTTTCCTTTTCGAGCTAGATCCTCCAAAGCCCTCTTAAGGTGCTTACATTCATTGGTCTCATGACCGCAGTCCTTGTGAAAGTGACAGTTGTTCTTGTCCCTGTTTCTGTAAGGGGTCTTCATCTCAGCTGGAGTCTTCGGCTCATATTGGTCCTTTATTTCCATGAGAATGGAGTACAGTTCTTGCTAAATTCGATGGGCTTGGATGAAGAAGGCTCAGACTCTTTCCTCTTGCTTCTTCTAGACGAAGTAGTGGTGGAGGTTATGGCCCAAGTCTCAGCCTTTTTGGGGTTGCTCTTATTTGGCTGAGTAACCTCTTCAGGCTTCTTGGACTCGGGATGCTTTGCCTCATCACACACTTCAGTGGCGTGTATAAACGCTTCGGCTTCCCTTAAAGCTTCGGCAATAGTGGTGATTTTCTTCTTAATAAGATCAAACTTAAAACTTCATGGCCTTAATCCCCTAATGAAGGCGTCAACGGCCACCCCTGCATTGAGGTCTTGAATCTGAAGGGCTTCTAGATTGAATCTCTTAACAAAACTTCTAAGAGCTTCTTTAGGTCCTTGTTCGACGTTACCCAAGTGCATGCTTGTTTTTTGCTCTTGCTTGTTGGCAACAAAGTGACTAGTAAATAAGAAACTGAGTCCAGTAAAATTGTTGACTATATTGGGTAGAACATTGTTAAACCACTTCTGAGCTACCCCCTTCAGAGTTGCTGGGAAGTTCTTACACCATGCAACATCATCTACTCCTTGGACGTACATCTGATGTTTGTAAGTGGATATGTGATCGTTTGGATTTATTGTTTAGTCAAAAGGTTCTATGGTAGGGAGTTTAACCTTTGGGAAGGGAGGCGCCTCCATGATCCTGGCCGAGAATGGAGTGGGCCAGTTAATCCGGAGGGATCCCATCTCTCACTCAATGGGTATGAACTCCTTACAATATTCCTTTAACACAGGATCAGATGAAGTGTTAACAGGGGCTGGACGTCTATAAACCATGGGCTGATCCATCGTCTTCTCTTGTCTTGGACGGACAAGAGAGAGGCTTAAACTTCGTCCTTCCGTTCTGGACGGCAACCTCAAAGGTGGATCCCTCAAGTATGGTGTAGACCTTGTCGCTGACCGTTGTAATGCAGTAGCTTTCTTCGCCTCTAGATATTCCCTGGCATCTGTTTTCATTCGGTGCCCGCTTGGACGAACATGATCCTGGGTCCTAACCACCAGGTTCTAGTCCATCTTCCTTCGCTGCTCACTGCCTTCTGGCTGCTTTCCTCTGGTCGTCCTACTAGAAGGTTCCTGAAGAACAGGTTGACTAGGACCTGGAAGATTTTCTTAGGAAAGTCCCCTAAGAGAAGCTGGATTGTTAGCGGCTGGCGCAGGGTTAAGATTGAAAAACAGCATGTTGCTCTTGATCTGTTCCTAGACGACTACTGCCATCTTAGTCTGGAAATCATTCAAGGCATTCTCTAGATGGGCAGCAGTCACTGGACGTTCAAGGTTCTCTTGAATAACAGGTTGCTGGCTTGGCCCAGGGACATTGATGATAGACGGGGGTCTATCCCTTCCTCGAGGCGGTCTCTCATGATCTACTATGTCTTCGACATTGATCTGAAAACTTCGATTTCTGGCCACGTTGGATGATTGACAATCGGTCATCGTTGCGTCTCCCCACAGACGGTGCCAAATGCTTAGTATGCTTGTCCAACAAGTAAGCTACATATTTAGCTTTCTTGTCCAGCAAGTAAACTAGTTTCCCTTAGATGTTCTTCACTTGGAGACTTGTGCAACAATGTCTGAATTGGTCCTGTCCGAGCCTGAGCTTCGTTCCCGAACTTGCAAGAAGGAAAAAGTTCCCCCTCCGAAGCTTAAGTCAGATATTAGGAGTTGGAAGGAAAAAGTATTTTGACAAAGAGAGAGAAAGTGTGAGAGTATTTTGACAGAGTAAGTTTACACTATTTCCATTGAATGATCTTTCTCCTGATTTCAGGGGTATTTATAGTGACTGTAGCATGACAGTAATCCTTTAAAATTGCTCGAGAATAGTGGCATCTGATTGGCTAAGCAATCAGATCATGACACTTGGCAAGCTAGGATTAGTGATGGTTTATCAACCAATCACCTACAGCCACGCTTAAGGATTTTGGGCTCTAACTTAACCCTTGGGCTAGAAAGGTGAGTCCTTTCTCCCAACTGGGCACAACCCAATGATTAAATCCTTTTCTCTTTATTTTTCCTGAGAGGACACGTGTACGGCCCTGATGGACCCAAGTGTTTCTAAAGGAGCCGTAGATCTTTTAGGCTACAACACCAACTACTTATTTTACCTAGCATAGTACTACTATACTAGTCAATAAAATCCATAAAACTACATTATTAATGCCCTTTCTAAAATTCCAGCAACTTATAAAATTTTAAAACTCTCTTTAAACATACTTAAACCTCCTTAACTTCATAATTTAAATCAATCTCACAGTTTATAACATGCTACTATGATTTTCCAATATTTAACACCCTAAAAATTCATGCTTTGATAATTGAAACTGAATATAAAAATAATAATCAAATCTGAAATTTTATTCTTTTAATACATAACATATATAATCCAAGATTAATCATTAAAACAGTAAATTAAAATTATTAATCATGACTAGTACTAAAATAATACATAAAAACATGATCTTTAATTAAAACTTGAGGAGGAAGAAAATAATTTAACCAACGAATCAAAGAAACAAGGAGAACAAGGCGCCGGAAAAGTACAGCGGCACTGGCAGCAGCAGTTAGGCGGTTTTTGGTGTTTGTGACGTTTCTTGGCGAAAAAGAAAGCGTTACTTGAAGAAGAAGAAAGAAAAATTGGGAGAAAAGCACAAATCCGTGAAGAGAGAGAAAGAATGAAAGTGGCCGGTTCCATGGGAGTTGTGATGAGAGATAAAAAATTTTGTATGGTAAAATAATTGGGTTTAAGTATTTATAAGTAGGTTTTTCCTTTTGGCCTTAGGAAAAGGTGATTGGCTTTAAATAGACTTTGACGATGAATAGGATTGATGAATCAGAACTCCTTAATCCTTCTCCTAATCCACTTAGAATTTGGGTTCCTCAAGCCCATTTAAATTCTTTTCCAAATCCAATTAGTACTTCAAACATTTTTCAAAGCATGCCTAACAAAAATATTTCAACTTCCTTAAATCCGTAAAATAATTTCTTTGACTTTCACAATGATCAACCTTTGAAATATGAAATCATTAAAATGCTAATATATATTAAAATATTAATAAATATATATTAAAATATATTTATAAAATTCATAAAAATACGGGGGATTACAATACATATTCATAGACACACATATAACAATGGCTACTTGGTAATTGAATTTGAGATTACGAGTGAAAATGTCAACACTCCAATGTTGATTTCATTAAAACCTATGCTTTGCTCACTTTCTTTTTATTAATTTCTTCACGCTCCCTTGTATCCCTTCTTTTCCCCATCCTCCCTTTTTTCTTTCGCTCCCATTTACTCAACTCAAACCACCTGCTCAGGCCTATGATTTTTAGGTTTTTGTTCTCCACCACTACCTTGGGCCATTTCTTTTTACAGGCTTTCAAGTTTGCAACAATCACCCCCACAAGGCCACAACCACAGTGAGTTGGCAAGAGTTCAAGAGGAAACTGGCTTTTTTGAGACACAATCAATTTAAGGGGCCAAGTCGAAGTATAGATGCTAGATATTGTTAGAACCAATTTGGGTGATTTAGCTCTAACTTCAACGGGAACATGATTGAGCAAAGCAATTGAGCATAAAATGAAATTTATTGCAGAACTTGTACTTGTAATTAGGATCTTATGAAGTTGTGGATGCGAATAGTTTGTTGAGGGGGAAGCAATATAATATAAAAGGAACGGGAGGTGAATGGAGAAGAAAATCGGAGAGGATGAGATAAAGAAAATGGGAAGAAAAACGAAACATGAGGGAGGGGATAGGGGGTACAAGGGAAGGTGAGGAAAGAAATAAAAAAACTAAGCAAAACATAAGTTTAATATGATCAACATTGTAAAGTCGACCTTTTGGGCCGGAATATCAAATTCAGGTACCAACTAGTCACTGGAGCATCTTAAGGTACTTTTGAGCAAAATAAATAAATAAAATGTACTTCCGACCAAAAAATTTATTTCAAAAGATAATAATGTACAATTTTTTCTTAAATTAAATATAACCTCTGCCCATCTTAAAATAAATGTACCCATTGGACTTTTGCACTAGTTAGGCCCTACTCTTTTAGATTTACTTTCAATTCAGTTAACTTCAGTTCATTTCACATCCGTTAATTCAGTTCAATTCAACTCCATGAAATTCAATTCAGCAAAGTTCAGCGAAAAAGAGCAGGATATTAGACGTCTAATTTTGACAATAACTTTGTACAAAGGTTTAAAATACAAATTTTCAATGCAAGCCGATTTTAAATGTATCTCATTCTTTACTTTTAAGTATAGACTTTTCATTATCTTTACAAATAAATAATTGGATAGATATGTGATTAAAGTTCTGCATTGGAAAATGTATTGATAAAATTGTTGCTTCTTTCTGGGACACAAGAGATAATTGAACACTACCTCCATTTTCCTGATTGCTACAGTTTGACTTTCATGTTTGCTAATGCACAACTTTGACCATTAATATCTCTAGTTCTTTATTACTCCCTCTGTTTTTTTTTTGCTTGCTAGTCTTTTGTTTGCGTGATCTCCAACACAAACTTTGATCATAAGTATTTGTAATTATACAATAGTAAAAGTAATGCAAAGTCTATATTTTTAAAATACATATCGAGACTAATTTAAAAAGTCATACACGTCCACTTTTCTTATATATTGGTGATCATTTATTGTTAAAGTTAGAAATATTTATAAATTCTCATATAAGACCCACTCACCGTAATTTATGGCCATAACGAGGGTAACTTTGTGACCTAAAGAGGTCACTTACTGTAAAAGTGAGAGTCACCAATCTGTTTATGAGGGAAACTAATAACGAAAATATGAAATTTGGAGTCAAGGTGAATATCGTTACTTAATTCAATAAAATATTCAATTGCAAATATAAAGGCACGTAATTCGATTTATCTGCATAAAAATAGAAATATTTTAAAGGTCCATTTTAACACATAACATCTATTTTTGGTGATCATTTTATTAAATCAACAAGATTAATAGGTACTTAATCCAATTGTGAAGTTTATCTTATTAATCGTGATTTAATTACTTTGCAAATCAAGTTTGGCAAAAAGTAAATTTGACCATGCAATTGCGATTAAAAACTTAAAGTAGTCAAATAGTCATGAAAAAAAGAATAAGAAGTATTATACATATGCGAGCAAATTCAATTTAGTTCCTACTTCATGGAAGTGAATGAATAATTAGTGATAAAGAAAATAAATTAGAATTTAAAGAAGGACCTTTGAGCTTTATACCTTTGTTGCCTATATCTTGCTATACAGGCACTCGAAGGATCAATCTTAGCCTTCAAAAAGTGAAGGTGAAGCAAGGATTCAATTCGGCAGTTGCTTGTATGCGTTTTGAAATATTTAAGAAGATGTATATAAAAGAAAGATATGTTTGATTTTTTTATAGAGCTTTTTGAAATATTTTGAGTCTTCAAAGTCAGTGTTTAAAGTCTTTGAAAGTTCATGTTGAATGATTAAACACTGGATTTAAAACGAAGTATATATAGGCGAGCATGGACTAGGGTTTCGAGCAAACGCGTCGCTATGGAAAAGCGAAGCAAAGCCGTAGGCAGGTTGTGTGGTGCGCAAGTCTATGCATTAGGCGGCTGCCAAAGTTGAGTACGTGTTATTTTGTTATTTTCCTTCGGTTGTACGCCACACAAGGTCTTGCGCCTAGCACAAAGTCCGGCATTTCACGCTGCCAACTAGCTTTCAGCGGATTATCATTTTTCATTAAAGTAATTGATTTAAATATCTTTTATTTATCATTATAAAAGATTCGTTTGAAAAATAATTATAAATTCAATTAATTATTATGAATAATTAATCGGACTTTTAAATTGGGTCTTATTTTTAAATAGGTTATACGATACGTTTTGGACTAAAAAAAGGGTTATGGACAAGAGCTTGCAATTGATCTTCTTCAATGCATACCAATAAGGATGGCAATATATTTTATCTTTGGGTGTTGAAACAGGGAGAAAAATTCATGTGTCTATATGCACTAAAGATGAAAAGCTTTAGGGTGCATTCTCTTCACTTTTAAAAAATAAGTTTGATATCTAATCAGGTCAAATCATCAGGCCTAATCAGCTCCGATCAACTCTAATAAGTTCATTTCAGATAAGCTTTTTTGTAAATAGAACACACCCTTAATGATAAAATTCGTCTATAAGCAAATAAGATTTAGAGCTTTTATGGTCGAGTGTGACCCTATAGAATCACAATATATGTTATAAGAGGTATCCTGTTTGACTTGTTTTTGGTGTATCAGAGATATTTCATGTTCAATCACATACATTTTTTTTGTTAAGGAGAAATAAACTAGGACTAGTCCCTAGGATAGGACCATCTTACAGAATGAGCTTCAAGACCTTGGTGAGCCATAAAATCAGCCGCTTGATTAGTTTCTTAAAAGCAATGATTAATAGAAACTGCTCGAAACTTCTAAAGCTCCTCCACCGAATCCATAACCAAAGATTTGATTCCCATGGAACCTTCCAACAATCCCGGATCGAATTGATGACAACCAAATTATCACCTTCAACAATAAGGGATTGATACCAAGAAATCTAGCCGCCCTCCACGCTTCCGCCTTAAGAATCGAACAAGCTCAGAGAGTGTCATTGCACCCACAAGACACAAGTCCCCCACATGGTTACAAATCGCAAACCCAAATGAAGCCTTCCCATTAGACAACTTTGAACCATCAAAATTGAGCTTGAACCACAAGTTAGGAGAGTGAACCCAAGTAATCTCCTTCGGCAACCCCCTACCCACCTGCTCCTGTCGATGCTGAACATCAATCTGATCCTCACTAGACTGGAAGCACTCCTAATCTTGTGTAAATTTAGCAATAGAAATAGCTGTCATCAGACGAGCAATTATCCTTCACACTATTTAAGTTATCAACAATATTATACGGAAGGACCAATAGGAAGACATGTCCACCCCAAAATCTCATAAAGAAAGGTAAAAACATCAAGAGCAAAAGAGCAACTAAACAATAAATGATTAGCCTCACCAGAAAGAAAGTTACAAAAACAACATTCGTGGGGAAGAAACACATGGCTCTTATGAAGTCTACCTTTAGTCGGAAGACCATCTTGACAAACTTTCCACAAAAAAATTTTAACTTTAGGAGGGATCTAAGCTTCTAAATCCAAAGAAACTATTTAGGAGGAGGAGGGTCTAAGGCCAACCCCTGCACCAGTAAAGCACTAGACTTAACTGAATAATTACCATCAGGAGTGAGACTCCAAACCATAGAATCTTCCCCTGTAGTAGACGAATAAAAGTACTAAGAATAGCTTGACATATTTCATCAGGAACCAGCTCAGCTAGACCCTCTCTATCCCATTGTCTATAAGCATTAGTCACATGACTAACTCTGAAACATTCTGTTCCAACACCCGGAACACATATAGAGGCAATTGGATATGGAAAAGCCCAATTATCTTCCCATAAAGAGATTTTATCCCCCATACTAACAATCCAGCGAAGACCTTTCCTAAAAATTTACTGCAAAGAGAGTAACTTTTTCCATTGCCATGAACAATTACTATAAGGGAGAGAGACCCTTAAGGTATTTCTTGGACACAAGTTCAACCCATAAGTTAGAGGGATTATTCACAGTTTTCCATAACAACTTCATCTGAAGTGCTACATTATATTAACACTAGCCTTCCTGAATCCCAAACCCCTAAACTTTTTATGAATTGAAATGTGATCCTATCGTATAAGATTAGCTGATCTAGAGTCCGAATTTTTATTCCAAAAGAAATTTCAATAATTCTTATTTAAATCAGGGTGAATAGAAGAAGGTAACCAAAAACTTTCCATTTCAAAATTAGCCTTAGTAGACAAGTTAGCCTGAATTAGTATGGTCCTCCCAGCCTGCGACAAAGAATTAGCTTTTCATTTAGCAAGTCAAACTATATATCGTACAAAGGGTCCGTTCTTTTCAGCTTTTTTTTAGTTATCTGAACTTAACTTAAATTATCTATGCTTATCTCAACTTGTTAGATCTTATTAATCCTTTTAAACATAATCTAAACTTATTGGACCTTATATTGTTAGTGTCTTAAAACCTTATTTTTGCTGAAGTACTTTATTTGAACTTCTTGAACCTTATTAGACTTTATCTGAACTTATCTAAACTTATCATATTTATTTTTTGCTTATAAAGACTGAAGATAAGGTGAACATAATAGACCCAAAAAGAACATAAATTAAGAGTTTATTCTAACCTATATATCTAGTGCATAGTAGGTTCCTTATCTAGTTCCCCACATGCACCCATTACCGTTTGGCTTATTAGATAATTGTAATTTTGCTATTAAGATTACATATTATTGAAATATAGTTTGTCCACTTAGTGAATCATTTTTAGCTACTCTTACTCAAAAGGAAACTTTTGCATTATCAGATGATGAACATGATCACGGTCCCCAATGTAATTATAGCCATTTTATTATTTCCCTCCCAAATCCTTTTTTAAGGGTTTCAAAGCCGATAACAAAATTTTGTCCCACTAGATCACTTTTGCTAAAAGACGGAAAAATTTTATATTATTGCAAAGAGATACCCAATCTAAGCGGAAATTTAATGCTAATCCAGCCTTTACTATCTCTATCTTATGATTTATTCTAGTCTCCGGACCTGTCAATATGTTTGATGTTCCTCTTCCCCTTAATTCAAATAATATTTCTCTTTATGAAAAGTTTCGCAAAACTATATTATAAAATACACTTCTTTACTAGAAACTTCCTAATAAAAAAGAGTCACAAAACCACCTTCTTAATTTTTACGATGCATCTTCTATGTGGCTCCATGCGCGCATCAGTTTCGTCAGCTCATTTTCAAGAGGTCATATACTCATATCACACTCATTATCATTGGAATTGAGCTTTTAGCCAGGCATTGGAAAGCTATCGAGTCAAATTTTCATCTCCAACTTGAATCTTCCCAAAACGATGAGCATAATGTGAGAAATGTCCATTTGAATTAGACTCTTGTGCACAACCCTTTCCTTGTGCACAAATCCTTCCAAGACATCTTGTTTGGCCCCATGAACCCTTCGATGCTCGGTGTGAGATGATGACCATGGAGGCAACACCTAAACATAAAAACACAATAGGGTGCAATACTAAATTCTAAAAGATAGCTAAAATACTAATGAATAAAAGGGTTTACTCTTATGAGCAATTGGAGTTACTCGTATGTATAAATGTGGTTACCCCTGATGAATTAGATTACTCTTAACAATAAAAGGGGTTATTTTTATAAAAAAAAATGGGGTTAGTTTTATAACAAAAGGAAATACTAACCAGTTTACTCTTATGAACAATTGGGTCAACTTCAAATAGATATTTCTCATAACACACTCAATATTTTAGGAAGATTAAAGTTAGAGATGAAAATTTGGCTCGAGAGCTTTCCAACGCCTGGTCAAAAACTCAATTTCAATAAAAAGCGAGTGAGATATAGCTTTTTAAAAATGAGCTAATAGAGTTGACTCGCACGGGCGCGACCATACCATTTGGATGACCGCATTTAAGAATTTGTGTAGCTTTTTTGTTGCAAAAGGCAGTAGTGGACGGAATCTGATGCATTGACTTTGTTTTTGGTGTTGACCCACACGTATCTTGCACTTTGACTTTTGATTTACCCCTTTTTGCTCCTTTTTCCCTATCTTTTTGGGTTAATTATTCCCCTACCTTCTTAAATTCAGGCCTTCTTCTTTTTAATGGGGCATAAAATCGTAAAAACTTGGTGTAATTCAATCCCTAATTTTACCACTGAAGATGATGAGCAGAAAATTGTCGATTTTTATATACCTAGATGAAATATTATCTTTTCTTATGCTATATTGATTTGAAGAAGGAGATGGGTAATAATTTTGTTAAACTCATAGAGAGATGTAACACACGAGAGGGAAAAGGAACAAAAAGAGGGGGAAAAAAGTCAACGCCACAAAATAAAGTCAACCCACCGGAATACGGCTATGGTACCTTTTAGCCACAAAAAATTTTACAAGGTAGTTTCATGCCTCTTTTATTGATATGTAGTTTCTCGATAAAGTGTATTTTTATAGGTAGTGTCTCTCAGTTTTTCCTTCTCTTTATTATTAGTTGTTACATTTTATATTAACACAATTTAAATATTTTACTTTGATCATATATACTTATGTTATAGATAAGCTTTACTAGGCCAAACATAAACCTACACCGAAGAATAATCAGATCATAAAAAAGCCCAACAAGGTTTCATCCTGCAATAATTTAGTCACGGGTGAGTAACCAATTCTAGGCTGAGAAAATAGATGTTTTCCCTCATTCTTCAATATAGGATTCATAAGTGCATTTTCCTATCAGCATTTACAAATATATCAAAACAACGTCATTATGTAAAATTTATTAGAATTATTTCATTTTAAATTTTCAAAAAATCAACATTTTATATATGATTTTTACTAATAGTTAATTAAAAATAATAATAGATAAAGTAGTACGTTGACAAATGTCAATATCAAAGTATAATTATATGGGAATAGTTATCTGAGCAATATACTACTAAAGGCATATTCTTAGCTACATTGTTGAGCGTCTATTTAGCTACCTTCAAAGAGGGTTTTACATTTGTAAAAATGAAAGCGCGAAGAATTCTTTGAAAGGAAGACTTATATACTTAAAAGGATTTCACGATTTGTAAACAACCTCGGCACCCAATTAAGGGACTGATTCAATTGTGGTGTCCCCCATTTTAACTTCATATTTAAGGCCAATTAACCAAAGAACGAGTTTGGGGGTGAAGATACGATGTAGGTCATGAACACGAAATTGCCCAATAATGACCTCTTAAACATGATCTAGTTTGAAAATTTTGATGATAAATAACCACATGTAAACAACCTTAGGCAGCCTAAAAATCTTGAAATGAGTGAATTTAACATAAAAAAAAAAGTCTAGTTCTAGATGGCAAGTCATTTAAGCAATCATTGTACAATTTTCCTAACCAAAGTTTTCATATTTATCTTATTAGGAATGAGGACACTCTTTGGATATTTAATTAGCAAAATATATATGTAGATATAAAATCGTGTCTCCCGTTGAGTACCCAACGATAAAACATACCGTCGTCCTAATTAGTCCGGTCCAAACGAAGTGCAATTCAATGAGCTAAACTCAAAATCGTTTTAAGAAGAATAAAGTCTATTTATTTGTTTAAAACAATTCCGAGCCCACTTTTAATAACCCATTTAATTGTTCATGAAAATTAATTGTATTTTCAAGCCCATTTGGGAAAAGCGTAATTAATTATTCCTGATAATTAATTTTATTTTCAATAAATATTATTTATTCATATTTATTATTCTTGATAACTAATAAATATTTTCTAAATTCAAGTATATTATGAAAATTAGCTTATTATTGCTAAAGATAGCTGATTTCATATTTTAAAAGATATTATTTCGTCAAGGATAAAAAGGAATCAATAAATTAACAATATCCGATCATATCTCCATATGTGCTCCACGCACTCTGATGCGTCTGGCGCTGCGCACGTGCAATATCGAGGCAGTTAACAGACTTTAGTTAACACTCTTGCACGTCAGGCATCGTGATTAGTGTGGCGCAACACTATTGCGCACAGCGCGTCACTACTGCGTCAAGCGCAACAGGCTTGTGCACTGCGCATCATTAAATCTTATTCCATTTTTCCATTTTCCCTAGAAATGGACATAGTTTTGACACGATTTTAAACATAATTTCGACACGACTTTCACATACACTTTCATACTTTATCATACTACACATTCACACATTCAAACACATTCGACAATGTTAATATTTCCAATAAAACTCCATTCGACAATGTTAAGACCCAGGCGACAAAGGTATTACCCCTGAGGGTCAATACTAATTTAATTCCTTTTGTACTAACAATCTATTTGTCACAATGTATATCGTAAGGGAATTCACATTTCTTGTATATTCTAATCCTTACTATATTATGTTCTTTGGATTTGTCTATATTATATGATATTCATATGCATGCTTATATGCTTTAATGCTTTAATCACTGCACAAGTTTATTTTTATTAATCAAATACCTAAGTAAATGTTGAAATGCAAAATTTAGATAATTTGAACAATTGGATTAAGTTCTCTGTAACTTAATCGCATAATAACAAGTCACCAAAAATTAGTCTTTTGTGTGTTTAATGAACCTACATAGATTAATTTTTAGATTGCATTTACATATTACATGGTTCTTTAATTGTATAACACTCAAACATGAATCATATTAAGTAGTGGCCAACAATAGGCGAATTTGATTCCTGATCATATTCGTAAACTCACCCCCAAACTCAATCTTTGGTTCACTGACCAGTCACGGAGTCATGACCGGGAAATCTACATTGGATAAGTACCTAAGTTGTGCCTAAGATTTTCTAATATCCAATTAGGTTTATGAGTCTTTCTTTAATGACTTGTTGGCGACTTTTTCATTTGAAATCGATTTTCAAAACAAAACTTTACAATGATGTAGTCAAATACGCGCTCATCCCTCGTAGGTAATAAAAACCTGCCTATAATTTGGCGACTCCACGGGGGATGATTTAAAAATTAAATTTTAATGAAGGGGTGAAACTCGAAAATATGATTCATACTTATTTTATACTTTTGAATAACATAACAGTTTTCTATATGCATGTCAATTTTTCTGGGCCACTATAAGATTATCGTCCTTCCCTCATTAGTGCATGTTCTATGCATGAGGCCACCCCCGAGAGGTTTGCTTTTTGTCCCTCCAAAAAGCTACCTAAGCGATAATGTTGGATCTTAGTCACAAGCAAATCTACCTAACCATTGCATTGCTTTCTTGTTCATGACGAGATACTGGAGTGCGTCCTACACGTGGCCGTATTTTTAAGCAAAGATACGAAGCGTGGGAATCTCTTACTCATGGACCCTTCTAAGCATTAACCAAAGCCTCACCATAGTATCAAACATTGATCTTAACTTTAGGTTGGAACTGCAAACTTTTTCTTGCCTTTATGACATTATCGATTGTTTATTTGCTATGTTTAACATGCTTTCCCCTCCAATTAGGTAAGGAATATCGAAAAACGACCAATAAACCAACAAAACAAAAAAAGCGCTCCAAGCGAAGACAAAGCAACAAATACACAAAGCTTGCAACACATGCAAGCAGTGTGCGCTTGGTGCACCAGGTTGCATGAGACACAAGCTTCATGCGTTAAGAGTACGTTGGTCGCGTGGCACGCAACACCCTTCGTTGAGGTTCAATTTCGTCTGTTTATTTGGCGGTTTTCGATCTATCTTCGCATTATCATTCATGATCACTTTTAGGTCATCATTTTGAAACAAAAGTCACCTAATTCAAAGATAAGATAACTCAAATCATCTAAGGTTGAGTCTATCCTAAAAAGTGCATCTAGATAATTGATCATGACAGAGTTCGAGTCAACATGCATGTCATCCTCTACTTTCTTATCCCTTCTATTCAACCAATCTTCTATATCATATTTATCCTATCATATTCCATTTCTTTCAGAATGTGGTTCAACATCCAGGGTAAAATCTGTCCTATCACACCTTCTTTAATTCTACCTTTTTCAAAAACAATAACTAATCATCATCATACCACACATACAAAAAAAATATTTTTTAAAATTAATTTATCATTTTTTCAAGGAAAAGAAAAAAACAAAGAGGTCCTTTCAAAAAAGAATTTCGTAAATTCTAAGCCTAGTCCAATCAACCAATCACCTTCAATCTAACTAATCGAATTCCAATCCATTTGCATTCATCATAGTCCCATATGCATTAGACGCATTCACCGACCCATCTAAATTTGAGTCCAGGCATTCACATTAGGCCTACTAGCATTAGAGTCCATCTTAGGCCCATGTAATCCTAGTGCATGCCAAAATCTTGGCCCATATACATCTCTATGTGAGCCATAGTTTATGTTAAACCCATATAGGTCCAATTCATACCCTAGGTCTAGTTTGCATCTCCATATAAGCCCTAGTCAAGTATAATTCCAACCTTAAAGTCCTAATTCATACCCTAGGTCTAGTTTGCATCTTCGTGTAAGCCCTAGTCGAACCTAATTCCAAAGTCTAAGTCCATATAGGCCTAATTCATACCCTATGTTTAATTTGCATGTCCGTGTAATCCGTAGTCAAGTCCAATTCCAAACCAATATAGAACCAATTCCAAAACTTAAGTACATAAAGGCCCAATTCCAATCCTTGTTCTAATTTGCATCTCACGTAAGCCTTAGTCAAGCCTTAAGACTATAAAAGCCTAATCCTAGGTCTAGTTTACATCTCTATGTAAGCTATTGTCAAGTCCCATTCTAAACCCATATAGGACGAAGTCCAAACTCTAAAAACTCTAAGGCTTTTGGTCTAGCATGCTTACTTTTCATGTATGTTCAAAGTCTATCCTTCTTTAAGTCCATATCGACCTAAATCTCCGAGTTTAGCAAAGCTACTCGTCCCTAAGTCCATAACGTCCAATCTTCAAGTCTAGCCTACTTATGTTAAATGTAAGTTTTTACCAGTGTCTAGTCAGCTTGTCCACCATAAGTTCAAAGCCTAGTCACCCTTATTGTCTAGCTTGCTTACCCTAAACGTAAGATTATAATATAGTCACCTTAAGTTTATCCTGCTTATTCTAAATATATGTTCAAAGTCTAGCCTTCCTTATTATCTAGCCTGCTTACCCTAAACGTAAGTTCAAACTCTAATCACCCTTAAGTTTAGCCTACTTAATCTAAATATAAGTTCAAAGTCTAGTCTTCCCTATTGCCTAGCCTGCTTACTCTCTCGTAAATTCAAAGTCTAGTCACCTCAAAGTTTAGCTTGATTATTCTAAATGTAAGCTCAAAGTATAGTCTTCCTAGTATGCTTACTATACTATAAGTCCAAAGTTTCGTTATCCATAGGTCTTGGCCGCTTATTCTAAATGTAAGCTCAAGGTATAGTCTTCCTCGTCTATTTGTTCCCTTAGTCTTCCCTATTGCCTAGCCTACTTACTCTCCCGTAAGTTCAAAGTCTAGTGATCCTTAAGGCACAATTCTTGAGTCTAGCTAGTCTGCTTACTGTACCTGTAAGTTCAAAGTCTTATCTTTCCCAAATCCCATTCATTGAGTCCAGTCTGCTTGCATAGTCCAGTCCATATCTTCATTTGCATTTCGTTTGGCCTAGACTACTCCGAAACCCATACCCTCTTCAAATCCTCCATTTCAAAATCATCTCCCATTTCCATTTTTAGTTTCCAATTCTGATTTTCGTCCCTCTTATTTCTAGAAACTTGCAAGTGAGGTCTATTCGATTATTTTTACGACCGGTTGAGAGATTACAACTTAGGAACGCCTAATGTAGATACAAAAGGTGAGCCCACTCCAAGCCTCATAAAAGAACAATTACCATCCCGACATCACTTAGAGTTATGAGATTGCTTTTGACCGCCTTCACAATAAAGGCGGGATCTGATCTGTAGGGTCTACTCCAAACCTCGTCCCGTACCTAAGAAAATCCAAAAGGTACAAGCTAAAATTCGATTGGAAATTTCATCAGAGTACTGAGCACCTGACATCTAGTG
Organism: Beta lomatogona; assembly: GCA_947646795.1. Lineage (NCBI taxonomy): Eukaryota > Viridiplantae > Streptophyta > Magnoliopsida > Caryophyllales > Amaranthaceae > Beta > Beta lomatogona. The sequence goes on along the minus strand of CANSNZ010001196.1, from coordinate 363,187 downwards.
TCAAATACTATCAATGCTGCAAAAATGTGATCGATGGCAATATACTTTCTAATACTTCCAACAACAAGAGTCACCATCACCAACAACCCCTTGGGTAGTGTATCAACAATTTAATTGGCTTAGTTATTTATTTCAGGTATTCTATGTTGAGTCAGAAAGTCCGTATCCTAAGCCGGTTATGTCCTTTTCCATCGAGTTTATGTTACTCTTGGAATTCATTTATTAAAGACTTTCCAATTTAAATTTTATTTTCATTGGCCTTTCACCATTATATATGCTTGAAATTAAATGATGAAATTTAAATCAACCAAATGACCTTGATTAATCATCAAAAAATGAAAAACAAAATATCCAAAAAAAATATTGAAAAATGGACATACTTTGGATTTTAAGCTATTTTCTTCTCCATCCATCATCCCAGAAAGCCATCATACATAAACCATTCTCATGTAACAAAAAAAAAAAACCGCTTAAGCTATCATCATATCCATGATACTCACCTTTAAATCAAAGCTCCACAAAAGAGCCTTCAAACCTTCTTATACCCAAAACCACAAAAACATGTGTGCAAGCCCCATAAAATAAAATATTCAATGCCAGGCGACAATAAAAGAAACAAAAAAATTCTAAGTGCCAAAAAATTGAGAAAAGCAAAAGAAAACGCAAAAAGCAAATGCAAAAGCAAAAAGAAAGAGCCAAAGATAAAAAAAAAAAAAAAAAGAGTGAAGCTAGGGGGCTTGTACACAAGTTCTACCCCTCATTTCAAACCTCATTAACCCATAAATACATAAACCTTACATTGGCATAAAAAAGAAGTTATAATCCTTACCTTGGCCCATCCAATTAAACCTTCACCCAAATCCCTAAAACTTTCATCCAAACCTCAAAGCTTTTCAACCTTTCATATCAATCCTAACTCCTTCTTCAAGGAGTGTCCAAGCCCGCTAGGTTGAAACCACGTAAAGGCGGCCTAGTCAAAAGTTGGGGCGCAAAAAATCATATCAAAACTACGAATAGTTTGATTCTGTAAGGATACATATGAATCCTCATCTCGAGGTCCGATCGCCTAAAAAAAAAATCAAATGACTTGAGTCTAGAATTCAGAAGTATACTCTTTCTAGATGTCGACATAGTCTCGAGTCTGAACCTACTCATGTCAAAGCCTTTCCCACCTATATCAATTTGATCACAAAGTAAACCTCTTATTTTCAATTCAAACTCTCATTGTCCATAAAGGGCTCTCTGTTAATTTCACAGTCTCTGGCGATTTCTAGCTTTGCTTACATTAATTTCCCAGTGAACAAACTTCGAATGCTCCTCTGGATGCTCAACTCAAGACAAGTACCTTTCCAATCTAGGCTCAAAGTGCCTAACTCAAGCTAAGATTTGCCAAAGTGGGAGTTTCCTATATATGTGGTGCTTCCTTTAAATCAAACTGCCGAAGAGTTGTAATATGCAGATCTCACTTGTGGACCCCAACCTTTATCAAAATAGTTTTCGAAAATCAATCTATCTCCTTCTATCAATCCAGACTTCCTAACTTTACAAAAAACATGACTTTGCATGATAACTCCTTCATTCTATCTATCCATCTACAACTTTACATAACCCTGGTCCTTGCGTAGCGTTTCATGCATCCATAGAGAGTCTAAATGTGCATTATTGCATCATTGTGTACATTATTATCTGAATTGTTTGCACCCATCTGCTAACATCTTCTCCTGCAGGTTATCAGATTACTTGTAGTTGTCGTCTTACAGATTAACTTTGTTTTGCATAAACTGGCGATGTATAGACCAATTCAAGACTGTAGAGCGTTTAGAATTAATCTCCGTCCCGATAGCGTATACTATGTTTCGATTTCTTAAACCTCAGTCGAAGTAGGGGCTTCTGTAGACACAAAATCGTGTCTCCCCATTGAGTACCTAATGATGAAAGATATCGTCGTCCTATTTGGTCCGGTCCAAAGATAGAAAAATTCAACGAGCTAAGCCCAAAATCGTTAAAGAAACATAAAGTCTATTTATTTGTTTAGCACAAATCCGAGCCCACTTTTAAGAGGCCAATTAATTATTCATGATAATTAATTGTAATTTTAAGTCCATTTGCCAAAAGCCGAGTTAATTATTCCAATAATTAATTGTATTTTCAATAGATATTAATTATTCTTGATAATTAATAAATATTTTCTAAATTCAAGGATATTATGAAAATCATATTTTTATTCCAAAAGATAGCTGATTTAGGGACGGAGGGAGTATTATTTCGTGAAGGATAAATTGGAACCTATTAATGAACAAAATTCGGTCCGATCGCCAGATGAGTCTGGCGGGCCGATGTTGTGCATGCACAACATTGAGGCAGTTAACAAATCTCAGAAGCCTAAAAGTGGATGTGCCCCGTGCGACACTGTTGCACGCCGTGCATCTTTGTTTCGTCAAGAGGAAAAGGCATGCGCATTGCGCATCCTTAAATCTTACCGACTTCTTCAGTGTTCCCGACAAATAGACCTCATTTTCACTCGATTTTAAACATACTTTTCAACACAACTTTCACATATAGTTTCATACTCTTTCATACTACACAAAAACACATCCAAACGATTTTGAATACACTAAAACTCCATTGATTTTTATTCAAACTCCATTAAAGCTTCAAGATCGATCCTCCTATAGATGGTTACATAAGACCCAGGTGATAAAGCTATTATTCATGGGGGTCAATTCCAATTTAATTCCTTTTGGACTAACATTCTATTTGTCACAATGTAGATTGTAAAAGAATTCATGCTTTCTTGTATATTTTAATCCTAGCTCTATTATGTTCTTTTTATTTTTCTATACTATATGATATTCATATGCATGCTTATATGCTTTAATGCTTTCTTCACCCTACATGTTTATTTTTGTTAATCAATTCAAGACATAAATAAATGTTTGAATGCTAATTTCAGAAAATTTGGACAGTTGAATTAGGTTCCCTGTAATTTGATTGCAAAATAACGTAACATCTCACCGAAAATTAGTCTTTTGCGTGTTTAATGAACCGACAAGATTAATTTTTAAATTGCACTAATATATTATGTGTTTTTATAATTGCATAATTAACACTTAAACATGAATTGTATTAAGTAGAGGCCAACAATGGGTGAATATGATTCCTGATCATATTCGTACCCTCACTCCCAAACTCAATCTTCGGTTTATTAACCACTCATGAAGTCATGACGGAGAAATCTATATTTGATAATGTCCCTAAGTTGTCCCTAAGATTTCCTAATATGCAATTAGGTTTATGAGTCTTCCTTTAAAGACTTATTGGCGACTTCTTCTTTTCAAATGATTTTAAAAACAAAACCTTTACAACGAGGTGGTTAAATACATGCTCATCTCGTGTAGGCAATAAAAACATGCCTACAATATACAAGTGGGAAAATCAATCAAAACACTAGATCACTAAATCATGGTAAAAGCTTATTAAGTATGAAAAAAAATCGTATAACCAAATCATACTTTCATTATATGCATCATAAAAGGTAGAGAGTTTGTAACAAAAGGAAATTGAAATAGAGAACAGGACCTTCAGAATTTACCTTCTGCCTGGGTCATTTATCTGTATGGGTTTAGAATATTGAATTATGAATTAGTCTTGGAAAATGGCATGTGGGAAAATACAGTAATATAGAGTAAATAAATGTTCCTAATAAAGGAGAAAATGAGGTACTATTTATAGGCAAATCGAAGAATTAGGTAATTATGAGCTTGTGGTCTTACCACACCTATGACCATTGTCGATAGCATGTGATAAGCCAAAAACTGACTAAGGCATCTATTTTACATCATAGGAGTCTCGCAGAAAAGAGGCGGTAGAACTTTACTTTCCCTGGTGGTGTCAAAACGGGTTTTGGGTTGACCCACGCCAAATTGGGTGCGATGTAGACGGGTCATATTTATACCAACCATTACCATGGGTCACGTGCCAGACGGGTTTGGTTCATCTGGGTTGATCATATTTGAATCATCGAATTACCGGGTCCGGACAGGTATAGGCCGACCTATTTACAAGTCGATCCATTTTTAGGTTCGAGTGCCCGTGAGCAGGTTTTTGTCAGGTTTGCGCAAGTCAAAATTGGGTTTCATGTATACTTGGGTCGAGTCAAGTTCGCTCGATTTGAATCGATTATGACCTTGGTTTGATCATTGCTTTTGAGTTTCATATGAGGAAATTACACGGATCATTGCTTTTTCCCTCTATCTCGTAAGGAAGGTGAAAAAGTCTTCGTTGTGGTTTTGTTTGGTTAATTCTTAATCACGAAGGCTAATTAAAAGGTGAGCATTGTAGCGATATTGTTTGTGGACCTCTTTTTTCTCAATCATTCAACTTTATGCTGTTTAGTGATCTGAACCACTTGGATGGATCTGCATCCAAAGTCAAGGAAAAAACATAAGCAAACAGGTCCTTGCTCATACCTTTGAGAGCCATGAAGATGGAGACGGCTCTCAAATGATCATATAGGTCTTCGGCCACTTAAATTTTAGGAGGTCACCAGATGCTACCTTTTTAGGAAGCTTTCCCATCATCTCAAGATAAATTATGTCATGTCCATGAGCCTAACTCTTATGTTGAGGTTTTACTGGATCAATTACTCGAGTTTTTTAAACCTCATATCAGGTTCAGACTTCATAGGAGGTGGTGGTGGTGGAGTGTCATCCTATTATTCTTCATGAGGTAACAGTGGTTCCCTCTGTGTTTTGAGCTCTTTGTCTTGTCCCTTATGACGAGAGTTCATCAGTTGAAGCTGAGCAATAATGACATTGATTTGTTAAGTGGTATCTCCCATTTTAGATGATGATTTAGAAGTTTTAGATGCTTCGAAAGGTAATTGTTCATTTGACGAGCCTTGGAGTGGGCTGACCTTTTTTCTTGTCCATTGGGTGTTCCCAAGTTGTAATCTCACGACTTCTCCCGAACAGAAATCGAATAGACCTCATTTGTAAGTTTGTAGAAATGATTTTTCGAGATGAGAAAATGATTTGGGATGGATGATTTGAAAAAGTTATGGGTTTTGGAATAAGATGGGATTAACCATGATGGAGACATGAATCTAACTGTAAGCATATGCAGACGGGGACTGCACTATGCAAGCAGACTAAACTCAATGATTGTGCTTTTATGGTAGTAGGAAATAATTGCTTCAGTGGACTCAAAGATTGCCTTTATGGACTTAGGGAGGAGTAGATTCGCTAGACTCCAGGATTATGCCTTTATGGATTTAGGGAAGACTTAGATTTGCACTTACATTGAGAGTAAGTAGGCTAGACTCAAAGATCGCCTTTATGGACTTAAGAAGGACTAGCTTCACTAGACTCAAGGATTGCTTTTATGGACTTAAAAGGGAGACAAGACTTTGCACTTACATTGAGAATAAGTAGGCTAGACTCAGAGATTGCCTATATGGACTTAGGGAAGACTAGCTTTGCTAGACTTAAGGATTGCCTTTATGGACTTAGAGGAGGGACTAGACTTTGCACTTACGTTGAGAGTAAGCAGGCAAGACTCAAAGATTGCATTTATGGACTTAGGGAAGACTAACTATGGTTTGCCTTTATGGACTTAGAGGGGAGACAATGCTTTGCACTTACATTGAGACCAAGTAGAATAGAATCAAAGTTTGCCTTTATGGACTTAGGAAGGACTAGCTTCGCTAAGCACGAGGATTGCCTTTATGGATTTAGAGAGGACTAGCTTCGCTAGACTCAAGGATTGTTTTAATGGACTTAACTTTGAAATTGACTGGGGTAGCACGTGGGCTTGACATTGGAATCGATTGGGAGTAACACATCCGTTTGATTTTAAAATTGATTGGGAGTAGCACATGGGCTTTATTTTGGAATTATTGGTTGGGATTAGGGTATGTTTTTTTTGGAGTTGACTTGGAGTAGCGCACAATCTTGACTTTGGAATTAATTGAGAGTAGCACATGGGCTTGATTCTATAACTGACTCGGATTAGCACATAGGCTTGACTTTGGAATTGATAGGGACAAACACATGGGCTTGACTTTGGAATGGTCTGGGAGTAGCACATGTGCTTGACTTTGACTAGGGTTCACATAGATATGCAAATAAGACTAGATTTTGACATGAGCTAGACTTACATGGGCGTGAGATGAATGCATGGACTCTAATGCAAATGGGTTGAAGATGAATGCAAATGGACTTGGAATGCACTGATTGGATTGGGTTAATTAGATGGTGTTGATTGGACTGTGTTGATTGGATTGGGCTTTGAATTTTTGAAATTCATTTTGTGTTTTCAAAAGGACCCCTTTGTTTGTATCTTTTACTTTTCTAGAAAAAGGAAGTGGATTATTAGAAGATTGGAGATGAGGATGATTGTTTTTAAAACGATTTTTGAGCTAATATTGATATAAAGGATTGATTCCCAAATATGACGATGATAGTTATTTTTTGAAAAAGAAAAGATAGAAGAGGGTAGGATTGATTTCGAAAGGGATTTTTTAAAAGGATATAATAAATATGTTGGATAGAAGGGATAAGATAGGATATGATGAGATGCATGATGACGTAAGACTATCATGACCACTGACCTAGATGAACTAAAAAAATTAAATCTTAATGCACGATGACTTAAGACTTTATCATGACCACTTATCTAGATGAATTAAAAAAAATCAATCTTTGATATAGGTAAATTTTATTTTGAAAAAGTTGACCTAAAATGATTATGAATGAAGATGAGTGCAACGAATCAAAATCTGCAAATAATTCATCAACATAAAAACAGACTTGGCGCAAATGTGATGCTTGCCACGCATCAAGATGTGTGTTGCCCAAGTAACGTGCTTGTCGCGCATGACTATTCCGCGTCGTGCACATTAGTCGGTGATGTAATTCTTTGATTTTGACGAATAATTAATTGTTTTCGATATTTTTAGACTACTTTGAGGGGAAAGCAAGAAGACAACATGTTGAACATAGCAAGCAAGCAATCAATAATGTCAAGTAGGCAGGAAATAGTAAGCAATTCCAACCTAAACTCAAGATCTATGTTTGATACTATCGGGCTTAGCTTATGTAATGCCCTGAAAATTCATGACCTTATTTAAACACAAATATTCGTAAATGGCAGTGGAAACTGAAAATAACAACTTAAATAGTCCTTTAGAATATACAAATTCATACTAATAATGGCCACAATAATCATCCTTTTAGCCCTCAGAATGCAGCATCAGTCTACAGAATTTGTCTTAATCCTTCACTTTCTATACTTCCCACTTGAGCTAAAAATTCTTAAGTAATAGAGACATTCCTAGAATATCATATAGCTCCCGATAACAGATATTTCCTAACATTCATTAGCAAAATCCCTTTGACATTAGTGTTGCAATTCCATGATCATACCTAAAACAGGAAAGCAAAATGTGATGAGTCTAAGCTCAGTAACAAACTACTCCAACAACATAAATTTGTTTCAATTCGTTTTAGTAGTAAACACGGGGAAATAAATATTCAAACATTTAAGAGAACAACATTCAATCAGCTTCACTTTTTAATCCATTATTCCATTTTATCAGTTTTTACTCTGGTTGTTGTACATCTGTCAGTGTTGGGACGTCTCTAGTATGTGTATGTGCCAATGCACAAGGGCCTGGGCCCAGGCATTACCCTACACCAGTAACAATAGTGGGTCAGGCTAGTAGCCAAGTAAACAGTACAGTACGTGCACGACCTTCATTCAGTTAGTAGATACAACCAATAGTGCATAATTGGCCTAAAGTATCACCCTACAAGTGGTACTTAAAAGGCCTAAAAGGGTTACATAAAAGGACTAACGACATGTTTGGTTAGTGGTATTAGATTGTGGTAATGGTAATGCTTTTTAGTGTACGTTTGTGAAAACATTCCAATGTTAACATTCATGGTAATGAAATTTGATGTCAAAACATATGTTTTCCTTCATGAATTTCCATTACCACCTAATACCACCTTCCCAAGTGGTAATGGATGGTAATGAAATTTTAGGAAGAAAATAGGTGTTTTGGGATAAACTAGCATAACCATGGATGTTGACATGAGAATGCCTTCACAAATTTGCACTAGAAACCATTACCATTACCACCATTTAGTACCACTAACCAAACGTGCAATAAAAGTATTGCTTTAGGCAATAGGTAACACTTTTATAAGTGAAACATCCCCCCCGTGCTCCCTATTCTCTAAGGTAACACTTTCCAATGCGAATGTTTCACGTTTTCTAGTGTTACTCAAAATTTTCTAATGTAACACTTTTTTTAAACTAATGTAGCATTTTTATAGTGTTACTCTTTTTTATGTAACACCTTTTCACCTATAGTAGTATTTTCTATGTCATCTTTTGAATTATAGTAACACTTTATTAGATATTATTTATCATCTTAAGTCAGCATATGTGACACTTTGTTATATATTAGGCAACACTTTTCGTAAGCTAGCTTTATAGTAACACTTCTATTTCACAAGTCTTATTGTAACATTTTTAGATTTGTCGACACACATACAATAAAAATAATACTAAAACTTATGAACGTAATAACGAATAGAAAAAAGAATGATAAAATACTCAATAGTTATTGCAAAGAGTGAGGGAAACAGTAGTATTCATCAACTGAAAATATACTATTGCGTTCAAAATATATATAGTTGACATGAAAATCCAGTCATAATATATATACTCTCTAAAAATAAACCTAATTCAATCTTATGGTCATTTGTTTCTTTTTTCTTCAATTCCATCTCCCTATCCATGCATGCTTGTTTCCCGAAGCATCATGCCTACTTGCTACTCTAATCCATTATCTTTATCATCCTGCATTAAGAACAAAAAAAAATTAGAATTTTCAAAGTCAGACTACAATATATGCATAGCATGATATTCAGCAAGGGTAGCTAGTGTCAGAATTCCTAACCTGTGCATGGATTTTTGGTGGGCATGAAGCACATGTTCCAAAAGAACATGATCTAATACAGATGGTATTATTAACCGGTCATGTTTCCTACCTTTCCTCCCACTCTATTGTCAATTCTGAATATTTGTAACATGGATATAAACGAACCAAACCGATGATTACATAGAATGAGTGATCCCTCATTTCTAATTACAAACTTATTCAACCGTATAACAACTTTCCTCTAAGTAATTCGCAACTAACTTATTTGAGTAAACACCAACGAAACAAATGACTTTTATTATATTACTCCAATGTTTCACAACTATAATTGATTTATATACTCCTTTACTTTTCACAATTAACCTCCAAATTAATCTTAACAACAATGACATGAGCTAGTAGCTATTCCTATTAAGTTTAATCTGATGAACCTTCTTAATTTAACCACCTTCACCAATTTACTAGCACTTTTCCATTAGAAACTAATTAAATCCAATCTCACAAGCTAAAACAAGTAACCATCATGAAAGGAGTTTATTAAACTATTAGTTTTGTTTAGTATATATTACTAAAAAGAATTAGACATATTATCTACCTTCTTGTAAACTCGAATTAACTCAAACCTATTTCCACATAAAGCTTGTTAATCAAATTTAGGAATAATGAAATGATTTTTAATGATCTCAATATTATTATCAACATTTACCTAATCAATTGTTTATCTTTGATTAAGTTGGCTAACATAATCACTTCACTCTTAGAGACTTATACCTTTATAATAGACTTATACCTTTATAACCTTTTAATTGTGATGATTGTAGCTTGTAACTCGACAACGAACTGGAATTAAGACAATATGAATACTATATAGGAATTCATAACTTAAATCAACCTTATATTAAAACCAAATAAATTTAGATTACCTCTTACTAACTAATAATATTGAACTTCATACAAAACGAGTCTTCCTAGCCCAACTAATTCTTGTTATAGATTAAATTATAAATACCAATTAGCATAATCTGACTCAATAAACTCCAAATGAATGAGCCAAGCTAATTCGTTATCCTCAATCATTCACCTCCACAATCAATAACACATGATTACCAACTTTAGCTAGACAATCTTTAAATTCACCTCGCTAACTAATAACATCGACAATAAACTATATTTCTAAATGAATTCATAATACAAAAATTAACTCAATCAGGACAAAACAATAACTAATTTTTAATTTAAAATGCCTTTGCATTACATTCCTATTTCTTAATTCCATATTATGCAAGTGATTTCTTTCTGAATCTAAGACTACTCTTTCAGCTAACAAATCACACTAAAACTTAATAGAATAATGTTAGAAATGAGGTTCAATCACAATCTAATTTTGCTTAATAACTTATAATCAAGATTTCAAAACCAAATTAACAATCTAGTAGTACCAATTGAACGTACCTCACAAACTGGATTGAACTAACACTAAAACGATATGCCATTATCCAATTCAATAACCAGAAATAATGGTTAATCTGATAGTCAACATATATAACATAAGAATAATTGCTCAATTAGTTTCTATGATATCACAAGAACAACAACAACATCAATAACACAACAACAGTTGCCGTAACAACATCATCTACAACAGAACAACAACCCAACAACAACAACAACAGAGTTTTCGACACAAGTAATTGTTTAAGCTAATTTTGTACTAAGTACTTAAGAGATTTTGAGGAGGCAACATCAAGAACAGTATACGAGTTATATGAACGATAAATAAAAGACAGTTACAATGCAAATAAAAAAATTAAGAACACAAACAAATGCTGACATGGAAACCCCAATGAACGGGAAAAACCACGGGTGATTCTTGTGATCATCAATCCACTATATCAATATTGCCCTAAAAAGAAGGGGCAAAGGTCAAGGGGGGGGGGGGGGGGTTTTTACGGGTCGGGTCATAATCGGGTCAACTTGTGTGGACGGCGGGTCCGTTCGGAGTTAGTTTCGGTCCATTAGATTTCGGGTCACACGGTTAATTGCGGGTTTTTATTCTAGAAAAAAATAAACACATATAAGACTAATAAAACTAAGTTAAATAGTTAATGAAATAAAATCTCACGATAATTTTTTTCCTTAAATTTGTTTAAAAAATAACTAATAGACAACTTTCGGGTCGGGCGGTTCGAGTCATCATTATCGGGTCAATTTCGGTCGGGTCACTTCGGCCGTATATTCGAGTTCGGTTTTATTCGGGTCTATTTGCTTTGGGTCGGGTTTGGGTCGGGTCGGGTTATTTCGGGTTTCGGGTTCATTTCGGTCATTATTTTCGAAAGGTTTCGGGTCGGTTTATTTCGGGTCAACGGTACGGGTTGTTTTGCCGGCTACAAGTAACAAGAAGGATTATTGAGAGTATCAATGAAGTTACCTGAAAGAGAGGGAAAAAGCTAATGGATTACATTTTATATAGTCAATGTGGAGCTGAATGAATAATACTAGGGTACGGGTACCACCTCTTCAATTTATAATTGACCTAGGAACCCTTTTTGCTGCCCTTGTCACGTCCCCTTAGAAATAGGACGTGTTCCCCTTTTCTTCTAACTACTCCCCCCTTTATTCTCTCCAGTCGTTATGTTAATGGGCCCCTAGGTGCGAATCACACGTTCCCAAAGAACTGATACTTTTTACCTCATAATTCAAAATTAATTTTTTACTGCCAATATGAAATTTCTAAGGCCAAATAATTGCCCCTAATTGATGCCATTGTACAACCGCCTTGGGAAATGACGGTAATTACAGTTCCCAAAACCTTCCATCATTACCCAACTGCACACGCTTCCCTACATAACGTCTATTCACTTCCTTCTTTTCGTCCCTTCATATTTTTCTCTCTCTTCAAACCCTCAAAAAAAATTTCTATGGAAAAATCCGTCACTTCGCCGTTCACCTGCCTCATTGAAATCTCCGGGCTAACTCCAGGTAATTTTCGTTCCTCTCGCTCCAATTTTCCTCGCTCTCATGGCTCCCATAAAACTTCCAAAGATTAGGAAATTTACGAGACCCACCAAACCCGCTAAGAAAACCAAGAAAGTGGTGGTGATCAACTCTGGTGTGCTTAGCGGCCCCAGCATTGCCAGCAAATTTCTAGAAAGACCAAATAGACGACCTTTAAGAAAAAATGGGCCCACCCCTCTGTTCTAAGGCTAGAATCCCTAGGGAGGACGAGCGACCCGACGATTGTCCTCAGGGATAGGTGGTTTTCATACGAATACCCAGTTAAGATAGGCCATAGCTTCCCTTTGTGCCCCTTGATGAGCGAATTACTCGAAACCTTGCAAGTTAGCCCTACACAAATTATGCCCTTAGCATATAGAGTAGTTCACGTAATAGACATCTTGGGAAGAGGTATGAACATGGATTTTAGGTTGGCCAATTTGTTATATGTATATGAAGTGAAATGGGTAGAAATTACAAGGTATACTTTGTTTTTGAAGCCTGGACGTCATTCCCTGGTAGAGAACTCCGGGGCTAATGACAGAGGGTGGAAAAAGTGGTATTCTTTTGTGGATAAAGCAACAATAGGAAAGGCTTATGATTTTTTGTGCGAAGGCTGGAACACTTGAGGTAATTACTCTTTCTTTTGTAATGTTAATATTTGATTAGGATTTTGACACCTTCCTAATTTTTCCCCCTTCTAGAAGTACTACCGCTATTGGTTGAGAAAAGTGAATACGCTGGGGGAAAGATCAACAGACTCTTGAAGACATTCACTTCAAAAGAACGGACCTTCATAAATGACTTCAACTTAGTCCCTGTTGACGTATGTGATCAACCCCATGACCACCCCGAACCAACAACCGAATCCTCCGCTTCGATGGCTTCAGGTATATCACTTGTTACGTCAATGTCACCTACCATTAACTATGCTTTTCTTGTTTTACATGCGTCTTACTTTGTATTATGTCAATAGAAAATACAATGTCTACTAGATCCAAGGCTTCCGGCGTTGCCCTTTCTGAAACTGAAATGTTAGAAAGAATGCAAAAAAGGAAGAAAACACAATCTGGAATGATACCGGCGGCGTCCTCTGTCCTCGTTCCCGAAATCGTCAAAGTTGCCAAGGTTTCTAATGACGCTGACAAACCATCAGAGGCATCGTCCTCTTAGGAAGAGACTTTCTCTATTACCCTCCCCAATAACATTTTGGAATGGGCGACTCCGACAATCTGGCCAGCCGCTGATAAACAAGCTTTCCCAGCTCCGCACTGCCGTCTTGCCAACCTCCTCCTCCGCTGAAAGGCTGGCCTTGCAGATCTATGTAAGCATCTAGTACTGACAAGACTTCTTAACTCCACTGTTCTATCTTCTAATTGTTTTTGTTATTCATTCTCATGCTGTTCAAAGCTCATTGGGTCTTTGCAGCAACGCGCTTATGCTTGAACGGGAGTGCAAGACCCTCAGTGAGAAGTTGGAGAGGTCAATTGCAGCGCATAATGAAAAATTGAGAACCAACTGACAACAAAGCCAGCCGAGATGACGACGTTGAAAGGGATGGCAGACACACAGATGGCTGAAATGAATACAAAATTGACGGTGTTGTAGGAATAACTCTCTGATGCTGCTAGTTTCTACGTACACCTGGAGTACGAAAGCAAGAATGATGAAGCAATTTATGCAAGGCCAGATGTCGTCATGGACTCTCGAATCTGACGTCAGGAAGTTTCTAGGCGTCATAGGAACTGCTGAAGATTTGCCTGAAGGTGCCCCAGTCACTGAGACGACTACTACTACCGAGTTTGCCCTTGTTGGATCTACCCCTATTATGAACGAAGCCAATGATGATTAATATTTTGACTTATTAGGTGTTATGCCACCTCTTTGAATAATTTGTTTGATGGTTTCTGTTTTTGGTTGTTGTGCCACCTCTTTGAACAATATTTCCTTTATTTTGCTCTTTGAACTTATGTGTTTGTATTGGAATGTTGACTATCACCTTTTTTTAGCAAGTAGCAGTATTATATGTTTGTTCGATTTACATTCATGTGTATATGTTGTGGATGCATGTATGCGTAATAGACTTATGTATATATGTGTAGGTACCTTTTGTTGTTGTGCCAAGTTTTGTACTAATTGTTGTGAAGGGCAATAATGCTTCTACCAATTAGTAACAAACGGCATGTTGTATGTGTAGTGTTAGGACGTGCTGTAAAACATGTCATTGTTCCAAGTACTGGCGTCATCCTGTGTAAACTTCTCATATTAATGTCACTCTGCCAGTATGGACTATGCCTTGTCAAATCGATGTCGGCGTCACAAACCAAATGCACATCAAGACCCTTTGGACGCCGTCAACGCTGGATGGTTTGCAGTCAGTCGCAAGCATACCACTATTCATGAAATCTATCTTCACAAAGAAGACGCTTAAGTCAGTAGGATGTTTTATGAAAATAATAGTCCATTAGAGACCAAAAAATATGTTGAGAACAAAAGAAAATTGCAAAAATGAATAAATTACTTATTTACCTGTATTGGCATCCCTTTCGTTGTCAATATACTTTTCAAAAGTAATATAGTTTTAAGTGAGTTGCATTCCAACTCCTAGGAACATACTTATATTACCTTCCTTCGTCCGCAATCTATAAGCACCGTTTCCTACCACTTTGCACACTTGGTACGACCCTTCCCATGCTGGTGCCAATTTACCTACGTTAAGCTCCTTGGTATTTCGAAAGACTTCCATGAGTACCCAGTCACCTATTTTTTAATGTTTTAGCTTTGACATTATTGTTCAAACTGCGCGCAACTATCTGCTGTTGTGATGCCATCCTTACTAAGGCTGCTTCTCTAAGGTCCTTGCTGGTGTCTAGGTCGTGGCTTAGTTCAATGTCATTTCTGTCTGGCGTCAACAACTCATATCTTGATGTCCGGATTTGCACTTCTGGAGGTAGGACGACCTCACAACCATACATTAAAGAAAACGACATTTGTCATGTCGCTGTCTTAAGCGTCATCCTGTTAGCCCACAAAATTGACAGAAGCTCCTCCCATTTGCCTTTGGCAGCTTTCAATCGCCTCTTGAGAACTTTGATAATTATATTTTGTCCATTCGTATGTGGGTACCCTAGCGTTGCCGTATCTAATTGTATGTTCCACTTTGCTAGGAAGCTACGTGTGGGCTCACTATTGAATTGTGATCCATTGTAGCAGATTATCTCTGATGGGACGTAAACCTGCAAATTATGTTTCTTCATATAAAGTAATAACTTCCTAATCACGCACCTGAGTGAATGAATCAGCCTCAATCCATTTGGAGATATAATTTGTTAACGCCAGCAGGAACACTTTTGCCCTAGCACAGGGGGTAATTTTCCGGCTCCATCCCCCACCTCATGAAAGGCCATGGATTAATGGTCAGATGTAACTTTTCAGCTGGCTTGTGGGACATGCCAGCATGTCGCTGACAGGCGTCGCACTTCTTGACGTACTCGTTGGCATCATGAAGCAACGTTGGCCAATAATAGCTCATCCTCAAAGTCCAATTAGATAAGATGTGTCCGCCTGAATGATTGCCACAACTACCGTAGTGCATTTCTTGGAGTACTCGTTTGCACTTGTCGCCATCAAGGCATCGTAAATATAGCCCTGCCGTCAATTTTCGAAACAGGACACCATCAATTAGAATGTACATAGAAGGTTTAAAATGTGCCTTTCTGGCTTCAGTCTTATCTTTGGGAAGTACATCATCTTTTAGGTATGAAATGATTGACGTCCTCCAACTGGCAGGAGGTGTCACAAAGATGGCTTTGACTTCGACCTCACCTTTTGAGCGATTGATTGCCGGCGTCATTAGATGTGCTATAGGTATACTTTTAAAATTTGACGTCGTCATGGCTGATCCAATGTTTGCTAATGCATCTACCTGTGTATTTTGGTCCCTGGTCCCCCTTGATTTGACTGACTATTAATAACGAATCATTGTACACTTCGTAGTCTGTTGCTCCCAAGAGTTTCGCTAGCATCAATTCCGCTATCAGTGCTTCATATCCCGCCTCGTTGTTAGTCGCTTTGAAATCACAGCTGATTGCTTGGGCAATGATGTTCCCTTGTGGCGACTTCAGCAGTACCTTGTCCGGCTCCTCGAAAGTTCGAAGACCCATCTACATATAAAACCCATTTAATAATAACTGTATTAACGTCTCACATACTTACTTCACTTAGCGCCGATGCTTCTAGGTGTGGGATGAAATCTGCCAATGCTTGTGATTTTATTGTTTTATTCCTTGGTTGGTACCTAATGTCATAACTACTAAGAGTGATATCCATTTTCTCATTTTTCCTGTCAATTCTGGACGTCTTAAAACAGTCTTAATGGGATATTTAGTTTTAACATATATCGTATGAGCTTCAAAATAATGTTTTAGCTTTTCACTAGCAGTGACTAATGCTAGCACAAGTTTTTCTAAAGATGAATACCTGGTTTCGGCGTCTACAAGTGATTTACTTACATAATAAATGGGTAGTTGTCCGTCGTCACTTTCCTGTGTCAGGACAACACTGACAGAAGATTCGCTTACGGCGATATAAAGCTAAATTGCTTTGTCTTTGGTCAGCTTAGACAGTAATGGCGGCATCATTAAATATTGCTTGAGCTCCTGTAGCACTTGTTCTTGTTGGTCCGTCCATTCAAAGCCTTTATTTTTTTTTTCAAGACGTCATAGAATATGCGACATCTTTTGGACTTCTTTGACGTTTCTTGGAGATTGGATGTTAATGATAGCTCTTATCTGGTCAGGGCTAACTTATATTCCTCGTTGAGTAACAATGTATCATAGGAAGTTCCCTACAGACACTCCAAAAGAGCACTTAGTAGGGTTAAGTTTCATTTTGTACCTTCGTATGACGTCAAATGTTTGTTTGTTTGGACTTCGCCAACATATTGTCAATGTAGACTTCCATGGTGTCCCCTAGCAGGTTCTTGAACATAGCATTCACTAGACGCTGATATGTTGCGCCAGCGTTTTTTAACCCGGATGGCATCACCTTATAACAGTAGATGCCCCAGTCGGTAACGAACGATGTCTTTTCCTGATCTTCTGGGTGCATGAGTATCTATTTCTAACCGGAGAAGGCGTCCATTAATGTCAACAATTCGTGCCCAGCATTGGCATCGACAAGGGTGTCAATGTGTGGTCAAGGAATGGGTCTTTCGTGCAAGCCTTGTTAAGATCAGTGAAGTCTATGCAAACTCGCCACTTTCCATTGTTCTTTCCTATTACAACGATGTTAGCAAGCCAATCAGGATATTTTACATCTCTTACCATGCCTGTGTCGATTAACTTCTGAACCTTTTCATTTATCATCTGGTTTATCTCAAGAGCAAACTTGTGTCTTTTCTGTTTTACCGGTTTATAGTGAGGGTCGACATTGAGTTTGTGTGTTATGACGTCGGGGTCAATACCTGTGACATCCTCAGGTGACCATGCAAAACAGTATGTGTTAGCTGCAAGAAACTTTATTACCTGTTCTCGGACGTCGGGGGTCATTGACGCTCCAATTTTGATGGTTTTGTCAGGCTTGTCGGCATCAAGTATAACTTCGTCCACTTGCTGAACGTCGTACTCTTCTTCCCCCAACGTCAATTGTTGTAATTGCTATGCGTCCATTTTGCTTGGCTTGAGAGACGTTTTGTAGCATTCTATAGCAATCCGTCTGTCCCCTTTGATTTCTTGCACTCCCAACTTGGCAAGGAACTTCAGTGATTGATGATATGTGGATGGGATGGCCTTCATGCTATGGATCCAAGGTCTTCCAAGTATGAAATTATATGACGACGGGCAGTCCACAACATAAAATTTGGTGGGCATGTTCACCCCTTTAGCATAGGTAAGCAGCGCCACTACTCCCATGGTATGTTTAGCCTCTCCACTGAATCTGATTAGGACAGCAAACTTCCAGATGATGTCGCGTTCATCGATGCCCATATCTTCTAAGGCGTCCCTCATGAGGACGTTGGCTGAACTGCCATTATCCACTAAGACACATTTTAGTAAGCAATTACTGATAGTTACAGAAATTATCAGACCGTCATGGTGGATGTCTCTGTCGTCACCGAGATCGTCGTCGCCGAACGTTATTGGCATAGCTTCAAGTTCAGTGTCGGGGGGATGTCGAAGTTGTTTTGGGACGGCGTCTTGGCTGATGGCGTCCCTCGCATGCCTCTTAACTGCAGAATATGTTAGTCCACAAATATCTAATCCTCCAGTAATGACAATAATTACCTTTACATGTGTTGGCGACGAAGGAGGTTGTTGTTGTCTGTTAGATTTGGAGAAAGTATATTTCCCTTTTCCGTCAGCAAATCGTTGAGATGTCATTCTTTAAGGAGGTGTGCAACTTCGCGTCTTAATACGACGCATTCATCAGTGTCATACCCATGATTTGGAGGATTTTATTCTTTTTGTTGCATGAGGATTGTTTATGGATGTGATGGCTTTTTGGAATCATCGAGGGAAGACTGAAAAAACTCATAATTCAAAGTATGTCCATTTTATTTTTTATTTTTTAATTTTTTCTAATTAAAGATAATTAGAGACAATTGGATTTTGGTTTCATCATTGAATTTGAAGCATAAATAATCGAAAGCCAATGAAACTGTAAAAATGGTTGAAACCAGGTTATGTTCATTGGGAGAATTCAAGTTGTAGAGCTTTTCTCTGGACTAGTACATGTAATAGCTACAAACCAGGTTTTGTTAGTTGGGAGAATACTTGCAAACCTAGAAGTCATGGAGGACTAGGTTTCAGATCATTGTTGCCTTGGAACATGGCTATTGTGGGAAAACAAGTGTGGGCTATTGAAATGAAGGCAAATAACTTATGAGTGAAATGAATCCATGATAGGTATATCAAGGATCACAATTAAAGCGCTTTTAATGCTCCACAAACTACGAGTTGGGCAATTAAACACATGTGCAAAACCAAGCAGGTGATTATAGGGATGTGTTGTACTAAGTGGCATTCAAAGCCAAAATACAGCAATGCTGAAGTATACAAGAAGCTACTGGATCCTGGAGTTAAATATGATAGTTGCACTGCAATATGGAGTCACCATAACCTTCCCAAACACTGCTTTGTGGGATGGTTAGCAATGTTGAATAGGTTACAAACCATAGCTAGATTGGCTAGTATTGGAGTATGTACTAGTAATCAATGATTGCTGTGTGAAAATGGAATTGAAGATAATGATCATTTATTCTTTAGATGTCAATTTAGCCAGCATTGTTTGATGATGATCAAGACCTGGCTTGGAATAAATCTTGTCACTAATAATTACCCCCAGCTTGTTGGATGGGTGAAAAGAAGATTTAAGAGCAGTAAATTCATGAAACAAGTTTGTGTTTCAGCCATTATAGCTATTGTTTTTAAGATGTGGAAAGAGAGAATAATGCTTTGTGGAACCAGCAAATTCATACTATTGATAGGACTGTAAAAGAGATTAATAATGTAGTGATGTATAGAGTGAAATCTAGACTTCCTAAGCAGATGACAGAGAGGGATGCACAATGGTTGTATAGATTGTGATTTGTTTGTATAGATGAGCTGTGATTGGAAAAATTTAGGTTGTATTGCTTGTTGGAGCTTAATATACTTACTTACTTACCTAAAAAAAGGAACTAAAAAAATGAAATGACATTCATGTAAATGAAAAAGGCTATAATAGGTACAGTCCAAGAGTGACATAGACTCAATGGGAAAGGACAAAAATGGCTAGGGTTATGACTTTTCGAGACAACCTAGAAAGCTAGAAATATAAGACTAAGCTTTTTGAATAAGGAATGCTCTGCCCAAGGAGTTGTTGGAGGTATTAGAAATTTCTTATCGTCGATCATGTTTTGCAGTGCACTGATGGTATTTGAAGTAGGAGTTCAAGTTGCACCATTTGGGATTTTTATTAGATTTTTTTAGGTGTAGGGTCTGGAGTAAGCCTTATAGAAGTGATAGCGCCTCTATTTTGAAGGCGGACAAAAGTAATCTTCTGACTCAAAATGAAGTATTGGGGGTGATAGTTCGTTTGATGAGCCTTAGAGTGGGCTCATCTTTTTTCCTCTTTGTTGGGCGTTCCCAAGGTCTAATCTCATAAGTGGTCCTGAACAAGAAATCGAGTGGACCTCACATGTAAGTTTTTAGCTTTGATTTGGAAATGAGAAATGATTTGAGAGGGATGGATTGAAAATGATATGTTTTTTGAAATAGTATGGTCTTGACCATGATGGAGACATAGGCTTAACTATATGCATATGCCGACACAGACTTGACTACGCAAGCAGACTGGACTCAAAGATTGGGCCTTTATTGACTTAGGGAAGACTAGACTTCGAACTTACATATAAAGAAAGCAGGATAGACTCAAATATTGTTCCTTTATGGACTTAAGCAATACAATACTTTGAACTTACAGGAAGAGTAAGCATACAAGTTGATAGGGAAGACTAGACTTTGAACTTATACGGAGAATAAGTATATTAGACAATAAGGAAGAGTGGACATTTAACATACATTTAGAATAAGCAAGCCAGACTTAAGGGTAACTAGACTTTGAACTTACATTTAGAGTAAGCGCGCTAGACAATAAGGAAGATTAGACTTTGCACTTACATTTAGAATAAGCAGACTAGACGTAAGGAGACTAGCTTTGCTAGACTCAAGGGGTGCCTTTATAAACTTAGGGAGGACTAGCTTTGCTAGTTGAGTTGTCATTATGGACTTAGGGAGAGGACTAGCTTCGCTAGACTCAAGGGGTGCCTTTATGGACTTAGGGAGGACTAGCTTTGCTAGTTGAGTTGCAATTATGGACTTAGAGAAAGGACTAGCTTCCCTAGACTCAAGGGTTGTCGTTATGGGCTTAGGGAAGACTAGCTTCCTATACTCAAAGGTAGCTTTATGGACTTTTGCAGGACTAGTTTCGTTAGACTCAATTAGGGTTGCTTTTTGGATTTAGGGAGGACTAGATTCGCTAGACTCAAAGGTTGCCATTATGGACTTAGGGAGGACTAGCTTTGCTAGACGCAAGGGTTGTCATTACGGACTTAGGGAGGACTAGCTTTCGCTAGGTTTAAGAGTTACCGTTATGGGCTTAGGGATGACTAGCTTCGTCAGACTCAAGGGTTGTCGTTATGGACTTACGAAGGACTAGCTTCGCTAGACTCATAGGTTGCCTTTATGTACCTAGGGAGGACTATCTTCGCTAGACTCAAGGGTTGCCGTTATGGACTTAGGGAGGACTAAATTCGCTACACTCAAGGGTTGTCGTTATGGACTTAGGGAGGACTAGCTTCGCTAGACTCCAAGGGTATTTTATGAACTTAGGGAGGACTAGTTACATAGACTCAAGGGTTGCCTTTATGGACTAAAGGAGGACTAACTTTATGAGACTCAACGGTTGCTGTTATGGACTTAGAAAGGACTAGTTTCACTAGACTCAAGGGTTGCCATTATGGACTTAAGGAGATCTAGCTTCGCTAGACTTAAAGATTGCCTTTATGGACTTAACGAGGCCTATCTTCGCTACATCTAATGATTGCCTTTATGGACTTAAGGAGGACCAAGTCTACTAGACTTAAGGATTGTCGTTATGGATTTAGGGATGACTAGCTTCACTAGACTCAAGAGTTGTCGTTATGGACTAAGGAAGGACTAGCTTCGCTTGACTTAAGGGTTTCCGTTATGGATTTAGGGAAGACTAGCTTCGCTAGACTTAAAGGTTGCTATGGACTTAGGGAGGACTAGATTCGCTAGACTCAAGGGTTGCCTTTATGGACATAAACTTTAGACTTCGTCCTACATTGGTTTGAAATTAGACTTAACTAGTGCTTACACACACATGTAAACTTGACCTAGTATTTAAAGTGGGCCTTTATGGGCTTAACTTTGGAATTGACATAGGCTTGACTTTGGAATAAACTGGGAGAAGAACATAGCCTTGACTTTGGAATACACTGGAAGAAGATATAGATTAGGCCTACATGGGCTTGAAATAGATTAGGGTTCACATAGAGATGTGAATGGGCCTACATTTTGACATGAGCTAAACTTACATGGGCCTAAGATGAATGCATAGATTCAAATACAAGTGGGCATAAGATGAATGCATAGACTTATGAATGCATGGACTCTAATGCACATGGGCCTAAGATGAATGCAAATGGACTTGGACTAATTAATTTGATTGAGTTGGTTGATTGGGTTTACAATTTTTGAAATTCATTTTGCAAAAGGACCCCATTGTTTTTATCTTTTCTTGAAAAAGATGCTGATGATTAAAGATGGAGAAATAAAAAACTATTTTTGAAAAAAATTAGATAGAAGGAAGTGGGATTGATCTTGACAAAGATATAATAATTATTTAAAAAAATATATGATAAGATAGGGTAGATGTGTTAGAAAAGATAGGTTAGATGAAAGGGATAAGATGGGATAGGATGAGATGCATGACGACTCTAAGTCTGTCATGACCACTTTTCTAGATGCACTTTTAAGGATACACTCAATCTTAGATGATATGCATGGGAAATATTGATTTTTATCTTAGAATTAGCTAAATTTTGTTTAATAAAATGACCTAAAAGTGATCATGAACGATAATGCATAGATCGGTCGAAAATCCGTGAATTAATTGTCAAAATTGAACCGCGAAAACAACATGTAGCTTGCGTCACCTGCAACAGGCTTGCATGCCTCTCAAGTAACTTGTGTATAGCGCAAAAAGCTTACGGATCATCCAAGATCATGCTCCCGGCGCACGTCCCTTGTGTGCGACGTTACATTCAAGGGTGCAGAGCAATTTTTTCTTTTCAACAATTTATTGGTCGTTTTTCCGATGTTTCTAGCCTAATTCAAGGGGTATACGGGGAAAACTTGTTGAACATAGCAAACAAGCAATCAATAATGTCAAATAGGTAAGAAATAGTATGGAGTTCCAACCTAAAGTCAAGGTCTATGTTTGATACTGTGGTCAGGTTTATATTTGTGTTTAAGAGGATCCATGACAAAGAGATTGATCTCATGCTCGTATCTTTGCTTAAAAACATGACCGCATGTAAGATGCACTCTAGTCTCAAGTCAGGAAACAAGAGAGCAATACCATGGTTAGGTAGGTTTGCTTATGACTAAGATCCAACACTATCGTTGAGAAAGCTTTTTAGAAGGACAAAGCACAAACCCCAGGTGGTGGCCCTACGCATAGAACATGTGCTAGTAGGGCAAAGACTAGAAATTATAGTGGCTTTGAAGAATAGCCATGAATATGCAAAGCTATAATGTCATTTAAAGGCATAAAACAAGTATGAATCGCATTTTTCGAGTTTCATCCACTCATTAAAAATTAAATTGAATCCCCCCCAATAAAGTCGCCAGAATGTAGGTATATTTTTATTCCCTATGCGAGACGAGCGCAGATTTGAGTACCTCATCTTAAGGGATTTTAGTTTTGAAATTGTTTTGAAAATGAAGTCGCTAATAAATCTTTAAAGGAATACTCATAAACCTAATTGAAATTTTGGGACACCATAGGGACATCTTAGGGACTTATCAAATGTAGATTTCCCTATCAGGACTTCATTATTGGTCAATGAACCAAAGATAGAGTTCGGGGGTGAGGGTACAAGCATGATCAGGAATCACGTTTACCCATTGTCGGCCTCTACTTAATACAATTCATGTTCGAGTTTTATGCAAATTAATAACTAAAATATATGTTCATGCAATCTAAAGATTAATCTACATTGGTTCATTAAACACAAACGACTAATTTTTAGTGATATGTTATTTTTTCAATCAAAATACTAGGAACCTAATACAATTGTCCAAATTATCTGATCAGACATAAGAACATTTCTTTAGGTATCGATTAGCACAAATAAGCACGTTTGGTGATAAAAGCATTAAACATGTTTACATGCATATGAATATATCTAAAGTATATGAATAATATATATAAAAGAAATGTAAAATAGGAAAATCAGAGATGAATAATGAATTCCCTGACCATCCACATCATGAAAAGCACATTGTTAGTAAAATAAGAAATAAATTGGTATTAACTGTCAAGAATTATACCTTTGTTGCATGGGTCTTGTATAAGGATTCGCAAGAGAAGCAATCTTGAAGCTTCAATAGAGATTCAAGGGCAATTAAAAGTGTTTAATTATATGTTTGAGAGTGTTTTTGTAGTTGGAAGTTATAGGAAAAGTTCATGCTAAATTCTATCGAAAATAGAGTGAAATGAGGGTCTATTTATAGGACAAAAGGAAGAACCGGATAATATTTAAGGAAGGGCGACACGCATTCCTATTTCGCGACACGAATCATTGATGCGCGACACGCATCTACTTCTACGCTTATGAATTTTTTGTCTCGACGCGCGTGAGCAACCTTGTCGTGCCAGATTCATTCGGTCGTGCGAAGCGTATCCGCAGATCTGACCGGATATCTTTTGTTATCCGATATTAAGAGATTATTTATATCTTGCATTAATTAATATATATTTGGACTCATAAAGTAGTTATCTTAAGAAATAAAAATCTGATTTTCATAATATATAGTTTAATCTAGAAAATATTTATTTAAAGTACAATGAATTATCTTAAATAATTAATTAGGCTTTTCAAAAATGGGCTATAAAAATACAATTAATTATTTTGAATAATTAATTGGACTTTTAATGTTGCGCTTGGAATCAATAGATAGACTTTATAATTTTAAAATGATTTTAAGCTTAGCTTTTTATTTTGTTGTTCCTTTAGATAATACCAATTAGGACGACGGTATGTTTTATCATTGGGGTACTAAAATGGGGAGTCACGTTATGTGTCTACACTAATGGATGAATGTTAGTTCAAAATTTGTGTGATGATATCCATGTTTTCAATTTCTACTGATATTATTGTTATGTTCTTGGGAATTGCAAACTTGGTTTATTAGTTTATTTCAGATGGTCATTCATGTATTAACAATGGATATTTTGTGCTCACTAAGTATTTGATGAAATGACACAACTCTAATCTTACATTTGTCTATGCCATTTTTCAACTTCTGTCACAAGTGAGTTTGTTTGTTTACTAAATTGATTCAATCTATTGCTTGAACTTCCTTTCAGAGGAGAAAGGATATGGCTGATGTTTAGGCTTTATAAGTACTAGCCTATGCATTTTTCTATAATAATGCTACTTGTGCTAGTAGATAGTGTACGTAATAGTAGGTTACATTTGTCTATTGCAGTAGATACCTGTTCCTGTCAAGAAACTTTAAGTAATGATGAAGGGGATGCCAACTGAATGCTGAGAGGGTACGAGAGCTCCGATGGGTCTTTACGCCGGTAAACCTGCAAAGCACACTGAAAAACTACCCCGGGGGTTTTTCCGGGAACGTCCCTTCGACGCTCAAGTCAGTAATTGAGGTACAGAGAGAAAACAGTAATTGTAGAGAGAGATGCTCTAGCTTTTTAGGTGAGAATTGAATATCTTTTGACTGATGGGACAAGCACTATTTATAGTGGTTGTGAATTCCAATAAAATAGGGCATTTAAGTCAACTCCAGCTGGTGGAGGGTTGATGGCCCTAGGAGTAGGGGTATTCTGGTAATTTTGCCCATAATGGGCCGGTCCTTGAAATGGGCCCAAACAATTAGCCCCACGCCGATCAATCGGAATGGAAAGCCGATTTTCTAGGGCCGTTGATCGGCGGAATAAAAATAACTGCAATTCCGTTCGGCTAGGCGGGGTTCGCAAACTGTTGGAGCGAGCTTGCTAGGCCACCAGTGGCCCTTAGGAGCTGGCCGAGGGCTAAGGCGCGGGCGTATGCGAGTCTAAGGGCGCTCACGTAAGGCCGAGGGGCGCTGGGCCGAGGGGGTCCTCGACCATGGCCGAGGGGGTTCCTCGACATGGCCGAGGGGGTCCTCGACCTTGGCCGAGGGGCTTCCTCGACCTGGCCGAGGGGGTCCTCGACCATGGCCGAGGGGGTTCCTCGACCATGGCCGAGGGGTTCCTCGACATGGCCGAGGGGGTCCTCGACCATGGCCGAGGGGCTCCTCGACCATGGCCGAGGGGCTTCCTCGACCATGGCCGAGGGGCTTCCTCGACCATGGCCGAGGGGCTTCCTCGACCATGGCCGAGGGGCGGCTCGACATGGCCGAGGGGCTCCTCCTTCGACCAAGGCCGAGGGGCTCCTCCGTCGACCAAGGTTGAGGGGCTCCTCCTTCGACCTGGCCGAGGCACGGAGGTCGAGAGGACGAGGCCCATGCGGGCAACCGAGAGGGCATGACTTATCACTCTCAGTCCGTTTTTCTAAGTACAGGACGCCCCTTGTTGTCCGACAGAGGTCCTAACATCGCCCTTCGGAGGGCTAATGAGCCCATGCATCCGAGAAGACATGAAGTGGTGATACTTAGTTTATTCTTCTAAGCATAGGACGCTCCTTGCTTGAATGAGGGTGGTCCAAGGCCGCCCTTCGGGGGGCTAATGAGCCCCTGTATCCGAGAAAGCACAAGTTATGATACTTAGTTTATTTCTCTAAGTATAGAACGCTCCTCGTTTGGTCGAGGGAGGTTCAAGGTCGCCCTTCGGGAGGCTAATGAGCCCCTGCATCCGAGAAGGCACAAGTTATGATAATTAGTTTATTTTTCTAATTATAGAACGCTCCTCGTTTGGTCGAGGGAGGTTCAAGGTCGCCCTTCGGGGGGCTAATGAGCCCCTGCATCCGAGAAGGCACAAGTTATGATACTTAGTTTATTTTTCTAAGTACAGGACGCCCCTTGTTGTCCGACAGAGGTCCAACATCCGCGAAGGTATAGGTTGTTGATGCTTAGTTTATTTTTCTAAGTATGGGACGCTCCTCATTTGGCTGAGGGAGGTCCATAGTCACCCTTCGGAGGGGCTAATGAGCCCCTGCATCCGAGAAGGTATAGGTTATGATACTTAGCTCATTTGCTTAAATATAGGACGCTCCTCATTGTCCGAGGGAGGCCCCTACTCCGCACGCCGCGGTTTCAAGTCGATTGCCGAGTCGGTATGACTTTCACTATGCAACCGAGGCCCAATAAGTCTTTATTCATCAAATCTTCTTCAATGGTGTGGCCCAATTGGGAGTTTGTTCATGAAAGCCCATCCGATAGGCGGGGCCCGAGGCTCTTCCATCCTTTTCTCTATATAATGGGGGGAGGAGAATTTATTTTCTCATTCTCATTCCATTCACTCAAAGCATTTCTTGTCTCTATCTCTCTAGTTTATCTCACTAGATTGGGATTCAGCTTTTTCTTTCGATGGGTTTCTGCACTTAAGGTACGCCCGACTTCCCTTTCTTTGTCTTTTCTTTTTAATAAAGGCCGACGGCCGACCCCTTTTGTTAGTAAATAATGGGGTCTGAGTCGGAGTCGGGTACCCCTCCCGAGTCTCCTCCCATGTACAGATTATCGGAGGAAACTCGGGGGGTAGGAATAACATTGGTGACGACGACAGCTCGTTGTCTCGATCCCTCGGCTATTCCCGAGGCGGTCCTCCTTCCGAGTCCTTCTTGGTCCTATGAGGAAGAGACCGAGGAGGACGTGCCCTACCCCTGGGAGGTATCCGTGGCCTATCCTCATGCGCAACGTAGTTACTTAGATAATTTCCTTCATGATGGTGTAGTTATGGCCGACCGGGGTGATGCCATTGAGGACTCGGACCAACTAGAGTACCCTCCGCTTGTTCCCGGCGGGGGGCCGATCAACTGCTACCCACATCCTACTTGGATGAATTTGATGATGAGGGATATGTCCTCCTTAGGGGTGAAGTGGTTCATTCGCGACCCTTATGCCTTGTACAGACCAAGGGATACGAACACAGTGTTGACAACGCCCCCTGGGTGCGTTGCGGTTTATCGAGCATGCTTAGACTTTGGCCTAAGATTCCCTGTCCATCCCTTCATTAGAGAGCTTATGGTCGCGTATAATTTTACGTTCACGCAACTAGTGCCCAACTCATGGTATACCATCTTGGGTTTTGTTATGGTTTGCCACTTGTTGGGGGTCACCCCCACCCTTCGATTGTGGAGGAACATGGTTAAGTTAGTGAAGGTCCCCGAATCCAAGGGAATAGGCGGTGGTTGGTGGGATTTCCAATGCCGTAAGGGGTACAAGATAGTTCGAAAGATGCCTACGGCTCAGAAGAAGTTCCGACGTCAGTTTCTTTATGTTTATTATGGTGGTGATTGGAATTTTCCCACCACGTGGTCTCGAGAAGGGCCACAGAGTTGTGTGAACTTCGGAGTACCGGAAATGTCGAGGGACGAGGCCGTGGCCGCCTGCTATTTCCAGACTCACCGTGAGATGATCGATGGAGAAGGAGTCTTTGTCCCTACTAATTGGCTCCCCAAGCCAAAGTATGCTCATGATGAACACTTCCTCTCGGCCTTTGGAGTGAGCCCGGCCTACCCCCAGGGTAATGGGTGGGGATTGTATTTTCATACTTGGTCTTTTATTGATGTATGCTAACGTTGCCTTGCTTTTGCCTTTGTATAGTTGTTTCTCGATCCCGTTTGGACGACAAAATGGCCAAGAGAGTTGATGTCGCCGCTATCATGGCTCAGAGGCTCAGGAGAGAGCTTCAGGGCGGGGCGATCGGGGTTCCCCCACCACCTTCGGTAAGCATCGCCTTCTATTTGTAGTTTCTTTTGTTACTTATGTTTTTATGCTAACTTTTGATGCCTTTAGGATCCTGCTAAGCCACGGCGCAAGACGGGGCGCTCGAAAACTCAAGTGGAGCGCCCAGAGACAGTGGTTGCCTTGGAGCACCGGCGTTCCAGCACTGAGGGGAGGCCTTCCTCAAGTAGAGGACCATCCCTCCAGTCGGGGCTTGATGCCCAATTTGACGGAGGCGAATACGACCTTCCTCCTACTCCCACATACACTCCTTCTTCTCGCTCGCCGCCACCGAAGAGGGTGCGTGGTCCTATAGCTGGGGCCGACGTCCCTTTCGTTAGGTTGTCTACCGACGATAAGGGTCGGCGGCTAAGAAGGGTTTGCAGGGAGCTGGCCTCTTCCACGGATGCTGAGTATTTGGAATCTGTTGGCGAGGGTGAGGTGGATGAGCTTCACCACGTCTGGATGGATGTAAGTATTGCGTATCATCTTTATGTTTTATTATCTTGTATGCCTTTCTAACTTCCTTTCTTATCTTTGTAGATGTCTATTCGGATGACCATGCTGGGGCGCCGCCGCATTGCCTTGACTGAAAAGAATGAGAGGCTGTCCGCTAGGGTAGCTGATCTGGAGGCCGCAGCTCAGCATCATCAGACTACGGTCAAGGACTTGGAGGTGAAGCTTCACTACGCTGAGTCCGAGCTGACTAGGGCGATGAGGGCCATCGCCAATGATCAGTCTGACTTCCTTGAGAAGTCAAACGAGTTCACTAGCCAGATTAGTCGTCTGACTAATGATCTTGATGATGCTCTGAAGGGTCGTGATGATGCTCTGAAGAAGGTGAGTCGCCTCTCGACGAAACGGAAAGAGTCCCAGCTGAGGGAGGAGAGGTGTTCTGCAGAATGGTTCAAGGCCTGGCAAGAGTCAGACGAGTGTCTGGCGTACAACACTGAGGTTGGTGAGAGCTCTTTCCAGGCGGGCGAGGACGCCGCACTAGCTCGGATGCGGAAGGCTGTGAGCCAGGATTGCCCATCATTCGATTGGGAGGCCTCGGCTCAGACCTACCAGTCCCTGCACCAAGCTGAGATGGCCGCCCTACATGCTCAGTTGGCGGCTACTAGCTTAGGCCATGAGGTTGATCCTATCACCCAGCAGTTCTAGGCGGGCGATGAGGGCGCTGAGTATGATGAGGAGGGTGCTGAGTATGACGAGGAGGGTGGAGACTTCGGCAGCCCTTCTCATTAGTGATTTTGTATGGACTTAGCTTGTATTTTTCTTGTAAGAGGTAGTCTTTTGTTTGTTCAAGGCTGCCTCTCTTGCGTTGTAGTCTTCAAAGAAGTGGCCTTTTGTTTGTTCAAGGCTGCTTCCCTTGTGTTGTAGTGGTACCTGTTATAGAATGCGAACTTTTACCATTTGCTGATCTTTCTTTGTTGAGTATTGTGATTTTCCGTTTCTGCTTTTTGTTTTGGCCGAGGTACTACCTGGCTCGCACTATTTTGGATGATGCGGTGTAACATGTATTTTATCAGACTTAGGAAGTGCGCCGAAGCATATGCTTGGCCTCTTTTCATTCATTACTAATGTCTTTTACAAAAGCTGCGCCGAGGTCAAAAGCCTGGCCCATGTACATTGATGCCCCTAAATTAAAATACTTAAACAAAATACTTCTTTAGATTATCCGAATTCCATGGTCGAGCGAGAGGGACTCCTTCGGGTGATTCGAGCCGATAAGTTCCTGGCTTGATTACATGAGTGACCTTGTATGGTCCTTCCCAGTTGGGGCTGAGCTTGCCTTGCAGGTTCGAGTTCCCCGTTGCTTCTATCTTGCGAACGACCCAGTCTCCTAACTGTATGGGCCTGTGCTTCACTCTCCGGTTGAAGTACCGAGTGACCCTCTGCTTGTATTGGATGGATCGGAGGAGAGAGTTACCCCTGATTTCTGGTAGAAGGTCAAGATTGATGGGTTTCTCTCGCTCATTTTCTGCGTAGTCGTAAAATGTCATGCGGGGGGAAGGTATGCCCACTTCCACGGGGAGGACAGCCTCGCTCCCATAGACGAGCTGAAAAGGAGAGTAGCCAGTAGCTTCCTTGACGGTTGTTCGCGCGGACCAAAGTATCCCTGACAATTCGTCGACCCATGCCCCCTTGGCTCCGTCCAAGGACTTTTTGATTCCCTTGAGAACAACTTTGTTGGCCGCCTCAGCTTGGCCATTCGTCTGGGGCCTTGAGACGGCTGAAAATCTAGTGCTTATGCCGAAACGATCACAATAGTCTCGGGTTGGCCCGCTATTGAACTGCCTTCCGTTGTCAGATACGAGGGTCTTGGGGACTCCGAACCTTGTGATGATATTCCTCCAGATGAACATTTGTACTTGCTTGTCCGTGATTGTGGCAAGGGGCTCAGCTTCTATCCACTTGGTGAAGTAATCTATTGCAACAATGAGGAATTTTCTTTGTCCTGAGGCGGGAGGGAACGGGCCGAGTAGGTCCATCCCCCACTTATCAAAGGGCAACACAGCTTGTATGGAGGTAAGGGGGTTTGCTGGTGTGCGGGGGAGATCTGAGAACAACTGACATTTGGGGCATTTCCGCACCAGCTCCATTGCGTCTTCTTTCAGCGTCGGCCAATAATATCCCGCTCGGAGTGCCTTGGCGGCGATGGTTCTACTTCCTTGATGACTTCCACATGCCCCTTCGTGTATCTCCCTTAAGATGTAGTCTCCATCCTTAGGGGTGACACACTTTAGCAAGGGATGAGTGTAGGATTTCTTGTATAAGTTCCCGTCATGCCAGGTGAACCACTTAGCCCTTGCTTGCACCTTCTCAGCCTCCTTGTTGTCCAGGGGAAGCTCCTCATCTCTCAGATACTTAATCATTGTTTCCATCCATGTGGAGGTTCTGTCTAGGACGAGAGTTTGTTTGGCATTGATGCTAGGTTGATGGATGACTTCCCACATGATGGTTCTTGGGCTAAGTCCGTCAGCTGAACTAGCCATTCGAGCTAGGGCGTCAGCTTGTTGATTTTCTGACCGAGGCACATGCAAGATCTGAAATTCTTGTAGGCTAGTGACCACCTCTTTGGTTTTGGATCTGTACATCCTCATGTTATCTTCCTTGGCCTCAAATTCTCCCGATACTTGACCGACTATGAGCTGTGAATCAGACTTGGCTCGGACGGACTTGGCTCCTGAGGCAATGCATATTTGTAGTCCTAGAATCAGTGCCTCATACTCGGCTTCGTTGTTGGAAGCTAAAAAATCAAACTTAATGGCATACTCCAACTTGTCACCAATAGGAGGTATTATGACTAGCCCCGCTCCGCTTCCCGTCTTAGTGGAAGAGCCGTCAACCTGAAGCCCCCATGTTGCTGACCCCTCTTCCTCAGTCGGTCCGGAAGTGCATTCTGAAATGAAGTCTGCCAGGGCTTGGGCTTTAATTGCCCTTCGAGGTTCATACTCGAGGCCGAAGTCGGCCAGTTGGTCAGCCCAATCTGTCATGCGACTGGAGTGATTGCGATTTTCAATGACTTTTCGAAGAGGTTGTCCGGTTAGGACCTTGATAGGATGTGCTTGAAAGTAGGGCTTCAACTTCCGACTCGCCATGACCAAGGCATAAACCATCTTTTCGATCTGGCTGTACTTGCTTTCCGCCCCTCGAAAAGCATGGCTGACGAAGTACACCGGATGTTGGCCATCTTCTCGATCGACCACAAGCACCGCACTTAGTGCGTATTCGGACACCGCCGGTAGACATATAATGTCTCCCCGAGAGGGGGGAGATGAGCTTGGGGAGGATGGAAAGGTGTTGCTTGAGTTGCTGAAACGCTTTCTCTGCCTCTTCATCCCAATCAAATTCTTTCCGCTTAAGTGCTCGAAAGAAGGTGAGGCTCTTGTCGGCTGACCGGGACAAGAAGCGCCCGAGGGCCGCTAGGCAACCCGTGAGGCGTTGGACCTCTCGGACGTTCTTAGGAGATCTCATGTCCAACACGGCTTGCACCTTGTCTGGGTTGGCCTCAATCCCTCTTTCGTCGACCAGGAAGCCAAGACATTTCCCTCCCTTTACTCCAAAAACACACTTTTTGGGGTTAAGCATCATCCGATATCGGCGGAGGGTAGACAAGGTTTCCCTCAAGTCCGCTGCGTGATCTGTTGCTTGCTTGCTTTTGACGATCATATCGTCAACGTACACTTCAATGTTGTGGCCCAGTTGGCCTTGGAAGATCTTGTTCACTGTGCGCTGATAGGTGGCTCCCGCATTTTTTAGCCTGAAGGGCATCATCTTGTAACAGTAGACCCCTTGGCTTGTAATGAAGGCGGTGTGTGGTCTATCCTTCTCAGCCATGGGTATTTGGTGGTAGCCTGCATTGGCGTCCATGAAACTAAGAAGTGCATGCCCTGCTGTCGAGTCCACCAACCTGTCTATCTTGGGGAGGGGATGGTTGTCCTTCGGACACGCTTTGTTCAAGTCTGTGAAATCCACACACATCCGCCATGCTCCACTAGACTTCTTGACGAGCACCACGTTAGCCAACCATTCCGTGTATTGACATTCTTCAATGAATCCTGCTTCTAAGAGCTTCTTTACTTATGCTGCTGCGGCCGCGTTTCTCTCCGGGCCTTGGTGCCTCAACTTCTGCTTAACTGGACGGTATCCGTCTTTGATGTTCAATTCATGGCACATGAAATTAGGGTCTAGCCCGGGCATGTCTGTTGCCTCATAGGCGAAAACGTCCTTGTACTCCCTCAATACCATGATGATCTCCTCCCTTAGTGCTTGATCTATTGTTCGACCTACCCTTACTCGGTGGCCAAGTTCTTCATCAAGGGTGACCTCCTCATCCTCTTCAACTGGTTGAGGACGATCATAGCATTTCGGGTTCTCCGAGATGTAGATGCTGAGACAATCCAGGGGTGCCTCTTCCTCACTTCTCTTTCTCTTCTTGGATGGTGTTCCTCCTTGAGATGAGGAGGTGGTGCCATTTTTCAAGCTATTGACATAGCATTCTCTGGCCGATTGTTGATCCCCATGGATTTTGCCAACTTCCCTCTCATCCGTCTCATATTGCATCAAGAGTTGAAACACCGAGATCGCGGCTTTGACCTTGTTTAGCGTAGGACGACCCACGATTGCGTTGTATGGCAATGGGATGTCCACCACCAAGAAATCGACTGGTAGGCTTCTTCCTTTGCCTTTTTCACCGAGTCGCACTGGGAGCTTGATAGTGCCGACGGGATGAACTGAGCTGCCCCCGAAGCCTATCAGTGGCTGATGGATGGGAGTCGTATCCTTCTCTTGATACTTGAGTTTTTTGAGGCAGTCCAAGGTGATGATGTCGGCGGAGGATCCGCTATCAATTAGGATCCTCCTCACTCTTGAGTTAGCTATCTTCATCTCTATCACCAAGGGGTCATCATGGGGTGTTTGAATGCGTTGAGTTGCCTCTCCGAAGGTCATTACAGGGCAGCTTGCCTGGGTACTCTCAACCTTTAACACTTGGTGCTTCAGCTCTTGAAGGTGGGATTTGCGGGAGCGGCCGGTTAGGCCTCCTAAAGCGAATCCACCCGATATGACACCGACGTACCCCTCAGTGTCATCACTGTTAGCTCGATCTTCTTTCCTCTTGTCCTTCTCTTCAGGATGTTTGAGGTACCTGTTGAGCTTCCCTTGGTCGGCTAGACTGTCCAAGGCCTTCTTCAATTCTCGGCAATCACGGGTGTTGTGGCCGCACTCCTTGTGGTACCACACCATAATCGTTTGTCCCGTCGAGTGTTGGAAGTTTTTATGGGGGGTGGTTTAGGTAACACCGATCTCTCCTTGAGGTCCAAATAAATCTCCCTTTGGTTTCTGTTGAATCGAGAATCCTCCCTACTAGTGGATTGCCGGTTAGGCTGGGAGTTGGATCGAGGAGCCTTGATCTGATCTCGGCCGTTGCGGTGATCCGCAAGACCCTTGTCATCCTTCCTCCTCCTTGAGTTGTCATTGCTTGGCTTACAAATGTCAGAGGCTTGTATAAACTTTTGTGCCCGGGTCATAGCTTCCGTGAATGTAGTGACTTCGTTTTCCGCCATAAGCGCGGTGAATGCTACTCCATCTTGGAGATCTGACACCCTTAGTGACTCTTCATTGAACCTCCTGATGTAGTAGCTCAGGCTTTCATTGTTCTCTTGCCTGACCGACATCAAATGGATGCTAGTCTTCTTGTGTCTCCTTCCCGCAATGAAGTGTTGTAGGAAGAGTGCCTCTAGCACTGAGAAGTTAGTAATAATTCCGGGGGATAACTCTGAGAACCAGCTAAGCGCCAATCCTTTGAGTGTAGTTGGGAAGTAGCGACACCATGCCGCTTCGCACCCCGTCTGCACACTCATCTGCGCTTTGTATGACGCCATGTGGTCAGCCGGGTCTGTCGAACCCGCATATTGCTCGATGAGTGGCACTTTCACTTTGCCTGGGTTGGGGGTGTCCATGATTTCTTTGCTGAAGGGGGTCATGAATTTCAAGACACCTTTATTGACCATCTGGGGGTCCCCACGCTTGCATGGTTGAGATGAGGCCGAGTCCCATTCATCCTCCCTGCGTCTGGGCGAGCGAGCAGGGGATCTCTCTCGCTCTCGGCGAGGAGAATGGGGTTGACCAGGCTCACGCTCGCGTCTTGATGGGGCCGCCCTTGAAGCTTCCTTCCTATTCAAGATTTCCCGGGCGTCCATCTGCCCCTTACGAAGTCGGTTCTCTTCAATTGTCTGACGGGCATCCCTCTGGCCCATGTTCACGTCCGAGGCGGTCTGTTCCGAGCGATGGGGTCTATGGGCCGACAGAGGGAGTCTCTGAGCTGACTGAGGGGGTCTTTGAGCTGACTGAGGGGGTCTTCGCTCTCTTGGCTGCTCATGCCTCCGGGCTGAGGGCTGAGGGGGTTCCGCGACATTTGGTCTTTGCATTCGAGAGGCCCCTTCCCTCGCCTCCCCCTCAGGCTGAGGGTGGGGTTGTGGCTGCCCCCCATTTTGAAGAGTAGCTAACATGGCCCTTAGGTTTCGTTCAATGTTTTGGTTCAGCTGGTCCGCTATTCTCTGGAGCTCAGCAGGCAGAGGAGGTTGTGGATGAGGGGGTCCAGCTGGTTGAGGCTGAGGCCCATGTTCTGGCGGAGGCGTAGGGCTCTCATCCTCATGATGGTCTAGTGTCTCAACGGTAGGTGTGCGATGAGAAGGTGGATTAGGTTCTGGCTGAGGAGCTTTACGGTTTCGGCGGATCGGTGCCATTTCAGCTCTCGGTTGTGGCTTGAGATTGTTGTATCCCCACAGACGGCGCCAAACTGTTCCTGTAAAGAAACTTTAAGTAATGATGAAGGGGATGCCAACTGAATGCTGAGAGGGTACGAGAGCTCTGATGGGTCTTGACGCCGGTAAACCTGCAAAGCACACTGAAAAACTACCCCGGGGGTTTTTCCGGGAACGTCCCTCCGACGCTCAAGTCAGTAATTGAGGTACAGAGAGAAAACAGTAATTGTAGAGAGAGATGCTCTAACTTTTTAGGTGAGAATTGAATATCTTTTGACTGATGGGACAAGCACTATTTATAGTGGTTGTGAATTCCAATAAAATAGGGCATTTAAGTCAACTCCAGCTGGTGGAGGGTTGATGGCCCTAGGAGTAGGGGTATTCTGGTAATTTTGCCCATAATGGGCCGGTCCTTGAAATGGGCCCAAACAATACCTTTGTGCTTGTTTTAAAATTCAAACTACTAACATATATCTAACCATGTTTGATTTAATTACAGAAGCAACAGGTCTAGTTATTAGCTACAATGGAGTCGGGTAATGGATAAACAATTCAAAAGCCTCCTCAGGTAAAAAAGACACAATTAGTTGTGCTAATTATTGTATTGAGTTATAAACTGGTGATTGTATATTAATGATTTTTACCTTGTTTATCTTGAATTGTTGATGGCCTATGAAATCGAGGGAATGATTACTGGTG
Organism: Beta lomatogona; assembly: GCA_947646795.1. Taxonomy (NCBI): domain Eukaryota; kingdom Viridiplantae; phylum Streptophyta; class Magnoliopsida; order Caryophyllales; family Amaranthaceae; genus Beta; species Beta lomatogona. The sequence goes on along the minus strand of CANSNZ010001196.1, from coordinate 326,603 downwards.
TTATGGCTGCTGTCATTGTCTGTGTTCTTGGTTTTCTTGATGTGGTGATCGATTGTATATTAAATATCTCACGTAAATATAAATTAATTAATCTTTGAAATAATTTAGGAAATAGGTGAAGCTGGTCTTCAATTGAACAAATAAAGGAAAAACGCTTTTAAGGAAACTGTAGTATCATTCTTATTTCCTTGTGGAGTGATTCTTTTGACCTGGAATATCAATCATGTGATTGATAGGATGAAGAAATCACATCTTATCTATATGTGATGCCATCGTGAAACTACTATATTGTTTACTAGCTTTGGTTTGTTATTATGATATTAATTCTAGAATTACAAAGAAGTTACTTTTTGTTTTTTCTTTGTGCAATTACATAATTTCCTAACAGGGAACAATGGACCCTAGTATTCCCAAGGGATAAAAACTTTTCATGCCACTGGGTATTTCTCATAGTGCAGAGTTGCTGCCTTGAAACTGTCACATAAGGGCAAAGGTTGTAGATTTTTGCTGTTGCTGATTTGTTGATCCTATTCTGGTTTGAATGTATGTGTTGCTCTTTAGATGTCCTATTGTACTTCTGTGCTGATGTTTTATTCTACTCATTAGTGTTGCTGTTGTTTTTACTGCAAGTTGGTCTTGAGTGGTCTGCTCCCGCTGATCTGCACTTTGTTGTTGCATGATCTGCATTTCATTATGCTATTTTAGACCAATGTTGACTTGGTTTGACTTTGGCTGTTTTTGTTATCTTTGTGGCTCTTGTTAAGGGCTTGCATGTTCTTTCAAGGCCTAGGGTGTTTTATTTGGTTGAGATTGTACTATAATTTATTCGCTTTATGTTAATAATATTATTTGGAGTTAATAAATCTTCGATTTCCATTTTGTTGGTTTAGTTTTGAAATTTTATCAAGGATACTTTTTATAGGTGATCGTGCTTGGAAATGTAAAAAATACTATGTTAGGTTTTTTTTGGTGGATCTAAACACCTTTCATGACAGGTCTCAAATTACATCTAAATATTATTATTTGAAACATAAGACATTGCCTCTAATTATATTTTGATATAAAATTTTATTGTTGCCCCTAGATATATGTAATTTTTTAAAACAAAATTTTAAATTCCCTCTAATTATATTTCGAGGCAAAATCATATGATTGCCACTAGATATATATATTTTTTTTAGAAGCAATGTTTTTATATTTCCTCTAATTATATTTCGAGGCAAAACTATATGGTTGCCCCTAAATATATATGTTTTTTGGAAGAAATGTTTTTATATTGCCTCTAATTAAAATTTGAGGTAAGAATATATGGTTGCCTCTAAATGTAGAGCCTTTTAGAAGCAATAAGTTATACTGCATAAAAAAGGGATTGTAGAGGAAACCATTAATTAGCTACGGATATATTAAAGGCAACCATTAATTAGCTTCGAAAGTTAATTAGAGGCTACATCTTTGTTTTTAGAGGAAATTCTTTATTGCCTCTATAGGTGAATTTTCTTGTAGTGTTAGTGACGCATAGTCATTGGTGGGGGAATTGTACATTAAAAAGGGTAAGTATAAAGATACTATGTGGAATTATTAAAAGGTTGGGGTACAACATAGAAAATGAAGAAACACATGGGAATAACATAGAAACTGTAACATCCTATGTTTTTACTCCTATTTTTTTGCCCTTTTTTATCACAATGAATTAGTATTTTCAGTTAAAACTAAATTCTTTATTATTAAAATATTTTTAAACGTTTGGAATTAAGTTGCTATATTAACATTTTCATGATATGTGGTGGTTATATATGTTTTCATTATTTAATTAAACGCTGAGGATGCGGTTTGTCGCGTAACGAGTTTCATAATCTTTTCGGACCATCACAAGTGATGATGAAATAATCCACCACTTGGTCCATTAGCAAGGGTCGAAAATCAGCAAGAGTGGGGGAGAAAACAAAAGCTGATCAGAAAAATCAGCCTTGCATTTCCCTTCAATTCAAACGCCACTTCTGTATTATTGTGAGAAATTTTGCTCTCTTGTTCATCTATCTTTCCAACGCTCAATTCTTGTTATTTTTGTCTTCTTCAAGCTTAATTAATCGATATTCTTCATGCATTAGGAAGCGAGGTTGAGAATATTCATCGCTCACAAGAGGAGCACGCATAGTACTTTCCTTAATAAAAAGGAAAAATTGTTTTAAATAAGTCAACCTTTGCGCGGTCTTCTCAATTTAAGTCTACCTTTTGATTATCCCTGATTGAGTTAGGCTTGTATGTTTGTTTTCTTCTATTGAGCTTTAACCTGTTTGTGACTTGTTTAGTAGGTTACTTATGATACGTGTTACAATGTCCCACCCCCACCCTCGCCTCCCTCGCCTGTTTTAGAAGAAGGGACTTGTAACACGTATCATAAGTAACCTAATAAACTAGTCACAAATAGGTTAAAACTCAATAGAAGAAAACAGACATACAAGCCTAACTCAATCAGAGATAATCAAAAGGTAGACTTAAAATGGGAAGATCGCGCAAAGGTTGACTTATTTAAAACAATTTTTCCTAATAAAAATGTGCTTGCCTATGTTTTATTTGATACTGGTGCCACTATCTCATTCATTACTAGCTATTTCGTCAAAAAGGTTGGTCTCACTAATAGTTCGCCTCTGAGAAGTCTCATTTCTCTTTCATCTGGGGAGAATTATCCTTTGTTTAATTTCTCAAACTACAGGAGTGTTCATGTTGTTATTCAAGGGTTCAATCTTTCGGCTGACCTTATGGAGTTCGATTTGACTGAGTTTGATGTTATCTTGGGAGTAGATTGGCATTCTAAGTATCACGCTAGCATCCATTGTCGTGATCAGAAAGTTTCTCTTTGTTGTACGAAGGGTAATTAGATTTCATATTCTGGTATTGTAGTGAAGAAGGGGGTGAAGATTGTGTCTGCACTGAAGATGAGGAGAACGCGTCAAAAGGGAGACGAAGTATTTCAATGCATGGTAAAAGATATGTCTCTCGAGAAGCAACTTGAGAACATTCCCATTGTCATTGAGTATCCTGCTGTGATTCCCAAAAAGTTACTAGGTATTCCTCTAGAAAGGGATGTTGAGTTTGGCATCGATCTATTTCCAAGTACTGCTCCAATATCTAACTCTCCGTACCGAATGGCGCCTCCTAAGCTGCAAGAGTTGAAGACGCAGTTGCAAGAATTGATCGACTAGGGATTCATAAGGCCGAGTGTCTCGCCTTAGGGTGCTCTTGTTTTGTTTGTCAACAAGAAGGATGGGAAACTGATAAAAGTTGTTGTTATATGCATGAAACATATGTTATAATTTGCTGTCACCCATCATGTTCGTATTGTAGTTGTTGTTGTTTTCAATCTAATTTATGGAAAGATATTGATTAGCATGTGAATTATGTGTAATGTTGTTTCTATGTAATTATAATTTTCGAATTAACATGACATAATATGTTGTTGCTAGATGTGGCCATGATTTTTAATATTTTTATGAGTTGTTGAGTTAACTTTATTGGTGAGCGTTGTTGATTGTATTGTTGGAATTAATGTTATGAGTTGTGGATGATTGTGTTATGGACGAGACTCCTTGTTGAGGTTTTGTTATGTCTATTTTAAGTTGAGAATTTACCTTGTTTGTTTTAATAAGTTGTCAATGTCGTAGTACTCGATGGAGAATAATACTACCTTTAGTACCACTTCGCCAAGAGTTATGTACCGGGGGTATTGTGACCTTTGTTATAATTAACCTTGTAACCGAACTCAGACAACAAGCATAATGTTGATGATTTGGCTATTGTGATAATGTTTTCGATGTTCTTATGTTGCAGATTTCTGTATGAGAACTATGTTATTATTTTGAAGAATTAGGAGTACTTATTATGTATTATTATACTTGTTGTTTTATCCACTTGTCCAACAAGTAAGCTGTAGGCTTAGCTTCCTTGTCGAGCAAGTAAAGTAGTATCTTGAGTGTTCTTCAGATGGAGACTTGTGCAACAATGTCTGAATTAGCTTAATCCTTAGCCTTGGCTTCGCTCCCGAACCTGCACAAAGGGACCCACCCTGGAGGTTTGGGTGGTGGTTCCCCCTCCGATGCTTAAGTCAGTTATCAGGAGTAGTAAGAGAAAGTAGAGATAGAAAGAGAAAGTGAGAGAGAATTTTATCATAGTAACTTTGCACTGTTTGCATTGAATGTGTTTTCTCCTGATTTCAGGGGTATTTATAGTGATAGCAAGTTGACAGCTAACCTTAAAAACTGACCTACAATAGTGGCCTCTGATTGGCTGAGGAATCAGATCATGACACGTGGCAGACAATGACTGGGGGATGTCTATTAACCACTCTCCTTCAACCATTTGGCACTGCTGGGCTCTGACTGTTGGGTCAGAATTTGATCCTTTTAACTCAGCTGAGTGTAGCCTAGAGATTCAAGGCTTTTCTCTTCTTTTACTAAGGTGACACGTGTACGGCCCTGATGAGCCCAAGTGTCCCAAAGAGAGCCATCGATGTTAAGGCCCTTTTACACTCAAGGTAGTTTAATTTGAAATGAAGTGGCACGCCTTCTCCTGTGTTATACCGGTCATATTAGACCGTGGGATTCTCTTTTCGGTCATTCTTGACCGGCTGCGCAGGTTTCTTATTCCTCTATAAATATCCTTGGTGTGAAACATATTCAATCATTTAACACCTCGAACAAATTTTTCTAGAGAGAGAAGCTCTGCAATTTTCTAGAGAGAGAGAGAGATCGTCCAGCTTCAGCATCCTTCACCGAATTTCCCAGACGTTCTTAACAGGTATCGTTTCTTTGATCCTTTCATTCTTCTTTATTCTTTATTTTTTCTTAGAAAATCAATAAAATGGAATCATCTTCGTCAAATAATCCTAGCCGACCAAGAGCTTGTCTTGACCCTAGAACCGATACTTCTTCTTCGGCACATTCTAGAGTTGGGCCTCTTCTGGCCGAGTACATATTTTTTCATAGTTTTGGCCGAGAATGTCAGACGACCCAGTCTTTACCTGTGCAGGGTAATCTGGCGCGCGTCAAGCAAACGGCCCGTCTAAGACGAAAAGCAATAATCCCATCAAATAGCTCGGATATGGAGGAATCAACTGGACGAGTGCCAGATGAGGCAAGAGAGGTCCAAAGTGCTCAGTCTTTGGACAGGCCTCCTTTCGACCATGATGCAGAAACATCAGAAATAAAACTGAGACCAGTACTTCTGGCCGGGACGCCGATACGGCGGAGATCGGCGAAGGTAATAATGGTAGCGATCCTGAAGCTGCCAAAGAATCAGACGAGGCTTCTACCACCTCGTCGGAGATTAGAAGACGTTTAGGTCCCCTTTCTGATCCTGGCTTCATTTTAGTTAACCGTAAGTGGTTAGAGAAACTAGGACCAGACCCTAATTTCTTGTCGTCTTTCATGCCCATGCCGGGCTTCTCCTTTGTCATTCCTAATAACGACGCGACGATCCTGAGTGCCCCCAGGAGTCTTTTCGCCGTCTATAAACTGGCCTTAGATGCTGGATTGAGGTTTCCTCTTCACGACTTCGTAGAACAAGTGCTTGCAAAGACTACCACATCGGCCATAACCAGCTGGCACCAAACGCTTGGCACAACATCCTGACGTTTATTGTCGTCTGCGAGCTACGCGGCCTAGCCCTTTCCCTTCAAGCCTTTACCCATATCCATTATGCGTCTAAAGTACCTGGGGCTGTGGACGGAGCATGGCTTAACATCTGCAACCGTCCAGGCTTCATGACAGCTTGGGGAAAATCGTCAAAGATGCACGAGTGGAAAGCCGATTTTATCTTTTTACGGGCGTCCAGCGACTATGTCACCGAGAGCTACAGATATTATAATAGATCCGTCACTAATACTGGACGGAAGCAGTCTTGTCTGGAGTTGGAGGACGACTTTGACGAGGAGGTGGTGGAGTACTTCAGAGTGAAGGAGTACTCCAGACCCGGCCATCGATCTTTTAAGGGACCGTCTAACTGGATACCCTTTAAGGAAATGTTTTACCAAGACGACTTCTTGGTCGCTGCCGGCTTGCGGTTGGCTGAGGATAAAGGTATATTTAAAATCATCCAAGTAAAACTCTTCGTCCATAGCTCATATGACGAACACATTTTTTTTTTTTTGTGTATTTGTAGACTCGGCCAGACAACGCCTCAAACCATCTTGGACGGGGGAAATCAACATGTCCCAATTTACAGATAATCTGTGGAAGGAGTATGCAAAGAGTAGCGCCGAAAAAAGGGCAGAAACATTGGTAAATAATTTTTTTTTTTTTTTTTTTTTTTTTGACGAGGACCATATGAGCTCGTCCGGAATTGGCATCCAATTCTTGGACGTGGGTCACCCAAAGAAGGAGAGCGTCCAGGCTTGGACGGTCACCTCCTTGGGACCATGCTCGTCCAAGAATTGGTGTCCAATTCTTGGACGAGAGTCACCCAAAGAAGGAGAACGTCCAGACTTGGACGGTCACCTCTTTGGGGCCAAGCTCGTCCAAGAACTTTGGAGAACGTCCAGACTTGGACGGTCACCTCTTTGGGGCCAAGCTCGTCCAAGAATTGGTGTCCAATTCTTGGACGAGAGTCACCCAAAGAAGGAGAACGTCCAGACTTGGACGGTCACCTCTTTGGGGCCATGCTCGTCTAAGAGTTGGTGTCCAATTCTTGGACGAGAGTCACCCAAAGAAGGAGAACGTCCAGACTTGGACGGTCACCTCTTTGGGACCATGCTCGTCCAAGAATTGGTATCCAATTCTTGGACGAGAGTCACCCAAAGAAGGAGAACGTCCAGACTTGGACGGTCACCTCTTTGGGGCCATGCTCGTCCAGGAATTGGTGTCCAATTCTTGGACGAGAGTCACCCAAAGAAGGAGAACGTCCAGACTTGGACGGTCACCTTCTTGGGGCCATGCTCGTCTAGGAATTGGTGTCCAATTCTTGGACGAGAGTCACCCAAAGAAGGAGAACTTCCAGACTTGGACGGTCACCTCTTTGGGACCATGCTCGTCCAAGAATTGGTATCCAATTCTTTGACGAGAGTCACCGAAAGGAGGAGAACGTCCAGACTTGGACGTTCACCTTCTTGGGGCCATGCTCGTCCAAGAGTTTTGCACCAAATCTTGGACGAAGGTCAGCCAAGGAAAGAGATCGTCCAGACTTGGACGGTCACCTCTTTGGGACCGTACTCGTCTGGATTTTTGCATCCAATTTATGGGCGAGGGTCAACCCTAGAAGAACGTCCATACTTGGACGGTCAACTTCTTGGGGCCATACTCATCTGGATTTTTGCATCCAATTTTGGGGCGAGGGTCAGCCGTAGAAGAACGTCCATACTTGGACGGTCACCTTCTTGGGGCCATACTCGTCTGGATTTTTGCAATAGTAGTTATTTTTGTTTTTTGGACGATCGAGCTGATGCCTTTACCTTTTGCAGAAAAATGCTTCTACTAACAAACTTCCACCTGGGAAGTCGTCCTCATCCAAGAAGAGGCCAACTACTGCCGCTGACCAGCCTTCAGCAAAGAAGCCTAAGGGCTTTACAAGGAAGAAGGCGAATAAGGCGGCTCCTGCTGTCGAGAGCGGGGAGAAAAGCATGGCTCCCCCACAAGCCAAGGCTCTTAAAAGGGGGCCTTCGACTGTTGGCCCGGCCGAGGAGGAAAAGGACGCCCATGCAGCAGTTCCACTCAGCGTTTTGCCGGCCGACTCTGCTGAGGTCAACCTAGAGTCCGCCTTGGCTTTGGTTGCACCAGAATCTGGGGCTGCTGCCGAGAACTACCCAGGGTTCAGCGGCTCGGTGGCTAAGCTGGTGCCACAGATGCCTTTAGCTGTTAGGACAGCATCGCTTCCGTCCGGTGAGTCGTATTACCCCAATATGGTTAGGACGATGCGGGTCGGTGGACGGTCCATGAGTCCGTCCAATAGACAAGCCGTCGTCTTTCCTATCAAAATTACTGACTCTCCCCCTCTTTCAGATAAGGGCAAAGGCCCTGCTATTCCCCCAACTCCTCCCCTTGTTGATTCGAACGAGGAGTCTTCTCCGGCTTTCGCCAAAATGTCAAGGCTGGAGAAAGAGCGTCTGAAACAGGAGCTCTTCAAGTGCTACCCTGAATCCTATATCAAAGGATTAAGGGGGGCTTCTGCCGGGCATGTGAGCTACATGTCCCAGCTTGCTACCGAGGTATTACTTTATGCCGGTTTTGTTTTATAGTTGTTCAAATTTTGACTTTTTAACCCGTCTAATAACTTTATTTGTTTTCATTGTTCCAGCTTCTAGCTCGCAGCATGTTAACTGAAGAATGGGCGAAGGAGCTGAGAAAGGAGAATAAACAGCTCGTCCATATGGCGACTACGGCAGGCGACAAGGCCATCCATGATATTGAGATGGCTAATACTCTCCATCGTCAATCCCTGGAGGCTCTGGAGAAAAGATCAGCTCTTCTGGAGTCAGAAAACAAGAATTATCTTGTTACTATTAATGACATGTTCAAGGAACAAGACCGTCTGAAGATGGTAATTGATGCTGTCTCCACTGATCTAACAGATGAAAGAAATGCCGCCCTTCTCGTCGCCGCACAGCTAAGGAAGGAAAATATTCTTCTGAGGGCGAGAACTGCCCGTCTAGAGAGTCAGGCGGCCAAGGCCTTTGATGACGCCAAGGAAGGGTTGGCACAAGTCATCGAAACGTCTAAAGGCTGGGCCGTCAAGGCCTTCGAGATGCTGGCTGAATCTGATGAGGTTCCCAGCTTTGTGCGTCGTCTAGATTACCAACAGAGTATCCATCGGGCTATGGTATGTGCCGAGGAACCTCCGGAATTCTTAGAGTCTGACGACGAGGCAGCAGCCGATGATGAGGGGCCTGAAGACGAAGGTGGGGATGAGAAGCCTGATGACAACCAAGAAACACGCGCTGGGGATGAAGCCTGGCTTTAGGTTTATTTTTCTAAGTTTCTTGGCTTGTCTGCCGTTGTAGTCTTAGCTCTTCAGTAGCCTTAAGTTGTAATGTTTTGCTGTTGATATATATGAAGAACTTTTTGCCAATTGCCGGTCTTCTTTTTATTTATTTATTTTTACAATTGCAATTTGGCTAAGTGTAACTTTAACTTCGTCATGATCGCTGAACATCCTGCTCAGATTCTTAACCTTTAAAACTTGCCTCCAAATACCAAAAAGGGACTCGTCTGAGACTGTTTGCAAAGTGCCCATACGAGAAATTTGTCCCCCTTGCCTTTGGACGATTATTTGTTATTTTAAGAAATATCCAAGTACAAGAATTGACTCGTCCTGAACTTCTTGGACGATCATTCTAGGCATTGGACGATTTCCAATCTTTATTAAGTGTCCAAGCATTTTGCTTGATTTTCCCTAGATTGTTGGACGGTCTGCTTATTCAGACGAGTCTCGCCCAAGGCGAGGCTGCGGCCAAGACCTGTTTAACTCAAACTTCCAACTTTTTTTTTTTCGATGGTCATCCGCAGTAGGACGTCCATTCTCAGACGGTCACCTTCTTTGGGCCGTATTCGTCTGGGATGGTTTCAAACCATCAGAAAGGCATCTATAGCCTAGGTATTAGTTTTTTGGATGACCTTGTATTCTATGGCTCGTCCTTGTTTTTACATGGCTCGTCCTTTTGGCTTCTATCATCCCCCCTTTATTGGGCTTAGCTCAACCGTGCGTGGAGGGAGAGCCAAAGTCCAAGAAGGAGAGCGACCGGCCGTGGGCGAGCTGCGCCGAAGTTGATGGACGAGCTTGAGCGATACTGTTCAAAGGGTGTTTTAGCCGGTTTCCTTGAGGGGGCAACACTCGTCATTAAGTAGCGATCCCTTACTAGGGTCTGGACTACTTAGCTGTCCGTGATTTTGAATGTAAGTATCCTTTACTAAGGTCTTATTTCAGGCCAGCTTTCTCTCAGAGACTTTGACGTTACTCTTACTAGAGTTTTTGTCAATTTGACAGCCATATATGCATTATATTTTTGGCCGGTCTCTTTGAGGGAGTGATGTTCGGCGTAAATGCGTGTAATTTTGACGTTCTGCTTTTGTTTGTATTTTGTCCAAGTTATTGTCACTTTTTTAGACGAGTAACTGATTTAATGCCCCAAAGTGAATTAACTTGGTGAAAATATACAAAGAGATAAGAAAGTAAGAATTGTATTATATGGATTTTGCTTGGCTGAATGCCAAGATACATGTATACAATTCTTTTCTTACTAACATGCGCCGTGGCACTTTGGAGTAACTACAAATTACCCTACAGTTATCTGACGAAGATCTGAGTTAGACGTGGTACTTCTTTAAGTTGTCCGAATTCCAAGTACGATGTATAGGTCGTCCATCTAGATTTTGTAGACGAAAAGTCCCACTGCGTATCTCCTGGACAATCAGATAAGGTCCTTCCCAATTAGGTGTTAGCTTCCCCATCTCTTTTGCGCGTCCAACCGCTTCCATCTTTCTTAGGACGAGATCCCCCACCCTGAGTGGTCGTCTAACAACTCTTTTGTTAAACTCCCGAGCCATTCTCAGTTTGTACAATTGCATTCTTAGCAAGGCATTGCCCCTGACTTCTGGGACTTGGTCCAAAGCCGTGCGTAATGCGGCCCAATTGGCATCTTCTGTGTATAACATGACTCGTAGGGTGGGCTCTTCAACCTCAATGGGAAAGACGGCTTCAGTGCCATAGACTAACATGAAAGGCGTCTCGCCTATGGAATTCTTAGCGGTTGTTCTAATGGACCACAACACCAATTGCAGTTCTTCAACCCATTGTCCTCTGCCGATTTCCAGCTTCTTCTTGATTCCATTTGATAGAATCTTGTTGAAGGACTCAACTTGCCCATTGGCTTTTGGGTGGGCGACTGCCGCAAAGTGGGCTTTGATTTCTCTTTCTGACAGCCACTCTTTCAGCTTAGGCGTTTCGAACTGTGGACCATTATCCAAGACGATTGACTGAGGCATGCCAAATCGAGTTATAATGTTTTTCCAGATGAAGCCCTTGACGTCATTTGTTGTTATTCCTCGCCTGGCTTCAGCTTCTATCCATTTAGTGAAGTAGTCCACTGCTACTATCACAAACTTCTTTTGCCCAGCGGCTACAGGGAAGGGTCCTAGGATATTCATGCCCCATTTGGCAAAAGGCAGAGGGAACAAGATGGGGGTCAAATAGTTGGACGGCTTCTGATGCACATTTCCATGCTTCTGGCAACTATCACACTTCTTTGCATAGACTAAAGCATCCTCCTTTAAGGTAGGCCAGTAGTACCCCGTCCTTAAAGCCTTTTCGCCTAAAGCTCTTCCCCCAATGTGGGATGCACAAGATCCCTCATGGAGCTCTTTCAGAACCCCCAGACCATCTTCTCTGGTGACGCACTTGAGCAGAGGCCGGTTGAATGACTTCTTGTAAAGTGTCTCGTCCCATAATTCAAACCACTTGTCTCTAGCCTTTACATACTTAGCCTCTACAGGATCTGAAGGCAATCGTCCCGTCTTCTTATATTCTATGATCGGCTCCATCCAGACAGTCCCTCGGCTGAGAAACATAATATGTTCTTGGTCGATGCTCTTTTTGGGTTTGACTTCCCAAAAAACTGTTCTTGGCACATCACCTTCAGCCGAGCTGGCTAATTTTGAGAGAGCATCGGCTTGATGATTTTTTGACTTGGGTACTTGGTCGAGGACAAATCGTTTTAATGGCTCTATCTCATCTTTGATCAGTCGCATGTATCTGCTCATTGATGCTTCTTTGCATTCAAAATCTCCATTAACCTGACTGACAACTAAGAGGGAGTCCGATTTGGCCTCGATCTCAACAGCTCCAGCCGCCTTGCACATTTTGATTCCAGCTAAGTGTGCTTCATATTCAGCCTCATTATTGGACGCTCTGAACTGGAATCTCATTGCATATTCAAACTATCTCCTTCAGGAGATTGACAAATGATTCCTGCCCCACATCCATTGACCGTGGACGATCCATCAACCATGAGCGTCCAATGCTTCCTTCCTCTAGCTGGATCAGATATTGGTTCTATGGTTGGCCGAGTAAGCTTAACTATAAAATCTGCCAAGGCTTGCCCTTTAATGGCTTTCCTTGGTTCAAATGATATGTCAAACATGTTAAGCTCCACCGCCCATTTTAGCATTCGTCCAGCAGCTTCCATCTTCTGCAGAACTTGCTTCAAGGGCTGGTCAGTGTAGACAATTACACTGTGCGCCAAGAAATATGGCCTCAACTTTCTGCTGGCCATGACTAGGGCCAATTCAAACTTCTCGACTGGAGTATACCTGTTTTCCGCATCTTTGAGCACATGACTCACAAAGTATATGGGAACTTGGACGGACTCTCGTTCAGCCAACAGGACGGCACTCACAGCTTGAGTGGATACAGCCAAGTATACAAACAACTTTTCCCCCTCGGTGGGACTGACCAACCTAGGCAGCTGCTGAAGGTGATCTTTGACAAGCTGAAGGGCTTGCTCCGCCTCTGCTGTCCAGTCGAACTTGGCTTTTTTCTTGATTGTGGCAAAGAAGTGATGGCACTTGTCGCCTGACTTAGACAAAAATCGTCCAAGGGCAGCCAAGCAACCCGTCAGCCGCTGTACCTCTTTTACCTTCGAAGGAGATTTCATGTCTAAAATAGCTTGAACCTTTTCAGGGTTGGCTTCTATTCCCCTCTGATCCACCAAGAAGCCTAAAAACTTCCCCGACAAAACCCCAAAGACACATTTGCTGGGATTCAGCTTCAACTTGTATTTCCTGAGAGTTTCAAAAGTTTCTCTCAAATCACCAACATGACTTTCTTCTTGACGGCTCTTGACTATCATATCGTCAATATATGCCTCCATATTTCGTCCTAACTGCGGCTGAAAAACATTATTGATCAATCTTTGAAAAGTGGTCGGGGCATTGCGCAGGCCGAATAGCATCCTCACCCAGCCATACAACCCTTCTTCTTAACAAGGTCAAACTTGAAACTTCCTGGCCTTAGACCCCTGATGAAGGCGTCAAAGGCTACTCCAGCATTAAGATCTTGGATATGAAGTGCTTCTAGTTTGAATCTCTTATCAAAACTTCTAAGAGCCTCCTTAGGTCCCTGGACGACCTTGCCTAGGTGCATGCTTGTCTTTTGCTCTTGCTTGTTGGCAACAAAATGACTAGTGAATAAGAAGCTAAGTTCAGTAAAGTTGTTGACTGAATTGGGGGGAAGATTGTTAAACCACTTCTGCGCTACTCCTTTCAAAGTAGCTGGAAAATTCTTACACCAAGTAGCGTCGTCCACTCCTTGGACGTACATCTGATGCTTGTAAGCAGACAGGTGATCGTCTGGATCAGTAGTTCCATCGAAAGGCTCAATGGTTGGGAGTTTTACCTTTGGGAAGGGGGGCGTCTCCATAATCCTGGCCGAGAATGGAGTAGGCCAGTTGATTTGGAGAGCTCCCAGCTGTCCCTCAATGGGTATGAACTCCTTGCGATATTCCTTCATTACTGGGTTGGATGAAGTGTTTGCAGGCACTGGACGCCTATAGACCATGGGCTGAGCCACTGTCTTCTCCTGTCGCGGATGAACAAGAGAGTGACTTAAACTTCGTCCCTCCCCTCTGGACGACAACCTCAAAGGAGGGTCTCTCAAATATGGTGTAGATCCTGTCGCTGATCGTTGTAATGCAGCAGCTTTCTTTGCTTCTAGATACTCTCTGGCATCTGTTTCCATGCGGTGCCCGCTTGGACGAACATGGTCCTGAGTCCTCACCACCAGGTTCCAGTCCATCTTTCTTCGTTGATCATTATCCTCTGGCTGCTTTCCTCTTGCCGTCCTCCTGGAGGGCTCCTGACGAACATGTCGACTAGGACCTGGACGATCTACTTGAGAACGTCCTCTAGGACGAGGTGGATTGTTAGCAGCTGGCTCCGGGTTGTGATGAAAAAACAGCATATTGCTTTTAATCTGTTCCTGGACGACCGCCGCCATCTTAGTCTGAAAGTCATTCAGCACATTCTCCAGGTGGGCGGCAGTCACTGGTCGATCCAGATTCACTTGGATGATCGGTTGCTGGCTTGGTCCAGGAACATTGACAATGGACGGGGGTCTATCTCTTCCTCTAGGTGGTCTTTCATGCTCCACCGTATCTTCGACATTAACTTGAAGGCTTCGATTCCTGGCAATGTTGGACGATTGACAATCAGTCATCGTTGCGTCTCCCCACAGACGGCGCCAAATGTTTTATCCACTTGTCCAACAAGTAAGTCAGAAGCTTAGCTTCCTTGTCGAGCAAGTAAAGTAGTATCTTGAGTGTTCTTCAGATGGAGACTTGTGCAACAATGCCTGAATTAGCTTAATCCTTAGCCTTGGCTTCGCTCCCGAACCTGCACAAAGGGACCCACCCTGGAGGTTTGGGTGGTGGTTCCCCCTCCGATGCTTAAGTCAGTTATCAGGAGTAGTAAGAGAAAGTAGAGATAGAAAGAGAAAGTGAGAGAGAATTTTATCAGAGTAACTTTGCACTGTTTGCATTGAATGTGTTTTCTCCTGATTTCAGGGGTATTTATAGTGATAGCAAGTTGACAGCTAACCTTAAAAACTGACCTACAATAGTGGCCTCTGATTGGCTGAGGAATCAGATCATGACACGTGGTAGACAATGACTGGGGGATGTCTATTAACCACTCTCCTTCAGCCATTTGGCACTGCTGGGCTCTGACTGTTGGGCAAGAATTTGATCCTTTTAACTCAGCTGAGTGTAGCCCAGAGATTCAAGGCTTTTCTCTTCTTTTACTAAGGTGACACGTGTACGGCCCTGATGAGCCCAAGTGTCCCAAAGAGAGCCATCGATGTTAGACTACAACACTTGTGATGAGATATTTTGAGAAGAATGTTTTATTTGAGTCTCTTATATTGTGATATGGGATTATCTCCTGACATGGGTATAAGGCTTTAGAGGCATCCTAGTGTAATTTGAAGAATTTTGAGGACTGATGAAGTATGTATCTAATGTTTTATTGTCTTATTTGAGTGTAACATAAAGGCATCATAGTGTAGTTTCTGGTTGTTTCTATGAGTTTATAATTTCCATATTTACATGATATACTCCCTCAGTCCCATAATACTCTTTACACTTTCCTTTTTCATCTGTCCCATAATACTCTTTACACTTCTATTTTTAGATATGACCCACTATTATTTTAATCCTTCTACCTTTTAACCATTGGCCCACATTCTCTCTCTCCTTTAAATAAAATAATTCCACTCATACTACCTACCAACTTTAACCATTGACCCACATTCTCTCTCCACCAAATAAAATAATACTACTTTTACTACTTACTAACTCCTATCACATCTACCATTTTAATAAAATAATAATTGATAACCAAACAACAACTTATCATCTAGAACTACGTGTCCTTATAAGTGTCAAGAGTATTTTGGGACGGAGGGAGTAATATGTTGTTGCTAGATGTATGAGTTGTTGTGTTAACGTTTATTGGTGAGCGTTGTTGATTCTGTTGTTGAAATTAATCTTATGAGTTGTGGATGATTGTGTTATAGAAGTGTGGTCGTGATTTTATTTCGCATACGCGGTGTGAGCGCATATTTGACTACCCCATTGTAAAGGTTTTATTGAAAAGATTTTTGAAGTCAGCACCAAGTCTTTAAAGGAAGACTCATAAACCTAATTGGATATTGGGAAACCGTGGGACAAATTAGGTACTTATCCAATGCAGATTTCCCCGTCCTGGCTCCATATATGGTCAATGAACCATAAATTGAGTTCGGAGGTGAGGGTACGAACACGTTCATAATGAACCACATTCGCCCATTGCTGGCCTCTAGTAAATATCGATTCATGTCAATTTTTACACAATAGAATAACCAAATGATGTTTTCATGCACCCTAAAAATAATTAATTTAGTCTAGGTTGGTTCAGGAAACACATAAAAGACTATTTTTTAGTGATATGTTATTAGGCAATGAAAATTATAGGGAACCTAACAAGTTGACCAATTTACCTGATTAATATTAGAACAGTTCTTTAGGTCTTGATTAGCAATAATAACATGTGGGTGATGACAACATGAACAACACAATCAGGCAAGCATATAATAATAAAAAGAAGGAAAGAGGATTAGAATGTATAAAAGAGCAATTTTAACATTATAAATCTACATCAGGAAAAAAACAGTTAGCGTAGGCGTGTTTTTATTTCGCCTACGCGGTGTGAGCGGGTATTAGATTTGACTACCCCACTATTAAGGTTTTATTGAAAATTGTTTTGTATTGAAAGAAGTCGCAACAATTCTTTTTAGGAAGAAGAATAAACCTAATTGGATATGGGAAAACCGTAGGGACAAATTATCCAATCACTAGTAGAAAAACGACGATTTGTGTCTCACCATCTGCGTCGCACAACAGGACAAACGTCGCAGAAGACTCATTAGCGTCGCATGCAACATGGAATCGACGCAAAAGATGAGTCATATGCGTCGCATGAAGCCCACGTGTGACGCAAATAGTCATCTGCGTCGGATCCCACCTCACGTCCGACGCCGATGATTCTCCTCACTCTCGCAAATTAAATGGATCCCTTAAGTCATGTGTGTCGAATGGCCCATGGCACGCGAAGTAGATGAGTCATGTGCGTCGGATGGCCCATACACGCGACGCAGATGGCCCAAGCCTTTTAAACTACTACGGGCCACGACGCACTCCCCGCATTTTCCCCAAATTAAACCCTAACTTTCGTCTTCCAATCGCCGCTTTAGAATTCCCCAAACCCTCTTTCACCTACCTTCATCTCTCTTCATCTCTCTCTCACCTACCTTCATCTTCCTAAATAAGAGAAACGAACGACAGGCTCAACTTTGAATTCTCGAATCTCAACAACGAAAGCGTTCATCTTCAATTTCGTGCTCTGAATTCTTAACTTTCCCCGTCTTACTCTCCGACGACTTCCCCGTCTCACTCTCAAACTCGAAAATTCGTGGTCATTGTTCGCCCGCTATTAGAAATCTGGAATCCTTTGAATTTGCTCCATCTTTCTCATTCTACCTGGTAAGTTCTCAAATTCTATCTCCTCTCAATTCGACATTCAATTTGTTATCCCCTAAATTCGACATTCAACTCTAATACTTTTTTTAAAAAATTTCTTAGGGTTTTGCTGCTTCGTTGAAGGAGTGTTTGAATCGCGTTGCAGTCCCTAAAAGCGGAGGAAGTTGTTGAGGTTGCTGAAATTTCGGCTTAGATTCCTTTTTTGTGTTTCCATTTTTCTCTTATTAATTCTGGATTTATTGTACAGATTAATAGAAATTTGTGTTTGTAGGTTTTTAGTGGATTCATTATAAGTTTCTGTAAAATTACCTAATTTTTAATTTGTTAATTTTTAAGTTGTAATTTTCTGTGAAATTGTATTAAGTTGAAATTGATTTGGGCGTTTCCATTTTTCTCACTGATTCATTGTTAATTTCGGGGTTCAGTAGGTTTCCGTGCAAATGTGTTTTTTTTTTATGTTTTCGGTGAACAAGATTTGTGTCGGATCTACGCTATCATCAGACGCAGATGACTGTTATGTGCGTCACACATTACCATGTGTCCGACGCAGATGACAGTCATTTGCTTGTGCCAGCGCTGGGTGGAGGAGTCATGTGTGTCGCACCTGGCGCACAGTCCGACGCAAATAGCTAAGGATCTGCGTCGTGTCCTAATCCGACGCAGATCATGTCTCTCTCATCTGCGACGAGGTTTGTGCCGTCGGACCCATGTCCGACGCAAATGGGCTCCTCGTATCCGACGCAAGTCGTCGATTCTGTACTAGTGAATGTAGATTTCCTCGTCCTGACTCCATAGATGGTCAAAATGAACCAAAGATTGAGTTCGGTGGTGAGGGTACGAACACGGTCATAATCAACCACATTCGCCCATTGCTGGCCTCTACTAAATATCAATTCACACCAGATTTTATGCCAAAGAATAATCAAATAAGGTTTTCAGCACCCTAAAAATATTTAGTCTAACTAGGTTCAAGAAACACATAAAGATACTAATTTTAGTGATATGTTATTTAGGCAATCAATATTACAGGAAACCTAACAAGTTGTCCAAATTAATCTGATTAATATTAGAACAGTTCTTTAGGTCTTTAATTAGCAAAAATAACATGTGGGGTGATAAAAGCAATAATGCTGGGACAATCACAGAATATGACAATCAGGCAAACATATGATATACAAAGCAAGAATAATATAAACATACAATAAAGTATAGAAAAGAGGCTAGAATATACAGTAGAGCGATTATTACTTAAAGATCTACATCATGAAATATATTGTTAGGAACTTCAAAGCAATAAATTATAGAATTTATTCAAGGACCCTCAGGATTATACCTATGCGGCTTAGATTGAGGAGCGCAACGATCTTTAGGCGGAGCCTCTATGGAACCAGGAACGCCATATGATCAGATTTAGGAGTTGATTTGAAAGTGTTTGAGTGTTTGAGTGTTTTAGTATTCGAAGTGTATTTCGGACTATTCGAGAGAAATTTGAATGCAAAAAATAATAATTCTAAGCCCCCTCTACAATTCGGGAAATTACGGATATTTATAGGCGAATGGAATCCTGCGCCTCACGCAAACCCTGTGCCAGGCGCATGTCTATGTGGTAGGCGCAATGCCACGCGTCAGGCGCACATTAGGCACGTGTAAACGCGTTTTGAAAAGATAGAAAAAAAAGTTGCATTTCACACATAACTTGCGTCAGACGAAGGACTCTGAGTGAGCCACAAAACCTACGTGTTAGGCGCTCATTGGGGCGCGTGACGCAATATGGCCAATCTGCTGGACGCACGTGGCGCGCTGAGCGCAACCCCCGCGTCCGGCTCATATTCTGGAATATTCGAGCATATTCGCTTTTGATTTTGCGCGTCTTTCGAATATACCTTTTTTATCCCTAAAATTTTGGAGATGGAATTTTACGGATTAAAAATCTGATTTATTTATCAAAGATAATAAAAATATTAATGAAAAATATCTATTAAAATAATAAAAATTTGATTGGGCTTATAAAATTGACTTAAAACTTTTTATTGGCTTAAAATACAATTAATCATCATGGACAATTAATTGAGCTTTAGAATTTCATTTCGAAACACATTTTGGATTGGTTCTTTAGATTGCACTTCCATTCAGTCGCGCCAACTAATGTCGTGGTATGTTTCATCATTGGATCCTTATATGGGGAGACACGATTATGTGTCTACAGAAGCCCCCACTTTGACTGAGGTTCAGGAAACCGATAGTCAAAGTATACGATGTGGGGACGGAGAACGATTCTAAACCCTCTGCACTTTAGAACTGATATATATACGTCGGTCTCTGCAAAACAAAGTTAGTATGCAGGACAATAACTGCAAGCAATCTGATTACCTGCAGAAGAAGATGTTAGCAGACAGGTGCAAACAACCTAGATAAAGCACATAATGATGCAATTATGCAAACTTAGACTCTCTAAGGATGCATGAGACGCTATGCAAGGATTTAGGTTATGCAAAGCTAAGGGATGACACGTCATGCAAGGTCAGGGTTATGCAAGACTATAATGTATGAAATGCAATGCCAGGTCAGGGTTTTGCAAGGCTGCAATGCAAGGTCAGGATTTTGCAAGGCTAGAAGATGCGGATATGTAGAATGATTAGAAATATGTTGAATGATTTTCAAAAATCGTTTTTAGTTAATAATCGGGGTTTGTAAACGAGGGCCGTGGATTACAGCTCTTCGAGAGTTTGATTTGAATTGGAGGAACCACCACACGTAGGAAGCCCCCACTTTGGGTGAGTTTGTCTTAAATTTGTCATGTACTTGATTTGATATTGAAATGTAGTTGATATGTCTTAAACGTTGCAAGTTGTCACAGGGGATTGTTTATTCGGAAGTTAATATAGGCAAATTCAAATATCGCCATAAACCATGGAATCATAGGAGAGTCCTTCAGGAACAAGGAGAGCTTGGATAGAAAAATAAAAAGGTTCAAATATGTGACTCAAATGAATGTAGGTGGGAAAAGGCTTTAACGAGTCTAGGTGCAGACTCGAGTCTATGTCAGAATCTAAAAATAGTATGCTCCTAAATTCTAGAAAATCAAATCATTAGACAATGACTAATTTTATTTTATAGAAGCGGTCGAACCTCGAGATGAGGATTCCTACGTATCCTTGCGGAATTAGACCATTTGTAGGCTGCCCTTTAGCGTTTTCAATCTAGCGGGCTTGGAGATACCTTGAAAAAGGAGTTAGGGTTGATGAAAGGTTGAATGGTTAAAGGCTAATGTAAGGATTATGGATTTGGATTATATAGGCTATGGTTTTGATGGACCGAAGGGATTTGAAACGAGGGGTTGAACTTATGTGCAAGCCCCCTAGCTTGACTTTTTTTTTTTCTTTGCCTTTGGCTTTTTCTTTTTGCATTTTTTTTTTTGTCATGTGCATTTTTTCCTTTTTGCTTTTGCTTTTATTCAGACTTTCACTTTTTTTATTTTGCCTGGCATTTATAATTAAGGCTTGCACACAAGTTTGGTTTAGGGTATTGGAAGGCTTGGAGGATATTTGTGGAGCTTTGATTAATGGAGGGATTATTTGGCTAAGTATCATGGAGATGATGGTATAAAGGAATTTTGTTTTTCCTTAGTTGTATGAGGATGGCTTATGAAATGTAATATAAGGGAGAGTGGAATAACTCCTGATCGAAAGTGTATCCTCTTTTTTTATTTCAAACCTTTTTTATTATTATTAGTCAAGTCATTTAGGTGATTTAAGTTTAATCATTGAATTAGAAGCATAAATAAGATGATGGAAGGCCAATGAAAATGATAAGAAAATGCGATTATTTTATTGATTAAAAATGAATGAAACAAGACTTATTAGAAATAAAAACCTAAATAACATAGACTCAAATAAAGGAGCTAGAGGAGGGACTCTCCGACTCAACCTAGAAAACCAACGCTAAATGACTAAGTTCCCTGCATGATTTAGGCATTTCCCAAGGGGTTGCCACTATTGCTGACTTTTGCTGCGGGCGAAATTAGCAATCTACCGTCTTCAACCATGTCCTGCAAATAATGCTTCAAAGTCCAGCATTGTGATGTCAAATGCCCATTTCCTTGATGGTACTTGCAGTAGGAATTAGGATTCCATCTACGAGATCTCTTCTCAGGAGCAGGGTCCGGAGTCTGGCCAAGAGGCTGAAGTGATCCCTTTGCATGAAGCCGAGTGAGGGCTTCTTCTAGAGACATGCCTAAGGGGGTGAATGTCCTTTGAGGTCCTTGATAACTTCTCTTGTCAGTATTTAGGGCTTTTATGCCACTGCTTTTAGAGGTAGAAGGGTTGTTATTACTCTTCTTGAAAGAGTTGTTGTTAGAACTCTTGTTCTTGTTACCTTGTACCTCCTCCTCAATCAGCAGGCCTACCAGCTTCGTGAAGGACTCTATGGGTTGGAACCTAATATGATCCCCATATTTGGGCTGCAGGTTATGGATCACCAATCGGACTTGATCCTCTTGGGATGGCCTGTTAGTCATTTATGCAGCCTTTTCCCTCCATCTGTTAAGGAAGGTGACAAAATCTTCGGTGGAATTCTGCTTAGTTACTCCAACTCACGAAGGCCAATAGGAAGCTAAGTATTGTAGATGTATTGTTTGTGGAACTCTTCTCTGATGTAGTCCCAGTCATTCAGCTTGGCTTTATTTAGTGATATGAACCACTTGTATGATGTGCATCCAAGGTTAAAGTAAAGACATAAGCAAACAGGTCCTTGCTTATGCCCTTGAGAGCCACAGAGATGGAGAAAGCTCTTAAGTGGTCATCTGGGTCTTCGCGCCCCTTGAATTTTGGGAGGTCACCCAATGTTACCTTTTTAGGAAGTTTTTCTCTCAGGATCAATAATGTCATGGCCATGAGCCTGACCCTCGAGCGCAGGAATTGACTGGATCAATTGCTCGAGTTTTTCAAACCTCAAATCTGTGTTGGTCTTGAATGGTGATGGAGTGTCGCGTTACTCGTCCTCTTCAATTAGCTTCTCCCTCTGCCTTAATCTGCTTGTCTTGGTCCTCAACACGTGAGTTCATCAGTTGAAGTTGGGCCATAATGGCACTAAGCTGTTCATTAGTGTCTTCCATTTCAGATGATGATTCAGAAGAGTTGGAAGATTCATCTGAAAAGGTGAGGATGCGCTTGACTAGTCTGGGAGTAGGTTGACCTTGTATTCTTTCTGTCGGCGTTCCCAAGTTATAATCTCACGATACGTCCTGAACACAAATCGAATGGACCCCGTAAATTTTTAGAAATGATGTTTTCGAAATGAGAAAGGGAAATGAGGGATGGAGAGATGGAAATGGAAGTCAGAGATGAGAAATGAAGATGAAAGTGGAAATGGGGATGAAATTGGAAGGCGAAATGGAAACTAGAAATGATAAGAAATGGCTATGATTATGGTCGTGATGGTGACATGGGCCTAACTAATGCAGATGCAAATGACTGGACTGGACTAGACTATGCAATCAGACTGGACTAGACTTGGTAAATAGACTAGGCTCAAAAGGATTGCTTATGCTAGCTTCGCTAGGCTTACGAAGGAATTGGCTTCGCCAGACTTGATGATTTGGTATTGCTATAGATGTAAGATAAGAGTAGCTTCGCTAAACTCGGAGGGTGCCTTTATGGTCTTAGGGGTGACTAGCTACGCTAGGTGTAAAGGCAGCCGTTATAGTCTTACGGGTGACTAGCTTAACTAAGTCAGAGGGGTGTCGTTATGGTATCACAGGGATGACTAGCTTAGCTAGGTCAAAGGGGTGCCTTTATGATCTTACAGGGATGACTAGCATAGCTAGACCAAAGGGGTGGCGTTATGGTCTTACAGGGATGACTAGCTTAGCTAAGTCAAAGGGGTGTCGTTATGGTCTCACAGGGATGACTAGCCTAGCTAAGTCAAAAGGGGTGTCGTTATGGTCTTACAGGGATGCTAGCTTCGCTAGACTTAATGGTTTGGACTTCGTCCTATATGGATTTGGAATTAGACTGGATTGACTTTGGAAATGAGTTGGGCTTTATGTGGACCTAATTATGGACTTAGTCCTATATTGGTTTGACGCTACCTTGAAAATGCACATGGGCTTTGTTATGACAGATGTGAGAAAGAAAAAATATTCAATGCAAAACAAAGAATAATCACACACAGATTTAACGTGGTTCACCAACGGAGTGTTGGCTACGTCCACGGGCAGAGAGAGAATAATATTATTGATGAGAAGGACAACCAGAATTACAGAGGTGATTAATGACTTAATCGTCAATTAAATAAACTAGGTTTAAAACCTATTTATAAGCAAATCCGAAAAACGCGTTCCCGCGCCACATTAAACCTCCGCCAGATCGAATCGGGCGGTCCTCTTTACTAGATGAAGAATGCTCTCGGGCCCGATCGGGCGACCATTGCCCGGTCGCACGCCCGATTGAGTTCGGTCGCTCGCCCGACGCCATCGGGCGCCCAGCTTCCAAGCAACAGCTTGGACCTTCGACCCCGCCCCGTCGGGCGGCACACGCCTGACTTGACCGGGCGGGCCTGCGAACACGCAAATCCTCGAACAGATTCAAGGCATAAATCCTACAAATCTCCACCTTGACTTGAATCTTTTCTCAACAAACCAGAAACCAAATAACAGACGCATTGAACACAATGCCCAGATTCTCCCTGCAACCAGATTTGCCCCGAAAGACAACCAGACCAGATTTGTCCCTTAAGGACACCAGATTAGCCCCTAAAGGCCCCAGACTTGCCCCAAAAGGCAATCAACAATCACGAACATTGAGCAAGTTCAAACAGTGTTGAAACTTACTCTGTAGAATAGGTTTAGTGAATATATCAGCAGGATTATCAGCAGTACCTACTTTCTTCACCTTAACCCTCTTCTCACTCCTCAGAAAATGATATCTCACAACAATGTGCTTAGTCCTTTCATGATGGACTTGATCCTTGGCTAAGCATATTGCACTCAAACTGTCACAATACACAATGGCCTGATCGTGATGTAAACCAAGATCACTAACTAGCCCCTTTAACCATATTCCCTCTTTAGCAGCTGCTGTCAATGCCATGTACTCTGCTTCTGTAGCAGACAAAGTAACTGTAGCCTGCAAAGTTGTCTTCCAACTAACAACCGAGCCACCAAGAGTAAATACATAGCCAGTCATAGACCTTCTACTGTCTACATCTCCAGCATAATCAGAATCAGAATAACCAGTAACTAAACACTGAGTATCATTCCCATAAATGAGACCAACATCAGACGTACCTCGAAGGTAACGAAAAATCCTCTTGACTGCCTGCCAATGCTCCTTACCAGGATCACCCATGAACCTACTAACAACACTGACTGCATGTGCAAGATCCGACCTAGTGCAGACCATAGCATACATCAGACTCCCTAGTGCACTAGCATAAGGAACCCTACTCATGTACTCCTTCTCCTCAGTAGACTTGGGTGCAAAAGCAACAGACAAATGATTATTGGAGGCACTTGGAGTATCTATAGGCTTAGCTGTTGACATGCCAAACCTTGACAAAATCTTCTGAATGTAGCCCTTCTGTGACAAGAAAAGCTTCCTCTGATCTCTTTCCCTATAAATCTCCATCCCCAAAATCTCAAACTCAGACTGAGAAGACCCTTCAACCTCTGAATATCAGACTTGGACTTTGCAGCTATAAGCATATCATCTACATACAGGACCAAATAAATCCATGATTCATCATCCAGCTTGTTGTGGTATACACAACAATCATACAGACTCCTGTTGTAACCCAATTCAATCATATAGCTGTCAAACTTTTTGTACCACTGCCTAGGAGACTGCTTTAGCCCATACAAGGACTTCTTTAGTCTGCAAACATAGTCTTCTTTATCAGGAACTTGGAACCCATCTGGCTGAGTCATATAAATCTCTTCTTCCAACTCCCCATGTAGGAAAGTTGTTTTCACATCTAGTTGCTCAAGTTCAAGATCCTGATGTGCAACTATTGCTAGTAGCACCTTGATAGAAGTGTGTCTAACCACTAGTGAGAAAATCTCATTATAGTCAACGCCTTCCCTTTGAGTGAACCCTCTTGCAACAACCCGAGCTTTATACTTGACCCCCTCAGAAGGTGAGGTCCCTTCCTTCTTCTTGAAAACCCATTTGCAGGTGACAATTTTTCTCTCCTTAGGACGTTTGACTAGCTCCTAAGTCTGATTCTTATCCAGAGAATCCATTTCATCTCCCATAGCAGTGAGCCATTGAGCAGACTCACTACCTGAGACAGCTTCTTTGTAGGTGGATGGTTCATGAGTATCTACAGCCACATCCTCAGCAACCTGCAGTGCATAAGCAACCATGTCCTCAAAACCATACCTCCTAAGAGGTCCCACACCATCTCTTCTAGCTCTATCAAGTGCTATACTAGTTCGATGTGCTTCAGATGAGGCAGATGGATGACTAGAAGGTTCAGATTCAGTAGCACCATGTTGATCTTCTCCACCTTGGTGCTGTAATTCACTCCCATCATAAGTGACTTCCAGCTCCACCTACTTATCAACATCACTACCAACAGACACTACTATAGACTTCACAGTGGGGTTAAGCATAGAATTTTCATCAAATATTACACTTCTACTAAGTATAACTCGACTCTCAGAATGTGACCAGGTTCTATAGCCCTTAACTCCATTCCCAAAACCCACAAATACACCCTTCTTAGCTCTAGGTTCTAATTTACCCTCACTTACATGATAATAAACAGTAGAACTGAAAACTCTCAACAGAGAATAATCTGCAGGCTTACTAGACCACACCTCATAAGGTGTTTTACAGTCAATACCAGTGTGAGGTCCACGGTTGATCAGATAGCAAGTTGTACTTACAGCTTCTGCCCAAAATCTTTTAGGTTACCCAGCATTAGAGAGCTTGCACCTTGCTCTCTCCAACAGTGTCTGATTCATGCGTTCTGCTACCCCGTTCTGCTGTGGAGTATTCCTGACAGTATGATGGCGTGCAATCCCTTCATTCTTGCAGAACTCATGAAACTCAGACCAACAAAATTCCAGACCATTATCAGTTTGCAGTCTTTTGATCTTCCTTCCAACTTGATTTTCCACCAAAGCCTTCCACTGCTTGAAGTTCATGAAAGCCTTACTTTTATGCTTCATCATAATTACCCAAGTCATCCTTGAATAATCATCGATCATCGACACAAAATACCTGTAACCTCCAACCGACTCAACTCGGGAAGGACCCCAACAATCAGAGTGAATATAATCAAGTGTGCCCTTTGTAGTATGCACAACCTTTGGAAACTTGCTGCGATGAAGCTTCCCGAACACACAATGCTCACAGAACTCTAAGTCCTGCACCTTGTGCCCACACAGAAGATCCCTTTTTGATAGAATTTGCATCCCCCTTTCACCCATATGTCCAAGTCTCCTATGCCATAACTTGGTTCATATCCTCCTTGGGAACCTCAGATGATGCAACAGCAGCAGAACCTGTCACAGTAGAACCTTGAAGAAAATATAATGTACCCTTTTTAATACCTTTCAGAACTACCTTCGAACCCT
The DNA here is from genome assembly GCA_947646795.1 of Beta lomatogona. Classification (NCBI taxonomy): domain Eukaryota; kingdom Viridiplantae; phylum Streptophyta; class Magnoliopsida; order Caryophyllales; family Amaranthaceae; genus Beta; species Beta lomatogona. Next base: position 299,973 of record CANSNZ010001196.1, on the reverse strand, counting down.
TGTAGACATTCATAACTCCACCTTCACCTTGAAAACTGAAACCTCTACTGTCAAGAAGACTCAAAGATATCAGATTCTTTCTCATCAGTGGAACATGATACGATGCCCAGTGTGAGGTTCCCATTAAACTCAGACCAACAAAATTCCAGTGTGAGGTTCAAGGTACTTGTTGTACTATCATGAGTCCTCAATCTGATGGAGTCTATTCCAACTACTTTACAGGTCGTACTGTTGGCCATAGAAACACTGCCCCCATCTATCTGCTCATAAGTTGAAAACCACTCCTTGCGGGGATTAATATGATACGATGCCCCAGAATCAAGAACCCACACATCCCTATAATGTGACTGATTATTAACAACTAGGGCCAGATCTTCCTCAGAATTACCATCAGTTTCTGCCAGAGCAGCAGAACCTTCATTTTTGTCCTGCTGCTTCTTTTTCTTAGGACACTCATTTTTCCAATGCCCCTTCTCTTTACAGTAATTACAGACATCATTAGGTTTAGGACCCTTAGAATTCAAATTTTTATGGTTCGATTTCTTTTTACCAGATTTTCCCTGTCCCTTACCCCAGTGACAACTAATCCAGATGTCTGATTTTTTGTACTAGAACCAGATGCCTGATGACGGACTTCTCTAGTATGAAGAGCAGATCTTAGTTCTTCTAATGACAGACTATCTTTCCCAACAATAAAAGAATCCACAAAATTCTCATACGATAAAGGCAAAGATACTAACAGAATTAAAGCAGCATCCTCATCATCTACTTTAACATCAATATTACAAAGATCTAGCAAGATAGTATTCAATTCATCTAGATTTTCCCTCAGAGACATAACTTCCTGCATACGCAGGCTGAACAGACGTTGCTTCAAAAGCAACTTGTTGGTTAGAGATTTCGTCATGTATAAACTCTCTAACTTCAACCACAGACCAGCAACAGTTTCCTGCTCCGTAACTTCTGTAATTATGTCGTCAGAAAGACATAAGATAATTGTTGAATGCGCCTTCTCCTCCAGAACGGCCATCTCAGCGGTTTCTGAATCCGATGACTTCTTTGCCAATGGTGCCCATAACCCTTGTTGCTTCAGTAAAGCACGCATCTTGATCTGCCACAGACTGAAACTGTTTCTCCCAGTGAATTTATCAATTTTCACATTCATCCAAGACATCTTTCTCACCCGGATCGAACACAAAGCTATGATACCAATTTGTTATGACATATGAGAGAAAGAACAAATATTCAATGCAAAACAAAGAATAATCACACACAGATTTAACGTGGTTCACCAACGAAGTGTTGGCTACGTCCACGGGCAGAGAGCGAATAATATTATTGATGAGAAGGATAACCAAAATTACAGAGGTGATTAATGACTTAAACGTCAATTAGTTAAATTAGGTTTAAAACCTATTTATAAGCAAGTCTGAAAAACGCATTCCCGCGCCTCATTAAACCTCCGCCCGATCGGGTCCGGCGGTCCTCTTTACCATATGAAGAATGCTCTCGGGCACGATCGGGCGACCATTGCCCGGTCGCACGCCCGATTGAGTTCGGTCGCTCGCCTGATCGGGCGACCACGCCTGACGCCATCGGGCGCCCAGCTTCCAAGCAACAGCTTGGACCTTCGACCCTGCCCGGTTGGGCGGCACACGCCCGACTTGACCGGGCGGGCCTGCGAACACGCAAATCCTCGAACAGATTCAAGGCATAAATCCTACAGGCTTGATATTGGATTGGAATAGAGTTGGATTAGACTTGGACTGGGATTGACATAGACTAGGGTTCACATAAAGATGCAAATGGGCCTAGGTTTTGACCGGAGCTAGACTTATATGGGCCTAAGATGGACTCTAATGCATATTGGACTCTAATGCATATGGGCCTAGAATGAATGCAAGTGAATTGGGTCGATTGGATTGAATTGGATTGAAGGTGTTTGGAATGGGCTTAGAATTTTCCAAATTCATTTTTGAAAGGAACCCCTTGTTTAATCTTTTTTTAGGAAAAGATGATGGATTGATTTGAAAAATAATTTTTTTCTTGGAAATGTCGTGGTATGATGTTGATTAGTAAATGCTTTTTGAAAAAAAGGTAGAATAGGATAGGGTACAGGATTGATTTTGAAAAGATGTAAGCTTTTGAAAATGAGTGAACATGGTAAGATAGATTGATAGGATAGGTTAGTTGAACAGCAGGGAGGAAATAGGAAGAGGTAGACATGCATGACAACTCTAACTCTATAATGACCATTTTTTCCTAGAGGCACTTTTTAGGACAGACTCCACTTTACATGAAAAGACTGACCCCTTTTTTTTAATATTATACTAATGCAAGCTTGTTATCTTAGGCTCGAACGAAGGTCAAAAGACCAATAAGCATGGGACGAATAGACTGCGTGCCACGCAACTGGTGTGCGCGGCGCACAGTCTACGCATCTGGCGCAGGAGCGTTACGCCTATGGAAAATTAATGCGTTTGACGCAATGCTCTGCGGCACGCGTATTGATTAATTGACGAAAGTTCGGGCGAAAACGACGATTTATTTTAGACGCGATTTGCAATAATTTCGGGCGGAAAGCATATTAGGAGGCAAAAATTGCAATCACAGAAAAATGTCAGGTAACATGGATGCAAAAGTTCTCAACCTAAAGTCCAGTTCTACATTCAACTAATGGCCAGGTTTAGGTTAAGGCTGAAAAGGTCCATAAATAAGAGATTGATCCCACGCTTCGTACCCCGGCTTAAAGAGGTGGCGACGTGTAAGACGCACTCTAGGCTTAAGTCAGGAACAAGAGAACAACGCCATGGTTGGGTAGGTTTTCTTATGACTAAGATCCAACACCATCGCTCAGGAAGTTTTTTGAAAGGACAAAGCGCAAACCCCCCACAGGTGACCACAAACATACACTAGTGGAAAAAACGCTATATGTCACAACACAACCGCTGCGGTCCCTAAGAGAACCGAAGCGGTAAATCCGCAAAATTTTGGGAGGGAAATTGGGCAACATTAACAGCTGCGGTTGACAAGAAACCGATCTAATTTTCTGTTAACCGTTTCGATTCTCTTAACTGCAGCGGTTAATCTTTTTTTTTTTTGTAATGCCCGCGTTTGGTCTGTCCTCCCTCCTCACTCCTTTTTTCCTCATTTCCTCGAACCCTAAACAAACTCTCCCATCCATGATCCATTCACTACCATCTCTCAGCCACCACCGTCGAACCCTAAATCATCTCTACCATCCATTCATCACCATCTCTCATCTCTCACCTTCAAGCACCCACGAAAGCCCTGATTTTTCGAATTCTTCCATGAATTCGTATGGGTTTTTCTTAACAAGAGGTTGTCGGCGAAAAATTGAGAGACAAAGAAGGCAGCGCAACTACCAAACTGAAGGATCTTCAGAAAGATCCTCCGACTTCATGTAGTGCTGGTAATATCTCTACTTCTCCTCCATATTTCGTCTCTCCTTCATCTTCAAAGTTTATCACTTTTATAAATTTTGTCTCCAATTCGATGAAATTTGTTCCCAATTTGAGGGTCTAGTTAAATTGATTATTTATGTTTGATCGGGTCGGTCTTTTTGAAATTTCGTTGCATCTAAACTCTGTTGTCCCTGCATTGATTAGTGAAAATGATAATCTTTTCACAGTTTGTCATACTTTTAAGACGAATTTCGTTCGAAATTTTCACAAGGGTTGGATTTTTTTATGTTTTAGTAGGTTCACTTATTAGATGGGTTGTTGTTGTAATGGAGTTGGGAAACAAGAAATTGGGTTGAAAATTAGGACAATGGATAAGAGTAACTCAATCCAAGTGTGCAGGGATGTGAATTTTGTTCATCTAGCAAACACAAAGTCAAGTGAAGCTCTTACACAATTCGGATGATTGATTGATTGCTGAGATGTTCTTGGTCAATATAAGGGTTTTTATTATTGGGATTCAATGATGAATATTGGTAATATGTAACATTGAACAATTTAATTGGTTAATTGTTTGCTGAGTAGTTGTGTTTGTTTCTATCTTTCCCCCTGAACGAAATGAGTGTTTGATTGTGTTTTTTTTGGTATATTTGGGGCAGTTTGCACTATACAACAGTGACGTTGGGGACACCGAGAGTGAAGTTCTTGGTGGCATTGGATACAGGGAGTGATCTCTTTTCGGTGCCTTGTGATTGTACAACATGTGCTCCCATTGAGGGTGCAAATTATGCTTATGGCTTCGTAAGCTTTTACTTCACTTTGATTAATCTTTTTCATCACTTCGTATCGAATATTCATTGATGTGTCTTTGGGTTTTCGTCTATAAAGAAGGGTTTAAATTTAAGAATTCAGGCCAGCCAGGAAGCATAATATAAGTTAAACTCTTGTCGCGAAAGGTTTGTAGGGGGTAGGTGGAAAGGAAAGATCAATCACGTTGTGTTAGACCGTTACTGAAGGATGCCCATAGCATATAATCGGTTTGCTTATACTGGGCTCTTTTTTATGTTGTGGTGTATCTAAAGGGAAGAAAGAGTAAATCTGATGTATCGTTTGTGTTCTTGAAATAATATGCTCTGAAACAAATCGAGTCGTTGATATTACAGGATTTATATGTTATATGATTGTTGAGAGACACTGTAGGATGTCTATTGTTCCTGTTAATATAACGGTAATGATCAATTTAAATGAGTAGGTTTGAGTGATAACTAGAAGAATTCTCCTAGAATCATGATGTCTGCTAGGGTTTTGTAAAACCCTTTGATACAACAAGTATTTAAAACAGTTTTTCAGAGGGGCAATAATAAAGACCTCAAATTAGTTTTTATGACTTGTAAGCCTCAACTCTTGTAAGGTGTAACCAATCCTGAATGCTCTGATATGCATTTCTTATACATATACGCATACTAATTAAGGGAGTTGTTAGCAATCTATGAATTTTGTGAATGAACTTCGATCACATTCGTAGTCTTATTCTTTGATACTTAATATCCTTAAGTTGTTTATTATTCATTAAAAACTTTAATTTTTGTTCTAGAAAAGAGTTGTCTAAACTAGGCTTGGTATAAAGTATCTTGTTTTTGAAGCTTAAACAATTCTTGATCTTTATTGATGAAGTTTCTAGTTTCCGTTGGTGGTCATTCGTTTTGTGGTTCTTCTCCATTATGTACATCCTAATTATGTGAAATATCTTTTTTTTTCCTTTGTATGTCGGTACAGGATTTTGAGCTTAGCATGTACAACCCTATGGCGTGATCCACTAGCACTAAAGTATCATGCAACAACACTTTGTGTGTACATCGTAACAAGTGTTTAGGATCATTCAGTCATTGCCCTTACATAATCTCCTATGTCTCTGTTGAGACATGAACTCCTGGAATATTAGTGGAGGATGTTATGCATTTGACAATGGAAGATCGCCATCCAGAAATCTGTTGAAGCATACGTCACATTTGGGAGAGTTTCTGTAACTGGAATATGTTCTCTTGCGTGGGTGCATGTATCTCAAGGCAAAACTAATTAATTTTCTAGCTTAACTGAAAAACCTTCATACTGGTAGTAGACATGCTTGTTTATAGTGTTTCTCGACATACTTTCCCACTTATAGTGACAACTGTCAGATTGATTATTGGGCCTCAGTTTAACTTGAGTTATCTGTTTGCAAAAAGGCTCAGCTAAGATTAGTCGTAGGATCTCACCGAGTGACCTATGAATTTGATTTCTTCTTTTATCGATATCTGAGTCTTAAGGTTGACATAATAATAATTTAGTTAATTTTTTTTTAACTTGAAAGATAGGCTTAGGTTCGACCTGTTAAGCTTCAAAAATTGAGCTTCTGCAAGCTTAACTGAGTAGTAACTTGATGGCCCTCTCCAATTTTGTTTTTAGCCAAAATTTGCAAATCTAGCTATGATATGATATGAGGTTTGATTCTAGATTCTTCAATTTAATCTAAACGTTCCATAAAATCTTTTAGCTTATGATATTTGGTTATTTCCTATACACTCTGCAGACCTGATGCAAATACCAGTTTAATACCTACTGTCAGTCATTCTATGCAAGGGGGTAGCCAGTTTACGGTTTATGATCCTATCATTGTGATTTCAACATAGGTGGGAATCTAATTTACACTTTGTAAGCTGTATATGAACTCAATCTGCAACTACTTAAGTGCAATTTCCATCCTTTTAAATGCAGAGTGAACTTGTATATTGTCTTGCTGTGGTCAAGAGTACAGAGCTCAACATTATTGGATGTAGGTCATCTGTTTGCAGATAATGTTTTGCCATTTTTGTTGAGTGCATTTGGTAATTCCTGACAAGTCAGGAAGCCCATGGAAAGTGTCTAAATCAGGCAGAATAGAGGAAATAATTTATCTGCCTCATAATAAACTAGGAGAACCCTAGCTTTCTTGTTTCGCTTCTTTAGGCGTGTAATGTTTCATGTTTTAATTCGATTTGCACTTGATGGGGAGAGGTCGGATACTGCTATTGAATATCACATAGATTTGAAGCCAAATTCACAAGTGACAGAAACGTTGATCCCTGTTACTCGTTGGTCTGGGAATTTCTCGAGTAGGATCTTAGTGTTGGATATTGGACAGCTAACATGCATTTCTTAGGACTGCAATTAAGATTTTCAACCATCTCTCAAGGTCTGCAATTCGGATGCACAAGCTTATTAATTCTTATGTACTAATGATTTATGTGCAGAAGACTTCATGACTGGCTATCGTATAGTATTTGACTGAGAGAAATTAATCTTGGGCTAGGAGAAATCTGACTGTAAGTCTACATAATTGAGCTTCAATGTTCAGTATACTTGTCTAAGGCCTGTGAAATTTGTTGCTTTTTTTGCTGCATCGATGGGGTAATGTTAAAATTGGTGCTGATGAAATATAATTTGTCTTTCTTGTGGTGCAGCTTCTAGAAATTGCATGGGTTGCAGATGAGCATGTGAGTACTGATCATTCCAATTCTTAATGGAAAATGCAGACAGCCATGTAATATATGTAGACTTAGCTAGATTATAATTGTTAATATTTTTATGTATTTATTGTTTATGCTTATGCTTCAATTAAGCATAATATGCTATATAAAATGAGTATTGATATGTATTATTGATTTTGTATTGATTAATAATGAAAAAATGCAAAAAAAAAAAAAAATTTAGTTTTTGGGGTGGTCAACCGCAGTAGTTAAGAAGCGGTAAATGATTAACTGATCCGGTTTAGGACCGGATCAGTGAATATTTAGGGACTGTTGCGAGTCCAACCAATGTGCCCCAAAACTGGAGCGGTAAGCCCGATTTTGACCGCAGCGGTTGAACTTTTTCCACTAGTGATAGAACATGTGCTAATGAGGCAAGGTAGATTGTCCTTATGGTGGCTGAACAGTAACCATGCATATGCAAAACTGTATATTATTCTAAGGCATACAAATAAGAATAAATCGTATTTTTCAAGTTTCACCCACTCATTTAAAAAATTAATTAAAATCCTCCCAAGTGAAGTCACCAAATTGTAGGCGTGTTTTTATTTCGCCTTCGCGGTGTGAGCGCGTATTAGATTTGACTACCCCACTGTTAAGGTTTTATTGAAAATTATTTTGTATTGAAACAAGTCGCCAACAATTCATTTTAGGAAAAATCATAAACCTATTTGGACATGGGAAAACCGTCGAGACAAATTATCCAATGTAGATTTCCCCGTCCTTACTCCATAGATGGTCAAAATGAACCGAAGATTGAGTTCGGGGGTGAGGGTATGAACACGGTCATAATGAACCACATTCGCCCATTGCTGGTCTCTAATAAATATCGATTCACAACAGATTTTATGCCAAAGAATAATCAAATAATGTTTTAAGCATCCTAAAAATATTTAGTCTAACTTGGTTCAAGAAACACATAAAAAGACTAACTTTAGTGATATGTTATTTAAGCAATCAATATTACAGGGAACCTAACAAGTTGTCCAAATTAATCTGATTAATATTAGAACAGTTCTTCGGGTCTTTGATTAACAAAAATAACATGTGGGGTGATAAAAGCAATAATGCAGAGACAATCACATAATATGACAATCAGGCAAATATATAATATACAAAGCAAGAATAATATAAACCTAAAATAAAGTATAGAAAAGAGGTTAGAAGATACAGTAGAGCGATTATTACTTAAAGATCTACATCATGAAATAAATTAATAGTAACTTCAAAGCAATAAAAATATAGAATTTATTCAAGGACCCTCAGGATTATACCAATGCTGCTTAGATCGAGGAGCGCAACGATCTTTAGGCGGAGCCTCTGTGGAACCAGGAACGTCATATGATCAGAAATAGGAGTTGATTTGAAAGTGTTTGTGTGTTTGAGTGTTTTAGTATTCGAAGTGTATTTCGGAGTATTCGAGAGAATTTTGAATGCATAAAAATAATAATTCGAAGCCCCCTCTGTAATTTGGGTAATTACGGATATTTATAGGCGAAAGGAATCTTGCGCCTCACGCAAGACCTGTGCCAGGCGCAGGTCTACATGGCAAGCGCATTGCCACGCGTCAGGCGCACATTGGTACAGCCCAATCAGATTTAGGCACTTCCAAACGCGTTTTGAAAAGATAGAAAAGAAAGTTGCATTTCACACAGATCTTGCGTCAGACGAAGGACTCTGAGTGAGTCACAAAACCTACGTGTCAGGCGCTCATTAGGGCGCCTGACGCGATATGGCCAATATGATGGACGCACGTGGCGCGCTGAGCGCAGCCCCTGCGTCCAGCGCATATTCTGGAATATTCGAGCATATTCGCTTTTGATTTTGCGCGACTTTCGAAGATACCTTTTTTATCCCTAAAATTTTGGAGATGGAATTTTACGGATTAAAAATCTGATTTATTTATCAAAGATAATAAAAATATTAATGAAAAATATCTATTGAAATAACAAAAATTTGATTGGGTTTCTAAAATTGACTTAAAACATTTTATGGGCTTAAAATACAATTAATCATCATGGACAATTAATTTAGCTTTAGAATTTCATTTCGAAACACATTTTGGATTGGTTCTTTAGATTGCTCTTCCATTCGGTCGCGCCAACTAATGTCGCGGTATGTTTCATCATTGGATCCTTAAATGGGGAGACACGATTATGTGTCTACAAAAGCCCCCACTTTGACTGAGGTTCAGGAAACCGATAGTCAAAGTATACGGTGTCGGGACGGAGAACGATTCTAATTGCTCTGCAATTTAGAACTGATCTATATACGTCGATCTCTGCAAAATAAAGTTAGTATGCAGGACAATAACTACAAGCAATCTGATTACCTGCAGAAGAAGATATTAGCAGACAGGTGCAAACAACCTAGATAAAGCACACAATGATGCAATTAAGCAAACTTAGACTCTCTAAGGATGCGTGAGACGCTATGCAAGGATTTAGGTTATGCAAAGCTAAGGGATGACACGTCATGCAAGGTCAGGGTTATGCAAGGCTATAATGTATGAAATGTAATGCCAGGTCAGGGTTTTGCAAGGCTGCAATGCAAGGTCAGGATTTTGCAAGGCTAGAAGATGCGGATATGTAGAATGATAGAATGATTAGAAAATATGTTGAATGATTTTCAAAAGTCGTTTTTAGTAAATAATCGGGGTTTGTAAACGAGGTATGTGGATTACAACTCTTCGGGAGTTTGATTTGAATTGGAGGAACCACCACACGTAGGAAGCCCCCACTTTGGGTGAGCTTGTCTTGAATTTGTCATGTACTTGATTTGATATTGAAATGTCGTTGATCTGTCTTAAACGTTGCGAGTTGTCACTGGGTATTGTTTATTCGGAAGTTAATATAGGCAAAGTCAAATATCGCCATAAACCATGGAATCATAGGAGAGTCCTTCAGAAACAACGAAGCTTGGATTGAGAAATAAAAAGTTTCAAATTTGTGACTTAAATGAATGTAGGTGGGAAAAGGCTTTAACGAGTCTAGGTGCAGACTCGAGTCTATGTCAGAATCTAAAAATAGTATGCTCCTAAATTCTAGAAATCAAATCATTAGACCATGACTAATTTTATTTTATTGAAGCGGTCGAACCTCGAGATGAGGATTCCTACGTATCCTTGCGGAATCAGACCATTTGTAGGCTGCCCTTTCGGGTTTTCAACCTAGCGGGCTTGGACATACCTTGAAAAAGGAGTTAGGGTTGATGAAAGGTTGAATGGTTAAAGGCTAATGTAAGGATTATGGATTTGGATTATATAGGCTATGGTTTTGATGGACCGAAGGGATTTGAAATGAGGGGTTGAACTTATGTGCAAGCCCCCTAGCTTGACTTTTTTTTTTCTTTGCCTTTGGCTTTTTCTTTTTGCATTTTTTTTTTCTGTCATGTGCATTTTTTCCTTTTTGCTTTTGCTTTTTTTTAGACTTTCACTTTTTTTATTTTGCCTGGCATTTATAATTAAGGCTTGCACACAAGTTTGGTTTAGGGTATTGGAAGGCTTGGAGGATATTTGTGAAGCTTTGATTAATATAAGGATTATTTGGCTAAGTATCATGGGGATGATGGCATAAAGAATTTTTGTTTTTCCTTAGCTGTATGAGGATGGCTTATGAAAGGTAATAGAAGGGAGAGGGGAATAACTCCTGATCCAAAGTGTGTCCTCTTTTTTATTTTTCTCTTTTTTTATTTCAAATCTTTTTTATTATTATTAGTCAAGTCATTTAGGTGATTTAAGTTTAGTCATTGAATTAGAAGCATAAATAAGATGATGGAAGGCCAATGAAAATGATAAGAAAATGCGATTATTTTATTGATTGAAAATGAATGAAATAAGGTTTATTAGAAATAAAAACCTAAATAACATAGACTCGAATAAAGGAGCTAGAGGAGGGACTCTCCGACTCAACCTAGAAAACCAACGCTAAATGACTAAGTTCCCTGCATTATTTAGGCATTTCCCAAGGGGTTGCCACTATTGCTGACTTTTGCTACGGGCGAAATTGGCAATCAACCGTCTTCAACCATGTCCTGCAAATGATGCTTCAAAGTCCAGCATTGTGATGTCAAATGCCCATTTCCTTGATGGTAGTTGCAGTAGGAATTAGGATTCCATCTACGGGATCTCTTCTCAGGAGCAGGGTCCGGAGTCTGGCCAAGAGGCTGAAGTGCTCCCTTTGCATGAAGCCGAGTGAAGGCTTCTTCTAGAGACATGCCTAAGGGGGTGAATGTACTTTGAGGTCCTTGATAACCTCTCTTGTCAGTAGTTAGGGCGTTTATATCACTGCTTTTAGAGGTAGAAGGGTTGTTATTACTCTTCTTGAAAGAGTTGTTGTTAGAACTCTTATTCTTGTTAGCTTGTACTTCCTCCTCAATCAGCAGGCCAACCTTATAGAGCTTCGTGAAAGACTTTATGGGTTGGAACTTAATATGATCCCCATATTTGGGCTGCAGGTTATGGATCACCAATCGGACTTGATCCTCTTGGGATGGCCTGTTAGTCATTTATGCAGCCTTTTCCCTCCATCTGTTAAGGAAGGTGGCAAAATCTTCGGTGGAACTCTGCTTAGTTAATTCCAACTCACGAAGACCAATAGGAAGCTAAGTATTGTAGATGTATTGTTTGTGGAACTCTTCTCTAATGTAGTCCCAGTCATTCAGCTTGGCTTTATTTAGTGATCTAAACCACTTGGATGGATGTGCATCCAAGGTTAAAGGAAAGACATAAGCACACATGTCCTTGCTCATGCCCTTGAGAGCCATAGAGATGGAAAAAGCTCTTAAGTGGTCATCTAGGTCTTCGACCCCCTTTAATTTTGGGAGGTCACCTAATGTTACCTTTTTAGGGATTTTTTCCCTCAGGATCAATAATGTCATGGCCATGAGCCTAACCCTCGAGCGCAGGAATCAACTGGATCAATTGCTCATGTTTTTCAAACCTCAAATCTGTGTTGGTCTTGAATGGTGATGGAGTGTCGCGTTACTCGTCCTCTTCAATTAGCTTCTCCCTCTGCCTTAATCTCTTTGTCTTGGTCCTCAACACGTGAGTTCATCAGTTGAAGTTGGGCCATCATGGCACTGAGCTGTTCATTAGTGTCTTCCATTTCAAATGATGATTCAGAAGAGTTGGAGAATTCGTCTGAAAAGGTGAGGATGCGCTTGATTAGTCTGGGAGTAGGTTGACCTTGTATCCTTTCTGTCGGCGTTCCCAAGTTATAATCTCACGATCCGTCCTAAACAGAAATCTAATGGACCCCGTAAATTTTTAGAAATGATGCTTTCGAAATGAGAAATGGAAATGAGGGAATGGAAAGATGGAAATGGAGGTGAGAGATGAGAAATGAAGATGAAAGTGGAAATGGGGATGAAAATGGAAGGCGAAATGGAAACTAGAAATGATTAGAAATGGCTATGATTATGGTCATGATGGTGACATGGGCCTAACTAATGAAGATGCAAATGACTGGACTGGACTAGACTATGCAATCAGACTGGACTAGACTTGGTAAATAGACTAGGCTCAAAAGGATTGCTTATGCTAGCTTCGCTAGGCTTAGGAAGGAATTGGCTTCGCCAGACTTGATGATTTGGTATTGCTATAGATGTAAGATAAGAGTAGCTTCACTAAACTCGGAGGGTGCCTTTATGGTCTTAGGGGTGACTAGCTTCGCTAGGTGTAAAGGCAGCCGTTATAGTCTTACGGGTGACTAGGTTAACTAAGTCAAAGGGGTGTCGTTATGGTATCACAGGGATGACTAGCTTAGCTTGGTCAAAGGGGTGTTGTTATGATCTTATAGGGATGACTAGCTTAGCTAGGTCAAAGGGGTGTCGTTATGGTCTTACATGGATGACTAGCTTAGCTAAGTCAAAGGGGTGTCGTTATGGTCTCATAGGGATGACTAGCCTAGGTAAGTCAAAAGGGGTGTCGTTATGGTCTTACAGGGATGCTAGCTTCGCTAGACTTAATGGTTTGGACTTCGTCCTATATGGATTTGGAATTGGATTGGATTAACTTTGGAAATGAGTTGGGCCTTATGTGGACCTAATTCTGGACTTAGTCCTATATTGGTTTGACGTTAGACTTGAAAATGCACATGGGCTTGATATTAGATTGGAATAGAGTTGGATTAGACTTGGACTAGGATTAACATAGACTAGGGTTCACATAAAGATGCAAATGGGCCTAGGTTTTGAGCGGAGCTAGACTTATATGGGCCTAAAATGGACTCTAATGCTAGACAACTCTAACTCTATAATGACCATTTTTTCCTAGAGGCACTTTTTAGGACAGACTCAACTTTACATGAAAAGACTGACCCCTTTTTTTTAATATTATACTAATGCAAGCTTGTTATCTTAGGCTCGGACGAAGGTCAAAAGACCAATAAGCATGGGATGAATAGACTGCGTGCCACGCAACTGGTGTGCGCGGCGCACAGTCTACGCATCTGGCGCAGGAGCGTTGCGCCTATGGAAAATTAATGCGTTTGGTGCAATGCTCTGCGGCACGCGTATTGATTAATTGACGAAAGTTCGGGCGAAAACGACGATTTGTTTTAGACGCGATTTGCAATAATTTCGGGCGGAAAGCATATTAGCAGGTTAAAATTGCAATCACAGGATAATGTCTGGTAACATGGATGGAAAAGTTCTCAACCTAAAGTCCAGTTCTACATTCAACTAATGGTCAGGTTTATGTTAAGGCTGAAAAGATCCAAAAATAAGAGATTGATCGCACGCTTCGTACCCTTGCTTAAAGAGGTGGCCACGTGTAAGACGCACTCCAGTCTTAAGTCAGGAACAAGAGCACAATGCCATGGTTGGGTAGGTTTTCTTATGACTAAGATCCAACACCATCGCTCAGGAAGTTTTTTGGAAGGACAAAACGCAAACCCCCACGGGTCACCTCACACATACACTAGTGGAAAAAACGATATATGTCACAACACAACCGCTGCGGTCCCTAAGAGAACCGAAGCGCTAATTCCGCAAAATTTTGGGAGGGAAATTGGGCAACATTAACCACTACGGTTCTTAGAGAACCGCAGCGGTTAACAAGAAACCAATCCAATTTTCTGTTAACCGTTTCGGTTCTCTTAACCGCAGCGATTAATCTTCTCTTTTTTTTTGTAATGCCCGCATTTGGTCTTTCCTCCCTCCTCACTCCTTTTTTCCTCATTTCCTCGAACCCTAAACAAACTCTCCCATCCATGATCCATTCACTACCATCTCTCAGCCACCACCTTCGAACCCTAAATCATCTCTACCATCCATTCATCACCATCTCTCATCTCTCACCTACAAACACCCACGAAAGCCCTGATATTTCGAATTCTTCCATGAATTCGTCTAGATTTTGCTTAACGCAAGGTTGTCGGCGAAAAATTGAGCGACAAAGAAGGCAGCACAACTACCAAACTGAAGGATCTTCAGAAAGATCCTCCGACTTCATGCAGTGCTGGTAATATCTCTAATTCTCCTCCATTTTTCGTCTTTCGTTCATCTTCAAAGTTTATCGCTTTTATAAATTTTGTCTCCAATTAGATGAAATTTGTTCCCAATTTGAGGGGAATTTAGTTAAATTGATTATTTATGTTTGATCGGGTCGTTCGTTTTGAAATTTCATCGCATCTAAACTATGTTGTCCCTGCATTGATTAGTGAAAATGATAATCTTTTCACAGTATGTCATACTTTTAATACGAATTTCGTTCGAAATTCTCACAAGGGTTGGATTTTTTTATGTTTTAGTAGGTTCACTTAGTAGATAGGTTGTTGCTGTAATGGAGTTGGGAAACAAGAAATTGGGTTGAAAAATAGGACAATGGATAAGAATAACTCAACTTAAGTTTGCAGGGATGTGAATTTTGTTCATTTAGCAAACACAAAGTCAAGTGAAGCTCTTACACAATTCGGATGATTGATTGATTGCTGAGATGTTCTTGGTTAACATAAGGGTTTTTATTATTGGGATTCAATGATGAATTTTAGTAATATGTAACATTGAACAATTTAATTGGTTAATTGTTTGTTGAGTAGTTGTGTTTGTTTCTATCTTTCCCCCTGAAAGAAATAAGTGTTTGATTGTGTTTTTTTTGGTATATTTGGGGCAGTTTGCACTATACAACAGTGACATTGGGGACACTGAGGGTGAAGTTCTTGGTGGCATTAGATACAGGGAGTGATCTCTTTTGGGTGCCTTGTGATTGTAAAAGATGTGCTCCCATTGAGGGTGCAAATTATGCTTATGGCTCTGTAAGCTTTTACTTCACTTTACTTAATCTTTTTCATCACTTCGTATCGAGTATTCGTTGATGTGTCCTCGGGTGTTCATCTATAAAGAAGGGTTTAAATTTAAGAAATCAGGCCAGCCATGAAGCATAATATAAGTTAAACTATTGTCGTGAAAGGTTTGTAGGGGGTAGGTGGAAAGGGAAGATCAATCACGTTGTGTTAGACAGTTACTGTAGGGTGCCCATAGCATAGAATCGGTTTGCTTATACTGGGCTCTTTTTTATGTTGTGGTGTATCTGATGGGAAGAAAGAGTAAATCTGACGTATCGTTTGTGTTCTTGAAATAATATGCTCTGAAACAAATCGAGTCGTTGATATTACAGGATATATATGTTCTATGATTGTTGAGACACACTGTAGGATGTCTATTGTTCCTGTTAATATAACGGTAATGATCAATTCAAATGAGTAGGTTTGATTGATAACTAGAAGAATTCTCCTAGAATCATGATGTCTGCTGGGGTTTTGTAAAACCCTTTGATACGACAACTATTTAAAACAATTTTTTAGAGGGGCAGTAATAAGTCCTGAAATCAGTTTTTATGACTTGTAAGCCTCAACTCTTGCAAGGTGTAACCAATCCTGAATGCTCTGATATGCATTTCTTATACATCTACACATACTAATTAAGGGAGTTGTTAGCAATCTATGAATTTTGTGAATGAACTTTGATCACATTTGTAGCCTTATTCTTTGATATTTAATTCCAAGCAATATCCTTAAGTTGTTTATTATTCAATAAAAACTTTAATTTTTGTTCCAGAAAAGAGTTGTCTAGACTAGGCTTGGTATAAAGTATCTTGTTTTTTAAGCTTAAACAATTCTTGATCTTTATTGATGAAGTTTCTAGTTTCCATTGGTGGTCATTCGTTTTGTGTTGCTTCTCCATTATGTACATCCTAATTATGTGAAATATCTTTTTTTTTCCTTTGTATGTCGGTACAGGATTTTGAGCTTAGCATGTACAACCCTAAGGCGTCATCCACTAGCACTAAAGTATCATGCAACAACACTTTGTGTGTACATCGTAACAAGTGTTTAGGATCATTCAGTCATTGCCCTTACGTAATCTCCTATGTCTCTGCTGAGACATGAACTCCTGGAATATTAGTGGAGGATGTTATGCATTTGACAATGAAGATCGCCATACAGAATCGGTTGAAGCATACGTCACATTTAGGTGAGTTTCTGTGACTGGAATCTGTTCTCTTGTGTGGGTGCATGTATCTCAAGGCAAAACCAATTAATTTTCTAGCTTAACTGAAAAACCTTCATACTGGTAGTAGACATGCTTGTTTATAGTGTTTCTCGACATACTTTCCCACTTATAGTGACAACTGTCAGATTAACTATTGGGCCTCAGTTTAACTTGAGTTATCTGTTTGCAAAAAGGCTCAGCTAAGATTAGCCGTAGGATCTCACTGAGTGACCTATGATTTTGATTTCTTCTTTTATCGATATCTGAGTCTTAAGGTTGACATAATAATAATTTTGTTAATTTTTTTTTTTAACTTGAAAGATGGGCTTAGGTTCAACCTGTTAAGCTTCAAAAATTGAGCTTCTGCAAGCTTGACTGAGTAGTAACTTGATGGCCCTCTCCAATTTTGTTTTTAGCCAAAGTTTGCAAATCTAGCTATGATATGATATGAGGTTTGATTCTAGATTCTTCAATTTAATTTAAACGTTCCATAAAATCTTTTAGCTTCTAACATTTGGTTATTTCCTATACAATCTGCAGACCTGATGCAAATACCAGTTTAATACCTACTGTCGGTCTTTCTATGCAAGGGGGTAGCCAGTTTACGGTTTATGATCCTATCATTGTGATTTCAACACGGGTAGGAATCTAATTTATACTTTGTAAGTTGTATATGAACTCAATCTGCAACTACTTAAGTGTAATTTCCATCCTTTTAAATGCAGAATGAACTTGTATATTGTCTTGTTGTGGTCAAGAGTACAGAGCTCAATATTATTGGACGTACGTCATCTGTTTGCAGATAATGTTTTGTCATTTTTGTTGAGTGCATTTGGTAATTCCTGACAAGTCAGGAAGCCCATGGAAAGTGTCTAAATCAGGCAGAATAGAGG
Organism: Beta lomatogona; assembly: GCA_947646795.1. Classification (NCBI taxonomy): domain Eukaryota; kingdom Viridiplantae; phylum Streptophyta; class Magnoliopsida; order Caryophyllales; family Amaranthaceae; genus Beta; species Beta lomatogona. Next base: position 282,621 of record CANSNZ010001196.1, on the reverse strand, counting down.
AAATAATTTATCTGCCTCATAATATACTAGGAGAACCCTAGCTTTCTTGTTTCGCTTCTTTAGGCATGTATTGTTTCATGTTTTAATTCTATTTGCACTTGATAGGGAGAGGTCGGATACTGCTATTGAATATCACATAGATTTGAAGCCAAATTCACAAGTGACAGAAACGTTGATCCTTATTACTCGTTGTTCTGGGAATTTCTCGAGTAGGATCTTAGTGATGGATATTGGACAGCTAACATGCATTTCTTAGGACTGCAATTAAGATTTTCAACAATCTCTTAAGGACTGCAATTCGGATGCACAAGCTTATTAATTCTTATGCAACAATGATTTATGAGCAGAAAACTTCATTACTGGCTATCGTATAGTAATTGACAGAGAGAAATTAATCTTGGGTTGGGAGAAATCTGACTGTAAGTCTACATAATCTAGCTTGAATGTTCACTATACTTGTCTAAGGCCTGTGAAATTTGTTGCTTTTTTTGCTATATTGATGGGGTAATGTTAAAATTGGTGCTGATGAAAGATAATTTGTCTTTCTTGTGATGCAGCTTCTGGAAATTGCACAGGTTGCAGATGAGCATGTGAGTACTGATCATTCCAATTCTTAATGGAAAATGCAGACAGCCATGTAATATATGTAGACTTAGCCAGATTATAATTGTTAATATTTTTATGTATCTATTGTTTATGCTTATGCTTCAATTAAGCATAATATGCTTAATAAAATGAGTATTGATATGTGTTATTGATTTTGTATTGATTAATAATGAAAAAATGCAAAAAAAAAATAAAAAAAATTAGTTTTTGGGGTGGTCAACCGCTGCGGTTTTGGGTCAAAACCGCAGCAGTTAAGCAGCGGTAAATGATTAACTGATCCGGTAGGGACTGCTGTGAGCCCAACCGATGCGGCCGAAAACCAGAGTTGTAAGCCCGATTTTGACCGCAGCAGTTGAACTTTTTTCCACTATTGATAGAACATGTGCTAATGAGGCAAGGTAGATTGTCCTTATGGTGGCTGAACAATAGCCATGCATATGCAAAACGGTATATTATTCTAAGGCATAAAAATAAGAATGAATCGTATTTTTCAAGTTTCACCCACTCATTTAAAAAATTAATTAAAATCCTCCCTAGTGAAGTCGCCAAATTGTAGGCGTGTTTTTATTTCGCCTACGCGGTGTGAGCGCGTATTAGATTTGACTACCCCACTGTTAAGGTTTTATTGAAATTTGTTTTGTATTGAAAGAAGTCGCCAACAATTCTTTTTAGGATATGGGAAAACCGTTGGGACAAATTATTCAAAGTAGATCTCCGCGACCTTACTCCATAGATGACCAAAATGAACCAAAGATTGAGTTCGGTGGTGAGGGTACGAACACGGTCATAATAAACCACGTTCGCCCATTGCTGGCCTCTACTAAATATCGATTCACAACAGATTTTATGCCAAAGAATAATCAAATAATGTTTTAAAGCATCCTAAAAATATTTAGTCTAACTTGGTTCAAGAAACACATAAAAAGACTAATTTTAGTGATATGTTATTTAAGCAATCAATATTACAGGGAACCTAACAAGTTGTCCAAATTAATCTGATTAATATTAGAATAGTTCTTCAGGTCTTTGATTAACAAAAATAACATGTGGGGTGATAAAAGCAATAATGCAGGGACAATCACTTAATATGACAATCAGGCAAACATAAAATATACAAAGCAAGAATAATATAAACATAAAATAAAGTATAGAAAAGAGGTTAGAATATACAGTAGAGCGATTATTACTTTAAGATCTACATCATGAAATAAATTGTTAGTAACTTCAAAGCAATAAAAATATCGAATTTATTCAAGGACCCTCAGGATTATACCTATGGGGCTTAGATTGAGGAGCACAACGATCATTAGGCGGAGCAATTGTGAAACTAGGAACGCAATATGATCATAAACAGGAGTTGATTTGAAAGTATTTGAGTGTTTGAGTGTTTTAGTATTCGAAGTGTATTTCGGAGTATCCAAGAGAATTTTGAATGCGTAAAAATAATAATTCGAAGCCCCCTCTGCAATTCGGGAAATTACGGATATTTATAGGCGAAAGGAATAGTGCGCCTCAAGCAAGACCTGCGCCAGGCGCAGGTCAACGTGGCAGGAGCAGGTCTACGTGGCAGGCGCAGGTCTACGTGGCAGGCACAGTGCCACGCGTCAGGCGCACATTGGTACAGCCCAATCAGATTTAGCCACTTGTAAACGCGTTTTGAAAAGATAGAAAAAAAAGTTGCGTCTCACAGAGAGCTTGTGTCAGACGCAGGACTCTAGTGAGTCACAAAACCTACGTGTCAGGCGCTCATTGGCGCGCCTGACGTGATACGGCCAATGTGTTGGACGCTCGTGGCGCGCTGAGCGCAGCCCCCGCGTCCGGCGCATATTCTGAAATATTCGAGCATATTCGCTTTTGATCCTGCGCGTCTTTCGAAGAAACCTTGTATATCCCTAAAATTCCGGAGATGGAATCTTACGGATTAAAAATCTAATTTATTTATTAAAGATAATAAAAATATGGATGAAAAATATCTATTAAAAAAATAAAAATTTGATTGGGCTTTTAAAATTGACTTAAAACATTTTATGGGCTTTAAATACAATTAATCACCATGGACAATTAATTGGGCTTTAGAATTTCATTTCGAAACACATTTTGGATTGGTTCTTTAGATTGCTCTTCCATTGGGTCGCACCAACTAATGTCGTGGTATGTTTCATCATTCGATCCTTAAATGGAGAGACACGATTATGTGTCTACAGTTAGTAACTTCTATATAAAAATAATTTATTCGAGGACCCTTAGTATTGTTCCGTGGCTTGGGTTTGAGAGATCAACCTTCGGGATGAACAATCGTGAAGCCTAAAGATTAATATGAATGTCTGAGAGGATTTCTTTGTATGTGTTTTTGTGTTGAAAAGAATGGAGGTACGAATTTTGTGGAGAGAATTCGCAGATAATCGTACAGTTTAAAGTGTAAAGTGGTATGAAAAATATATTAAAAAAATTGAATGTTTATTTTGAAAAATTAAGACTTTTTTATCGGAAAACAAAATCTGCGCGTCATGTAGAGAGTGCGCTAGGAGCACGTCTCTGTGTGACGCACAATTAGACGTGTCACGCATGGCAGGCGCAGTGCCACGCGTCAGGCGCACATTGGTACAACCCAATCAGATTTAGGCACTTGTAAACGCGTTTTGAAACGATAGAAAAGAAAGTTGCGTCTCAAAGAGAACTTGTGTCAGACGCAGGACTCTAGTGAGTCACAAAACCTACTTGTCAGGCGCTCATTGGTGCGCCTGACGCGATACGGCCAATGTGTTGGACGCTCGTGGCGCGCTGAGCGCAGCCCCCGCGTCCGGCGCATATTATGAAATATTCGAGCATGTTCGCTTTTGATTCTGCACGTCTTTCGAAGATCTTATTCCAAAGATGGAATTTTACGGATTAAAAACCGGATTAATCTATTAAAGATAATAAAAATATTTAGGAAAAATATCTATTAAAAAAATAAAAATTTGATTGGGCTTTTAAAATTGATTTAAAACATATTATGGGCTTAAAATACAAATAATCATTATGGACAATTAATTGGGCTTTAGAATTTCATTTCGAAACACATTTTGGATTGGATCTTTGGATTGCTCTTCCATTAGGTCGCGCCAACTAATGTCGCGGTATGTTTCATCATTCGATCCTTAAATGGAGAGACATGATTATGTGTCTACATTTAGTAACTTCTATTTAAAAATAATTTATTGAAGGACCTTTTGTATTGTACCATGGATTGGGTTTGAGAGATCAACCTTCGGAATGAGCAATCGTGAAGCCTAAAGATTAATATGAATGTTTGAGAGGATTTGTTTCTATGTGTATTTGTGTTGAAAAGTTTGGAGGTATGAGTTTTGTAGAGAGAATTTGCAGATAATCGTGAAGTTTAAAGTGTAAAGTCGTATGAAAAATATATTAAAAAACTGTATGTTTATTTCGGAAAATTAAGACTTTTTTATCGGAAAACAAAATATGCGCGTCATGCAAAGAGTGCGCTAGGAGCACGTCTCTGTGTGAAGCACAATTAGACGTGTCACGCGTGGCAGGCGCAGTGCCACGTGTCAGGCGCACATTGGTACTGCCCAATCAGATTTAGGCATCTGTAAACGTGTTTTGAAAAGATAGAAAAGAAAGTTGTGTCTCACAGAGAACTTGTGTCAGACACAGACCTCTAGTGAGTTGGATAAAAATAAATAAATCGTCTCAAGAGTACTTTTATAAAAATAAAATATAGGTAAAACAAGTTATTGAGTCAGAAACCGAACGCTAGTGAATCGCAATTCACTTCCTAAGGTTTGTCAGATCGCAATCTCCAGGTCAGTTTATGGGCTTACGTTCCCCACTGCATGTGTCTAAGAATGGCCAAACTCCCGATGCAGGGTAGAACACGCAGAACTCCCTGACCTCTCGAACGACAACAATTAACCCAGGTGTACCCCTAGTTCGCAAACCAGGTGGTTGGCATGTTCTTCACCGGGGACTACATCTATCCCACCGGATGTTCTTATCTCAAAATAAAATCATAAATATCATCAAAGTATCATTCTTCTCAAAAATAATCGTCAAAAGGGATGCCACCCGGCCTTATACCCATAATTCATCAAAAGTAATTTTTCAAAAATCTTCAAAGTAGTAATCCAACCACAATACTTTAAATATCACTAAGCATCAACAATGATAGTGAAATAGTTTTTACAGCACTAACAACATCAATCAAAATGCATCACCAATTAACTCCAAGGCTTATTAAATAAATGAATAGTACACAATTAATCATTTTTACATAAATCAAACATAAACATAATGATACCAATAATACTTACAGCAACCTAGTAAACACCAGCATCCAAGAACATAAAAGTTCACAAATTATTTCTGATTAACAAGCTCTCAAATAATTTTAAAGAGTATCCTCAATTTCACAACAAAAACCCAATAATAATTATTAAACTAATAAGTTCAAGCAGTAAAATCACACAGAAATTATCATATGACCCTAAAGGCTCTACTGACATGGTATAAATTTTATTTATAATTTTCGGACTCCAAAAGTAATTTTAATAGTTAATATGCAGATTACTCAAAAAAGCCAATATAATAACTAAAAATATAAATAAACGCCATAAATTACCAAAAACTTACACAACATGCATAAACTCACGAAAATACATATTATACAAAGAAATGAATTTTTAGGCCTCCAGAAATAATTGTCATGATTTATATACTGACAGAAACGAAATTGCAAAAACAGATATATCAATTAAATAAACCAGTACACAGTAGGAAAAAATTATTCTAAGGCATGGAATACATACTACGCATACAACATGATCTAAGAAAAATAATTTCAGCAATTTTAACATCCGGTTTATAATTATTATGCAATTTAGCCAAAAACGCACAAAACACCAATTAAATCAAATGAATACCAAAAATCATACGAAAATTATTTTTCTCTTTACAGTAATCACACAGCATGCATCAAGTATATTCATGTCAAATTTAGTCAATAATTTCATTCAACAAGTATTTTAAATAATTCCTAGCGTAATTATCTAATACCAAATAACACTCTAATCACTATGGTTCTAAGATAACTACTAGTTACCTAGAACGTCGGGAGGAGAGCTGAGTCTAAAGAGATAGTTAAGAGCTACACATACAATCCAATTCCTCTTCTAACCCCAAGGCACAACGAACGAGAATTGAAGCAACCAGTCACTAGGCATTTTCTTCTTGAACGTTGATAAATCTCATGTCACACTGCTCTGTTCCGACCATGATTCCTGGTGATCAAAAGCTCAGATTCTAAATCGCTCCAGTCAGAGTGTAGAACAAGATGTTATAAACGTTCTGTCCAAATTTGAAGACGATCAAACGGTTAGATCTCTGGCTACGGTTATTTTCGTGAAGGTGTGACAGGAAAAATCGGGTTGAACCTTTCTATTCTTTTCCTCTTCCTTTTCTCTCTTTCTTTTCTTGAAAACGGTGAGGGTTAAATGCAAATGATGCTGAACCTCTTTTAATAAAAATCAGAATTTTATGGCAAAGAAAAAATGAAGGGTTTAGGAGAATGATTAGGGGGGATTATGGGGGTTACAAACTACCAAGAGTCATCAATTAAAAGAAATGAAATAAAAGAAGAGAAACTTCTTCTTTCTCCCTCCCCATAGTCGGCTGTCCAAGCCCATGTACACCAAGAAGATTTCGGCCCAAGTCATCAAAGGTCCATGCATCAAAAGTCCGTCAAGCGATAAATCGATAAATTCCTAAATCGCGCCTAAACTTTGAAAATACTTAATAATGAAAATAACTCTAATAAATTATATTATAAATATAAATATAATAAACACATTAACACGCCACATTCGATGCAACATTTCATCACTCAAATCGGTCCAACATTGTTACAAAAACGCTACGCGGCAAAAAAAAAATGCATCCTAAACGCCTAAATAAATAACGAAACTAATATAACCTTTAAAATAAATAACTAAAAACTTAAAATAAATATATATACATATATCACATCATATAAATATATATACACATTTTCACAACACGTTCCAAAATAATCTAAATAATAATTATTTATTTTAACGAAAATTATCATTTTAATGTAAACAAACACCAAAAATAAGGGTGAAAATTACGGGGTGTTACAATCACTCCCCCTTAAAAGAGTTTCGTCCTCGAAACTTCAAAACAACCAAGAAACAAAAGAAAATATTCTAGATAAAGAACATTAAGAAAACATAAATCGATGGATTTTAGTTAACTAAACAACTTTGCAGGTATACAATTTGATAACTCAAATAATATATATTTAATTTTGGAAGACCAAAAGAGTTGTACAGTAAAGAAGTACGGTAACAACTATTATTTTATAAAATGTGAAAGAACCAAAGACAAGTATTAGAAAGTTTAAGGTAAAAACTTTTGCACAATAAACTATAGGTAATTTTGTAAAAGAAGCAGGAATAAATATTTACGTAAAATTATAAAAGAAGAAATCCGACCATACATAAATATTTTTTTAGAAAAGAAACGAAGAAGAAAAAGTTCGTAAATAGATAGCCAAATCAATTTAAATAGAGGTAACCACATGGGCTTATACTCCACTTAAAAAGATAAGAACACTTTAATAAAGAGTAGCTAGCTGCTTTATTAAAATAGCACTTACGAACACAAGTCATGACATATGTTATAAGAGCGTACGCCTCCTAAACATATATATGAAAATTAAAGTTCGCAAAAGAAATTGAAAACTTTAAAATAAATTTCACAACGACGAAACACTAATAATAAATAATAAATTATTAACAACAATTATAAAATTTGCTAAGTCGACACAATTGTGCATGGAACCACCCACTGCAATCTAGTATCAATAAAACAATATTTGATAGCCTTCTTATCAAGTCAACATTAGAGTTTACTGGAATCACCCAATATAAACTTAATGTCAACTCAAAAAGGAAATTAAATCAAAAATGATAAAATGCGTCAACTTATCAAATTGACATACAAGTCAAAGGAATCACCCATTATGACTCAATATCAACTCAACCAAGTTTAAAATCTAGACTTATCAAATTGACATACAAGTCAAAGGAATCACCCATTATGACTTAATATCAACTCAAACAAGTTTAAAATTTAGACCGAGTGTATAAATTTCATTTTCAAAGAATATAAAACAGATCAGTCAAAATCAGAGAATTAAATAAGAAATATTGAAAACAACCCAAAATTTTGATATGAAATGAGAAAGCACTAAATATTTAAACAAGAAACAACAAATAGTAAACGAGATCCTTTCACGCATTTGAGTTTGAAAAATAATGCTAATAAGAAAAGTAAATTAGTAAGTAAAATAAAAGTTGTTGAATGCTAACCTTTAAAACAAGATAGTTTATATCTACTTTTCAAACTAACACCAAAACAACTCATTAGGGTACTTTTATTTTCAAAGACTACAAAACTTATTACCATAATTAAAGGCTAAATAAGGATTAATATGAAAAATAAAAATATTAAAAGGAAAATATTTATAAATATAGATGGTCAAAGACGGTAAGAAAAATTTGAAGAATATCTTGAAAGACAATTTCAAAACCCCTTTCTTATTCCAAACCATTATAAAACAATTGAAATTAAACGTTTTTCAAAAGAGTATATCAAAATATTAACAATAGGAAAATTTAAAAGTCGTAAAATAACTCTAATATAGGTATGAAATTTATTAAGTTCAAAGATCTAAAATATAATTTGGAATATAAATTCAAACTAGAAAGTTTTGTAAATAATAAAACAGATACGTAGTACTCACATAAAAACAACACTCAATTGAAAAAGAACAGAAAATATATACTGTCTCACATAATAACATATACTATCAAGCAACTAACAAATAAAATAAATGCAATGCAACACACAAGACTATATTAAAATAAAATTAAAGTTTATCTTTAAATTGCAAAACACAAAATAAATTAAAAACAACTCAACCGAGAAGGCTATAAATTACTTCGCTTTCGCTGCGCACTCTGATAAAAGAGAAAATAAAAATTACGTGTAAGAGATCTGCAAATAAAATTAGCAAACTTGGTAGACTAATTCCACCAATAATACAAGTAACTATACATATAACATATGCTCCATAAGCATGAGAGCACACCACATTCCCATAAGGCTTCCCTTTACTTATTCTACCCATAATACTCTCATTATAGTGAAACAACCAAACTTAATTCTAAACAAATTTTATATCCTATGGCTAACTAATAATTCTAAAGAATCATTAGCAACTCTTTTTCAGAGTTTAGGAGCATTTTGCTCTGATACCAACTGTAACACCCCAGAATTTCAAAGCGGAAAAGAAAGAAATAATAATAGTATTAATAGGACGATGGCGGAAACATCGTCTTCTGGGAATGTCACTACTACAAGAATAGTGTATAAATAACTAAGTGATAAAAACAAATATAAGTAAGTACTATAAGTAAATTAATTACTTAGATTAAAATCGAAATGAGAAAACTATCTCAAACTAAAGAGAAGTCTAGAACTAAAACCCCTAATAGATTATTTCTCGCATCTCAACCCGAGCCCAAAATCAAAGAAAATCCCCATCAACAAAACCTGCAAAATATACAACAAATATCCACAATCAGTGGGGAGTAACTAGCAATTCTCCCAGAATAATAGAAATCAAAGCATGATTCAGACATAGATTAAAATGAAAGGAAAGCATAAAGTCAAGTCAACTACAATATGCAGCACTTCCATATAACTCACAAATAACGCAAATTAATAATAAATAGCAAGTGAGTTGGATAAAAATGAATAAATCATCTCAAGAGTACTTTTATAAAAATAAAATATAGGTAAAACAAGTTATTGAGTCAGAAACCGAACGCTAGTGAATCGCAATTCACTTCCTAAGGTTTGTCAGATCGCAATCTCCAGGTCAGTCTATGGGCTTACGTTCCCCACTGCATGTGTCTAAGAATGGTCAAACTCCCGATGCAGGGTAGAACACGCAGAACTCCCTGACCTCTCGGACGACAACAATTAACCCAGGTGTACCCCTAGTTCGCAAACCAGGTGGTTGGCATGTTTTTCACCGGGGACTACATCTATCCCACCGGATGTTCTTATCTCAAAATAAAATCATAAATATCATCAAAGTATCATTCATCTCAAAAATATTCGTCAAAAGGGATGCCACCCGGCCTTATACCCATAATTCATCAAAAGTAATTTTTCAAAAATCTTCAAAGTAGTAACTTACAAATTTACAACAAATATCTCCAACCACAATACTTTAAATATCACTAAGCATCAACAATGATAGTGAAATAGTTTTTACAGCACTAACAACATCAATCAAAATGCATCACCAATTAACTCCAAGGCTTATTAAATAAATGAATAGTACACAATTAATCATTTTTACATAAATCAAACATAAACATAATGATACCAATAATACTTACAGCAACCTAATAAACACCAGCATCCAAGAACATAAAAGATCACAAATAATTTCTGATTAACAAGCTCCCAAATAATTTAAAAGAGTATCCTCAATTTCACAACAAGAACCCAATAATAATTATTAAACTAATAAGTTCAAGCAGTAAAATCACACAAAAATTATCATATGACCCTAATGGCTCTACTGAAATGGTATAATTTTTATTTATAATTTTCGGACTCCAAAAGTAATTTTAAAAGTTAATATGCAGATTACTCAATAAAGCCAATATAATAACTAAAAATATAAATAAACTCCCAAAAATTACCAAAAATTTACACAACATGCATAAACTCACGGAAATACATATTATACAAAGGAATGAATTTTTCAGCCTCCAAAAATAATTTACATGATTTATATACTGACAGAAACAAAATTGCAAAAACAGATATATCAATTAAATAATCCAGTACACAGTAGGAAAAAAATTATTCTAAGGCATGGAATACATACTACACATACAACAAGATCTAAGAAAAATAATGTCAGCAATTTTAACATCTGTTTTATAATTATTATGCAATTTAGCCAAAAACGCACAAAACACCAATTAAATCAAATAAATACCAAAAATCATACGAAAATTATTTTTCTCTTTACAGTAATCACACAGCATGCATCAAGTATATTCATGTTAAATTTAGTCAATAATTTCATTCAAAAAGTATTTTAAATAATTCCTAGCGTAATAATCTAATACCAAATAACACTCTAATCATTATGGTTCTAAGATAACTACTAGTTACCTGGAACGTCGGGAGGAGAGTTGAGTCTAAAGAGATAGTTAAGAGCTACGCATACAATCCAATTCCTCTTCTAACCCCAAGGCACAACGAACGAGAATTGAAGCAACCAGTCATTAGGCATTTTCTTCTTGAATGTTGATAAATCTCATGTCACACTGCTCTGTTCCGACCATGATTCCCGGTGATAAAAGCTCAGATTCTAAATTGCTCCAGTCAGATTGTAGAACATGGTGTTATAAACGTTCTGTCCAAATTTGAAGACGATCCAACGATTAGATCTCCGGCTACGGTTATTTTCGTGAAGGTGTGACAGGAAAAACCGGGTTGAACCTTTCTATTCTTTTCCTCTTCCTTTTCTCTCTTTCTTTTCTTGAAAACGGTGAGGGTTAAATGCAAATGATGCTGAACCTCTTTTAATAAAAATCAGAATTTTATGGCAAAAAAAAATGAAGGGTTTAGGAGAATGATTAGGGGGGGTTATGGGGGTTACAAACTACCAAGAGTCATCAATTAAAAGAAATGAAATAAAAGAAGAGAAACTTCTTCTTTCTCCCTCCCCATAGCCGGCTATCCAAGCCCAAGTACACCAAGAAGATTTCGGCCCAAGTCATCAAAGGTCCATGCATCAAAAGTCCGTCACGCGATAAATCGATAAATTCCTAAATCGCGCCTAAACTTTGAAAATACTTAATAATGAAAATAACTCTAATAATTTATATTGTAAATATAAATATAATAAACACATTACACGCCACATGCGATGCAACATTTCATCACTCAAGTCGGTCCAACATTGTTACAAAAACGCTACGCGGCAAAAAAAAAATGCATCCTAAACGCCTAAATAAATAACGAAACTAATATAACCTTTAAAATAAATAACTAAAAACTTAAAATAAATATATATACATATATCACATCATATAATTATATATAAACATTTTCACAACACGTTCCAAAATAATCTAAATAATAAATTATTTATTTTAACGAAAAATATCATTTTAATGTAAACAAACACCAAAAATAAGGGTGAAAATTATGGGGTGTTACAGGTGCGCCTGACACAGCTTGGCTTGTGCGCTCAGCGCATCTTGGATATTGGTGCGCTTGACACAGCTTGGCTTGTGCGCTCAGCGCATGTTGGATCGCTAGGCGCACCGCCTTGCTTTTGACATATTTTCACAGCTTTTTTATGTAAACGCGTTTTAACGATTTTCTTTTATCTTTTAAGTCCCGAAATTTTAAATTTACGGGATAAAATCCGATTTTAATTATTAAAACATCTTTGAACACATTTATTTTAATAAATAAAATAATTAATTATTATTAAACAATTAATTGGGCTTTTTCAAAAAGTTGGGCTCAAAATACAATTAATTATGATAAATAACTAAGTGCGCCTTAAAATACGATTTTGGATCATTAAACTAAACTTTAACACTATTAAAATAGTTGGCACTTCGGACTGCTCTGTCCTTGGGTGGGAACCAAATAACACCGCGGTATGTTTCATCATTGGGCCCTTAATTGGGGAGACACGATTATGTGTCTATAGGAAGAGACTCAATGTTGAGGTTTTGTTATGACTATTATAAGTTGAGAATTTAACTTATTTGTTTTAATTAATTGTTGACGTCGTAGTACTCAAGGGAGAATAATACTGCCTTTTGTACCACTTCACCAAGAGTTATGTACCGGGGGTATTGTGACCTTTGTTATAATTAACCTTGTACCCAAACTCAGACAACGAGCATAATGTTGATGATTTGGCTATTGTAATGATATTTTCGATGTTCTTATGTTGGAGATTTCTTTATGAGAACTATGTTATTTTTTTGAAGAATTATGAGTAGTTATTATGTATTATTAGACTTGTGATGAGATGTTTTGAGAAGAATGTTTTATTTGAGTCTCTTAGGTTGCGATTTGTGATTCTTTGCAGACATGGGTGTAAGACCTTAAAGGCATCCTAGTGTAATTTGAAGAATTTTGAGGATTGATGAAGCATATATATAATGTTTATTGTTTTGTTTGAGTGTAAGATAGCCAGTGGGATAAACGTAGTCTCCGGTGAATAACATGCTACCACCTAGGTTGCGATTTAGGGGTAAACCTTGGTTATGTTGTTGTCCGAGAGGATATGAAGTACTGAGCTGTGTGCTATCGTGCATCAGGAGTATGGTCATTCTTAGACACAGATGGTGGGGAATGTAAGCGCATAGGCTGTTCTGGAGGTTGCGATATGATATATCCATAGGAATTGAGATGCGATCCACTAGTGTTATGTTCTTTCTCAAATTATGAAATTACTATTATCGAAAAAGTTTTGGTAATGATGATGATAATGTGCTTATATTAGTTTTCATATTAGTGTAATAGCTCTCCCAAAATGCTCAGTTTATTCATGTTATTTGATTGTTATGACGTTGAGGTTGTTGAGTGTTGAAGTTGGGAATATTTCTTTTAATTGTGATTGTGAACAGGTTTAAATCAATACAAGAAAAGGCTAAATCAACGACTGCTTCACCGCGACGGCTATAAAAACGGTCGTTGCTATTCAAAACAGCGACTGTTTTAAGCCGTCGTTGCCACCGACTGCTTTTGAAGTGCACAGCGACGGATAAACGGTCGTTGTTGTTTAGCGACCGCTTAAAGCGGTCGTTGATTTTATTATTTTAAATGCTAGTTGTTATTAGCTTAGGCGACTGTATTAAGCGATCACTGATGAAAATGAGTTAAAATAAAGTTGACCTCCTCTAAACGACTGTATTCATTTTATTTTTGTCTCTCTGGCTGTGAAAATCCCCAAACCCCAACACCTTCACTCTTCTTTCTCTCGCATCTTTCTCGCCGCCTGCTTGCCTCCCCAACCACCACTCTCGTCGGTGAACCCTCGCGGCAACCGACGTACAGCACCCCTTCTTCCTTCACTCACCTCCTTCGCCCCGTCCTGCTTCACTGCTGCTCCGCAGTTCGAACGTCGGCTCGCGTCGCCAGTTCTCCGCTCGCGCCTCACCGCACCTGCGCCGGTGCTCTGTCACCTCGCCGGAGCTCTGCTCGTCTCTCTTGTGTTTGCGGTCGCTCGTTGCACAGAGTTGCCCTTATTGGTACTACCCATTTCTTCTTCCTGATCTTGTTTTAATATCTTGCTTCAAGTTGCACAGAGAAAGTTAATTTGTGACTGAAATTTTGATTATTGTGTGTTCTGGGATTTGATTTATAACTTGTTATTTGTTGCATATCTCTTTTGGTGGATTAATTTCGTGGAAATTAGTTTGAGGAGACAATGTTTATTGAGGATAAATTAGATTAGCTTCTTGCTATGGAGTTTTGCCATGGAATTTCGTGAGTAATAATATGTTAACATGTAATTACTATTTTTAGGTGATAATGTGAACTAGCGACCTTACTATCAAGTATCAACTATCTAAGAGAAAGTAGATTCATTTGACTTTGTTATTATTGTAATAATAGGGGAACTATTTGACGATTAGGAATCTAGAGAATGAATAATAAACAGCATTAACGCATCTCCGTATCTATTTATAACATATGTACTCACCTCATGACTAATGAATAAACAAATTAAAGTTAGCAAAAGAAGCAATATAACTCATACTGAGCCATCTGAAAATAAAAAGAAAAGAACTAGAACTTGGTTTCATTGAACATAAAGCATATTCAACGAAGAATGGTTTTCTATCAAAAACACCATCACACACAAGAATATTAGTGAGGAAAGATAAAAAGCAGGTAACCATTAGGGAGAACGAACAATATATCATTCGTTTGAGAGACTTGCGATACTGGTGTTTAAGATGAAAGCTGCATATCGTTTGAGAGACTTGCGATACTGGATGCTGAAGAAAGCCAAAGAAAGGCCAAAATGGTTGGGGGAGACCATCTACGAAGCCATGAAGAAGAGAAGTCAAGACCCCACGTTTCTGGAAAAATCTGAATAGGCGAAGAAGAATCGAAGAGGTGGCTCCCTGTCTAATCCAATAGAGCCGTCACACTTTCAGGGTTCTATTTCGGCAGCATATCATGCTAGAAAGATGGTAAACATGTTTCATATCTACTACTTAGTTTAAATTACATGACATTTTCCGTATAAGTAAAAAATAATGCCTTTGTTCAACAATGTGTGCAGGCAAAGAGTAGAGGAGAAGTACTCCCTACCGCTCCCGAGTTGTTCTTGAAGACTCATTTTAAGACTGTTCCTAGAAAAGGAGAAATTCCAGCAAACAATAAAGCAAAGAAAATCTCGGTACATACTTCTAAACATATATTTAAGTTACTTTTGATTGAAAATACAAAATATAGGCAAGTTAGAACCAAATATAGGCAAATATAGGCCATTTTAGGCCATTTTACTTGAAAATAAATGAATATGAGTAGTTTGAAGTTAGTTTAAGTTATAAACATATAAAACATGATATATATCCTTTGTTTTATGTGTTTAATAGTAGTTTTGATCGAAAATACAAAATATAGGCAAGTTAGAACCAAATATAGGCAAATATAGGCCATTTTACTTGCAAATGAATGAATATGAGTAGTTTGAAGTTAGTTAAAGTTATAAACACCTCAAACATCATATATATAGTTATTTTTATGTGTTAATAGTAGTTTTGATTGAATATACAAAATATAGGCAAGTTAGAACCAAATATAGGCCATTTTAATCCATTATTGGCCATTTTACTTGAAAATGAATGAATTTGAGTAGTTTGAAGTTAGTTTAAGTTATAAACACCTCAAACATCATATATATAGTTTGTTTCATGTGTTTGATAGTATTTTTGATTGAAAATACAAAATATAGGCATGTTAGAACCAAATATAGGCCATTTTAGCCCATGTTTTGCCATTTTACTTGAAAATTAATGAATATGAGTAGTTTGAAGTTAATTTTAAGTTATAAACACCTCAAACATCATATATATATAGTTTTTTTATGTGTTTAATATTACTTTTGATTGAATATACAAAATACAGGCAAGTTAGAACCAAATATAGCCCATTTTAACCCATTTTTGGCCATTTTACTTGAAAATGAATGAATTTGAGTAGTTTGAAATTAATTTAAGTTATAAACACCTCAAACATCATATATATAGTTTGTTTCATGTGTTTAATAGTAATTTTGATTGAAAATACAAAATATAGGCATGTTAGAACCAAATATAGCCCAATATAGGCCATTTTACTTGAAAATGAACGAATATGAGTAGTTTGAAGTTAGTTTAAGTTATAAACACCTCAAACATCATATATATAGTTAGTTTCATGTGTTTAATAATAGTTTTGATTGAAAATACACAATATAGGCAAGTTAGAACCAAATATAGGCAAATATAGGTCATTTTAGGCCATTTTACTTGAAAATGAATGAATTTTAGTAGTTTGAAGTTAGTTTAAGTTATAAACACCTCAAACATCATATATATAGTTTGTTTCATGTGTTTAATAGTAGTTTTGATTGAAAATACAAAATATAGGCATGTTAGAACCAAATATAGCCCATTTTAGGCCATTTTACTTGAAAATGAACGAATATGAGTAGTTTGAAGTTAGTTTAAGTTATAAACACCTCAAATATCATATATATAGTTAGTTTCATGTGTTTAATAGTAGTTTTCATTGAAAATACAAAATATAGGCAAGTTAGAACCAAATATGGCAAATATAGGCCATTTTACTTGAAAATGAATGAATTTGAGTAGTTTGAAATTAGTTTAAGTTATAAACACCTCAAACATCATATATATAGTTAGTTTCATGTGTAAAATAGTAGTTTTGATTGAAAATACAAAATATAGCCATGTTCTTAGTTTTAAAAGGCGCGAGGCGCACCGAAGCGCAAGGCGCGAGGCGAAGGGAGGCGCAAGGCGCGAGGCGAAGGCGAGGGCATCTCGTAGTCGAGGCGCACATTCTATAATTTTTTTTTGAGGTGCAAATATTATTATTATTATTATTATTATTATTATTATTATTATTATTATTATTATTATTATTATTATTTATTATTATTATTATTATTATTATTATTATTATTATTATTATTATTATTATTATTATTATTATTATTATTATTATTATTATTATTATTATTATTATTATTATTATTATTATTATTATTATTATTATTATTATTATTAAGCTTTTGCGGTATTAAATTTTTTAACACATGAGCTCCATTTCAAAGTAAAATATATATGTTTAGTAAAAAAGAAATTAAATAAATATGTGCTTTGAAGAAAAAGTTAATATAATAAACTAAATTGGCAACATTGGATAAAGAAAAGGAAAAAATCAACAAAAATGGGACGTCACATGCCTCTTTTATCATAGTGGCACTGGCAGCAGTGGGGTACTGGGGTCAAGGAAGTTGCCGAAGTGGGTAAGTTTCTCACTTTTCTTCAATAATACAACATATAATATTAAAAAGAAAAGGAAAAAAAAAAGTTGAAACCAAAGCATTAAAAGATCGAAGAAGAACAGAAGAGAAGAGAGAGAAGATTATCAGAGAAAAAAAAATCAGCAGAAGAAGAAAAGTAGATCGAAGAAGTGAAGAGAGAAGATCGAAGATCGAAGAAGAGGAGAGAGAGTAAAGATCGAAGAAGAGATAGAGAGAGAAGACTGAAGAAGTTCGAAGAGAAAGAAGGACTAACCTACTTGTCGCCGCCGACCATCAGAGATATGGTCTACAAGTCACCGACGATGCTCGCCGGCGATCTCTGCAGTAGCTGGCAAGTCAATAGACCTCTGAATTCAACAAATACATCTCAATTCGCAAGCTAGGGTTTACCCCTAAATTGGGGATTTGATTCTTAACTGAAGTTTTAGGAATTTCTTGCAATTGAGTGAGGGCTTTTGCTCGAAATGTGTTACTCAAAGCTTAGGTAACATTTAATTTGGAAATTCTTTGCCTTCTTCTTTGAATTCAACTCGAAAAGAGCTGTTCAAGCGCCTCTTGCCCAAAAGCGCACGCCTCGGTGCACCTGTGCCTCTATCAAAGGCGGCCAAAAGCGCGCGCCTCAGATCGCCTGTCGTTGTGCGCTTCACCCGGCTCCTCGGAGGCTTTTTGGGCCACGCCTCCACTCGCCTAGCGCCTTGGCGCACCAAAGGCACGCTTTTTAAAACTAAGGCCATGTTAGAACCAAATATAGGCCATTTTATCCCATTTTTGGCCATTTTACTTGAAAATGAATTAATTTGCGTAGTTTGAAGTTATTTTAAGTTATAAACACCTCAACCATCATATATACACTTTGTTTGATGAGTTTAATAGTAGGTATGAATGAAAATACAAAATATAGGCATGTTAGAACCAAATATAGGCCATATTAGCCCTTTTTTGTCATTTTACTTAAAAATGAATGAATTTGAGTAGTTTGAAGTTAGTGTAAGTTATAAACACCTCAAACATCATATATATACTTTGTTTGATGAGTTTAATAGTAGTTTTGATTGAAAATACAAAATATGGACATGTTAGAACCAAATATAGGCCATTTTAGCCCATTTTTTGCCATTTTAATTGAAAATGAATGAATATGAGTAGTTTTAAGTTAGTTTAAGTTATAAACACCTCAAACATCATATATATACACTTTGTTTGATGAGTTTAATAGTAGTTTTGGTTGAAAATACGAAATATAGGCAAGTTAGAACCAAATATAGGCAAATATAGGCCATTTTACATGAAAATGAATGAATATGAGTAGTTTGAAGTTAGTTTAAGTTATAAACACCTCAAACATCATATATATAGTTAGTTTCATGTGTTTAATAGTAATTTTGATTGTAAATACAATATATGGCTATGTTAGAACCAAATGAAGGCCATTTTAGCCCATTTTTGGCCATTTTACTTGAAAATGAATGAATTTGAGTAGTTTGAAGTTAGTTTAAGTTATAAACACCTCAAACATCATATATATACTTTGTTTGATGAGTTTAATAGTAGTTTTGATTGAACATACAAAATATAGGCATGTTAGAAACAAATATAGGCCTTTTTTGGCCATTTTAATTGAAAATGAATGAATTTGGTGTGTCACATAGTAGTTTTTACATCAAAATGCATGAATATGAGTACATTATTTAACCAAATGCAGGAGACATACAACAAGAAGCTGGATGATTGTACCACTCAGGGGTCACAGCCGAACCCTGATATGTTGTATTGGGAGACATTTGGTGGGAGGAACAGAGGAAAAGTGCAGGGGTTGGGTTAGGGAGATCATTTGTACTACAACTCTTCATCTGGGAGGAGATGGCTCTTCACAACCATATGAGCCGTCCATTTTTTCTCAACTTGAGGCGCAGGTGGAGGCAAAGGTCGGTACACGGATGGAAGAGGTGGAGGTAAGGGTCACAGCACAGATAGAAGAGTCAAATCGGGCCCTCCTATAGGAAATGATGAGGAACATGTCTGGTTTCGGCCACATGTTCTTAGGTTGCAACACAGACCCCCCCTCCACAACGCAGACCAAAAGATGACCCAGGGTTTGGTGGTGGCCATAGTGCTACAGAGACACCCGTGACGTTGCAGTTTGTTTGGTTTTGGCAACTAGGTAACTAAATTATAGTTTCTATATAGTTAGTCTAACTACATGCATTTAGTGTCTGTATTTATCGGCATCTAGCTTCGTTTCTAGATATGTTGGTATATTTTTTTGGAACCCGACTTCTACTTTATTTCCCGACACCGGGATCTATTTTGCGTACATATATTTAATCTAGGTAGCTTGTCTAACTATAGACATTTAGTGTCTATATTTATCGGCATCTAGCTTATAAGTTTCTAGATTTGTCGATATATATTTTTGTAGAACCCGACTTATACTTTATTTCCCGACACCAGGATCTATTTTGTGTACATAATTTTAATCTATTTCATGTAATTATATAAGTATCTTCGTAAATTGTAATATATATCAAAATTTCATATTTTATAAGTTGAAAATATTGAATGTGCTGGAGCAACAGGTTTAATGTAGTATATTTAGGTGCAGCCGTGCATGTACAGGTTTAATTATAATTTGGAGCATTACTATTTAAATTAATGTAATTTTAAAAAACGACGGCTAAATATTGAAACAACGACGGCAATGCAGTCGCTGTAAAGGAATGTAATGCTGCCACGAACTTAAAAGTCAGCGACTGCTGGAGTATATTAGCGATTGCTTTGAACTGTCGTTGAAATGACGATTGTTTTAAACCGTCGTTGTTTCAGCTACAGTTCAGAACCGTCGTTGTTTCAGCGACAACTCCAAACAGTAGGTGAAATATTATCAACGTCGGTTTATAAATCGGGCGCTGAAAGGTAAGAAAACCGTCGTTGATTATTCACCAACGGCCAAACGGTCGTTGATTCCTAAATCAGCGACCATCAATACAACGACTGTCGTTTAACGACCGTTGACTGTCGTTGACTGGATTAGCGACTGTTTTTTTATTAATCAACGATGGCTTTAAGCGGTCGTTGATATCGTCTTTTCTTGTAGTGAATTATTTACAGCTCTAGGGTTGTTCTACTTTCAAAGAAAACTCTACCGGATTTTGCAGAGGAATTTATAGAGTCTGAGAATCAGGGTGCTATTGTAAAAGTGAATTCAAATTGAATAGATATGGGATCTTGGTTTCCACATTCTCTGATATAGTTTAGTGAGTGTGATGGTAGCAGTTTGTCAGCTCGACCAAATTCTTTAATTCCACTGTGTATTAATCCTTTGTAAGTTGGTCGAGAATGACCGCCTGTTGCAAACCAAGTAATGAACTTGATTAGTTTTCATTTGATCCCAACTTTCCTGTGGTTGGACCCTTTACTTGTTGTTACCACTTTCTTATTAATTGCAAGTTTAGGATAATAAATATTGTCTGAAAATCGATTTTTGGTGCCTTAACGACACACTAGAAATATCTTATCACATCTCTCTGCCCTCATATCTTTAGATTATTTTTATTATACCCAATAAAACCGTGTATTTGCTTTGTGTTTTTATAATAAAAAGAATAAAAGAATTAACGTGCCCTAAACAAAAAGCAAACCAAAACTATGGCCAAAGTAAATAGCTTATTGAGAACAATGTTTTTCTTTTTTTAATGGTAGCAAGAAGGATCATATCACAGACCCCAACTCTCAGAGTTTATTGGTGTGTTATTTGCAAGCTAGGTATTTGAGAGTAAGGGGGGGATAAGGGGATCTTACCCCCAAACACTACACTTGGCAAAATGTGACCCTAAAAACTTTAGGATATACTTTTATAAGGTAAGAATCTTGCCAATTAACCAAGTACCACTGGATACAAATGACATTAATTGTCATAAAGTATCAAGATATATTGTATGAAAAAAAACCCGAGGCCAAAAACTAGGTTGCAATAACAAGAAAACATTTATTTATAATGTTTTAAGGTATAGATTGGTAATGTGACAATTGATCCGATAATAACTTTAAAAATGATGAACTCTTTAGGCTTTTGCAAATTTTTCATACCTGGTAATGAAACAAAGAAGAGGGGCCTAAAGTGCAATCTAATATCTTGTACATGGCATTTCGCCGAATTCACATGTTGTCGCCCTTTCGGTAGGGACACCTGAAGACTAAATTTATCGTGCTTTAAACGTTTGATTCGTTGGGCCGAGTTATTTATTGTATTCAAGCCATTCTCAATTTCTCACCTGTCACTACTCCATTGACGCATAGTGGATTAGGTGAGCCAATTAGCCAAATCAATAAAAATGATACAAGCCAATCATCCTTTAATAATGTAATTAGTTGTTGGTCCGTACAATTCCCAGTTATTCCTATAATTTAATCTTTTTTAATTAAGTTTTGGGCAAGAAATGTGGGCCAACGGGCAGCGCATGACATCTTACCTTTTTTATACTATTAGTGTATTCAATAAAATGGATATGATGGCATAATGAGTTGTTTGAAAAAAAAACTTCTAAGGAGTTGGGGATAATAATTTTCAAAGGAATTAGGGTAAAAGAATGATGATAATTACTTGATAAAAGTGTTAGTGATTAAAAAGTTTGTCTATGTCTTTATAATTACATATAAGTATAAGACTTTATTAGGTTTTGCTTTGAAATATTAAGTATTAAAATTGTACTGGATTAGTGGTTAAATACTCACATTTTATTTGAAAGGTCTTGTGTTCGAATTCTATTAACTACATATTGTTAATATTTTTTAATGAGATCATTAACATGTGTATTACAAGCTTGAGAAGAGTGTCACGTGGTACCGTTGTTTTGATGGGAACGCCTTAAGGCAATAAACAATTAATAATTCACAAATTCTTAAAAAGACCATCTAACATTAAGGTTAATGTCAGACGTCTCATTTATGGTCAACACACCAATTTATACTCCAGCTTAGTGTGTCAACTAATTCCTACTCGGTCGGGTGTGCTTCCTTTATGTTTCTTTATATACACCAATACGTCATGTTACATTTCATTTGCCTTTAGATATTTTTTCTTCTCAAACTTTCCATTTGTAATCTTGTCTCAAAACTTCCAATTTCGTTTCTCTCAATATTCAAAAGTACTTACCAATTACTGCTCTTTAGTTTCTCTCTCCTCTCACTCCAGCTTACTTTTGCCACTTTCAAGATACTTTCACTCCATTTATGGGCTTTAAATTAAACTGCATGAAACAACAAATTGCTCTTCGTGGTAGTTTTACTAAGCTTTTTTAGATCAAATGCGATTATGAAAACTCCATATATGAAGACCGAAGAGGTAATCCACATATTTAACTCTTCATTTCTTTTTTTCTTTTTGTGGAAGGCCGAATTTTCTTAATGATTGGGTGTAGGACTGGCAATCCCTGATACGACCTGATAATATGACACGAACCCGACCTGAAGTTACTGAGAGAAACATGAACCCGACACGAACACGAACATAAACATAAATGGCAAGAAGTCAACCCGATTAGTTACATTAACCATATTATGTACCCATTCCACTTTTTATATCATTTTTGATACATATGGGGGCCAACCCGAAATAGACACGAAACCAAACACGAACACCACCCAATGACACGAATTGCCAGCCGTACTCGGGTGGTCGTTCAGTGGTGCTTAGGTTCACTTTCGATTTTGAAGGCACCATTAATTATTCCTGATAATTAATTTTATTTTTAATATTTTAATGTTAATTATTCTCAATAATTAATTTTAAAAATTTATTTCAAAAATCAAATTTTATTCACAAAGATAGCTGAATTCTAATTTTAAAGGATAAATTTCATAAAAAATAAAAAAGAACCTTAAAACAATTAAAAAATTGGTCAGATCAGCATTGTGTCTGATACAACATATTGCGCGCGCAGTGCAGATGACGTACACAATTTCGAAAAAAGAAAATCCGATGCGCCAGGCGCACAGGGCTGTGCGCCTGACGTACAAGTCGTGGCCTAGCGCACGAATTGTGCGGTAGACTCACCCGGTTTTATTATATATCTCTTCGTTTCGTTTTCGGATTACTTTGCCTATAAATTATTGCTTCATGACTTCGAACGACTTTGACACACATCGAGACACTATTCATACGACTTTAACTCTCACAACACTCATATTCAAACTCATTCAAACTCACTCATCCTTCGAATTTCATACTTCAAGCTTCAAGATAGCTCATCTCGATGATCGTTGCATAAGACTCAGGCGTCAAGGGTGTAATTCCTAAGTGTCAATTTCAATTTAATTCCTTTTTTACTAACAATTTACTTATTGCATTGTAGATCTTAAAGGAATTAACGCATCTTGTATATTCTAATCTCTACCCTTCTCCTTTTCTATTTCTTTTCTATATTGATTATTATTATTCATATGCATGTTATATGTTTTAATGCTTTCATCACCTCACATGCTTATTACTAGTAATCAAGACCAAAAGAATTGTTCTAACGGCTAATAAGATAATTGGACAATCTGATTAAGATCCCAATAATATAATTGCATAATAACATGTCACCAAAAATTACTCTTTTATGTGTTTACTGGTCCAACGTATACTAATTTTTAGATTGAATTAACATATTACTTGGTTATTTAATTGCATAAATCTTGACAAGAATCGATATTAAGTAGAGGTCATCAATGGGCCAATTTAATTCCTGCTCTTATTCGTACCCTCACCCCTGAACTCAATATTTGGTTCAATGACTATTAGTCATGACAGGGAAATCTACATTGGATAAGTCCCTAAATTATCCCTGCGATTTTCCAAATCCAATTAGGTTTATGAGTCTTGCTTTAAAGACTTGTTGGCGACTTCTATCTATTTCAAATTATTTTTCAATAAAACCTTTACAATGAGGTAGTCAAATGCGTGCTCATCCCTCGTAGGCGAATAAAAACAAGCCTAAATTTGGCGACTCCACTGGGGAGGAATTATAAAATTTAGTTTATAAATGAGTGGATGAAACTTGAAAATATGATTCATACTTTTTTTATGCTCTTAGATACCATCATAGTTTTGCATATACATGGCTATTTTTGTGGGCAACTATAAGGACAATCGTCCCTGCCTCATTAGCACAGGTTGTTGTGTGAGGCCACCCCCGGGGGCCGAGGGTATGCGCTTTGTCCTTCCAAAAAGCTTCCAGAGCGATAGTGTTGGATCTTAGTCATAAGCAAGCCTACCCAACCATGGCATCATTCTCTTGAGAACTGGAGTGCGTCTTCCACGTGGCCACCTTTTTAAGCAAAGGTATGAAGCTTGGGATCAATCTCTTAGTCATGACCCTTTCAACCTTAACCAAAGCCTGACCATAGTACAAACATAGATCTTGAATTTAGGGTGAGATTTGCATACTATTCTTGCCTATATGACATTATTGATAGCTTGTTTGCTATGTTCAACATGCTTTCCCCTCGAATTTGCCCTCAGATTAGGACTAGCGATCATCACAAAAAGATCAATACATCGATGAAACGAAAATCGCTCTGCAAAATTGATGCAGCAAACTTGTGTCACACGCAAGCCTCGTGTGCCTATCTCACTATCTTGCTTTGTACGCTAAGCGCACGTTGCTTGCATGGCACGCAACCACCTTGCGTGTGGCGCAAGCCATCCTGCAATGTCGCGGTTAGTTTCGTCGATGTATTTACCGGATTTTGATCAATCTGCGCATCATCATCCGTGATCACTTTTAGGACATCTTTTTCAAACAAAATCACCTAATCTCAAAGATAATAATCGATCTTTTCATGTCACTTGAAGTTGAGTCAATCCTACACAGTACATCTAGTTTAGTCGTCATGCATGTCTACCTCATCCTATCTTATCTTTCTTATCTGACAAATCTCTCCCTACAAATCTCTCCCTATCATATTCCATCCCTTTCAAAAGAACATATTTTTCAAAATCCATCTTACATCCTCCTGTATTCTATCTTTTTCCGAAAATATTTATTAATCATCATCATATCACATGTAGAAAAAAATATCTTTTTAAATTTAATCATCCATCATCTTTTCCAATAAAACATAAAAACAGAGGGGTCCTTTTCAAAAATGAATTTCGAAATTCTAAGCACAATCCAATGCAATAAACCAAACATCTTAATCCAATCCCATTCCATTTGTATCCATAATAGGCCCATGTGCATTAGAGTCCATTTGCATTCATTATAGACCCATCTAAGCTTGAGACCACGCATTCATATTAGGCCCACTAGCTTTAGAATCCATCTTAGGCCCGATCAAAGTCTAAAGTCCATTCCTATCTAAGTTCAAAACTAGTCCATTTCCCAGTCTAAGTCAAACCTTTATGCTAATCCCAATGTAAGTCCAAACTTAGGTCCTTTTAGGCTCAATTCATATCGTAGGTCTAGTTTGCATTTCCATGTAAGCCCTAGTCAAGTCCAACTCCTCCCTAAGTCCATAGTGGTTTAGTCGACGAGTTTAGCGAAGCTACTTCTCCCTAAGTCCATAATGGCCCAAATCCTTTAAGTCTAGCGCAACTAGTCCTCCCTTAGATCCTTAACAACCCAAATCACATAAGTCTAGCGAAGCTAGCATTCCTTAAGTCCACATAGGCAATTTTTTAGTCTAGCCTACTTACTCTAATGTAAGTTCCAAAGTCTAGTTGTCTAGCATGCTTATTTAAAATGTAAGTTCAAAATCTAGTTGCCTAGCCTGCTTGCCTTAAGTTAAGTTCAAAGTATAGTCTCCCTTATTGTCTAGCCTTATTGTCTAATCTACTTACTCTCCCGTAAGTTCAAAATCTAGTCACCCTTAGGAAACTGTTTAGCTGTTCTCTTTGTGAAAGCTCTCGAAAATACTCAATAAAATCTGGGAGAGCATCAAAGGTGAAGGAGAATTATGATTCAGTATTTATAGACAGAGGTCTAACCTTTGAGCGTGCTCGAATTCAAGATATCAAAGATATGGTAATCCTAAGTTAGGGAAATTATATCTTGAACAACATATTTGACGGAGGAAAGATATTATCCAAGATATACACAGACTTTAAGGCAAGTAAATACTAAACTATGATGCTAAAGGCTGGCAAATATTTCTTATGAAAGTATTTGAGAAAATATTTTTCTGAAAGTCATTTCTAAAACAGCTAGTTCAATCACATGGTAAAGTAACTGGTACCCAGACCTGTCACCCTACTTAGTAGTGTTCTGAATATGTAACCAACTAGTTCCATATTCAAAACTCTACTATTTCACACTGAACAGCACAAGCAATTCCACTAGAAATATCATATGCAAATGTTACATGAAGACCTAAGATAAATCAATTAAAGAATCATAAACTATCTTCATGTACTTCAATCCTTGAAGCTTCCCTTGAATCAACAATGAAGAATTTTATCTTTTCCTCGAACAACTTCGAGATGGCTTCTTGGCTTCAAGTTTTGGAATAACCAGTTTGCTACACAAGAACACATCATAGCATAGCAAATATTATTTTGACTGTTTCATTATACAATGAGGAACAGTTGGATACTCAGCTGTTTCCAACCTAGAAACACCATAATAACAACTATTCCCTGGAGCTAGTTGTCATCATTCAAAACCTAGGGGACTCAACAATAGTTGATTTTGAATTTCAAAGGATAAAATTCAACAAAGATAAAAAAAAAAGTACCTGAAAAAAAGTTATAATTCCTGAGGGTCGATTCCAATTTAATTCATTTTCTACTAACAATTTACTTGTTGCAATGTAGATCTCAAAGAAGTCAACGCATCTTGTATATTCTAATCTCTACCCTTCTCTTTTTTTTTATTTCTTTTATATATTGATTATTATTAGTCATATGCATGTTGTATGTTTTAATGCTTTCATCACCTCACATGCTTATTACTACTAATAAAGACCTAAAGAATTATTCTAACTCCTAACATGATATTTAAACAATCTAATTAGAATCCCAGTAATTTGATTACATAACAACATATCACCAAGAATTAGTCTTTTATGTGTTTAATGAACCAACATAGACTAATTTTAGATTGCATTAACATATTACTTGGTTATTTAATTGGATAAATCTTGACATGAATCGATATTAAGTAGAGGCCATCAATGGGGGAATTTCATTCCTGATCTTGTTCGTACCCTCACCCGCGAACTCAATATTTGGTTCAATGACCATTAATGGAGTCATGCACTAGTGGAAAAAACCTCGAATGACACAACACAACATATCATATTCTCACAAAACCAGATCCATTAGCTCTTGTATCTTGGGCACGAGATGTGGATCAATTAACCTGACCCGGTCCATCTGATGACTTGATCAGTTAGTTGGTCGATATAGGATGAAACCAGCCCAACACATACATCTCTCCTCATCCATATCTCTTCTCAAGCCACTAAACTAAAACCCTAATTTTCCCCTTTCTCTCATCCTCTCACTCATCCTGACTCTCTCTCTCCCCCTCATCCTCTTCTCGCCGAATTAGTTAAATCACTTAAATGATTACTTAAATTTTCAATGGGAACGACGAGGAGCACTCCGTCGAATTGGTTAAGTGCAGCGACAGCGTCGAAAACGGTTGAATTCGACGGGAACGTCGATAAATCAATGGTAGTGAAAAATGAAGATGAAAATGAAGAAGAAGATTCTAGAATCAAAACCCTAACCAATGTCAAATTAAGCATTAGAGAGTGTGCGATTTCTGTTGTTGCTGCTGCCATTGTCGTTTCCGCTCTCATCATTAATCCTCTTGACATTGCCAAGGTTTTTCTTCTATTTCAATCCTTTTTCTCTATGATTAGTTATGTTTCTTAAGTTTATTACGGAGATAACTGATCAAGTGTGTCGTTATTTTGAAATTACACATTGGAATGGTTAGATATACAATTCAAAACTAGCTTAGTATATTGCCAATTTTTATTTTCCTCGATTTGTTGTTTCGATGTCAATGAGTTGAGAATCTTATATGCAAAATATTTGTGATGTATATGATTATATCTTCTATGAGAATTAGTTATCTTTTAATTTGCACCTTGTCTGCTATGTCTTTGCCGTTTTTATACCTATAGAGTCATATATATGGTTATAATCCGGTTAGTTGCGAGAGTTAGATTTCTCTATTAAGCTAACAATAGGTACAATAAGTTTCTTCTCAATCCTTCTTAATATGAGAGTTAGATTTCTCTATTAGGCTAACAACACATAAAATAGTTTTGTTAGTTGATGTAATAGTTATTTATCTATGAATATACGAAGAACTTTTTAATTAGGCCAAATAATTAAACATGCTCTATAATCCTATACCTTGGAAAGAAAGGGAAATAAAATGGATTTAGTACTCAAGAAATTAATATATCTTCACAAAATCCCTATATATATAATAGACTTATGCATTTAGGTTGAAAGTAGCAAGCACTTTTCCTTAGTAGATAACAAGATAGGCTTTCTATAAGATAAGGTTGGTCCGTTTTTAGTGTTGTCGATTCATTTATTTGCTAAATGAGTATAATATTCCGGCTTATGTTGAACCAAGAGCTCGCAAGTGTATGTTGCCTTTATGCTTCACCTATAGCAGCAAGTTGGCAAAACAAGCAGCCAAACGTTGCCGTAGCTGACTGCCTATAGCAGCAACTCGATGTCTTCCAATACGGCGTAATTAGTGACATACTCGTTCTAAATTCGCTGCATTGTATCTTTTTGTGTGTGTTTGTGTGCTGTATTGTTTGATTTTGAATTAAAAAGGGTGTGTGAAGCGTGTGTGCAGTACAGGTGGATGTTTTGTTTCATGTATGTTTTGACAAAAACATTAAATTATTTGACAAAGTGTTTGCAACTAGTTTACTTTTGTTATTGATGAAGCATTTAGGTCGTAATTGAGGGACACTATTACATCATATTACTGCAAACCGTGGTTGTGAAAAACATTGTGAAGTTGCTTCTTGTGCATGGAGGTATCTTGATTCATCCTTTATTTGTTTAAGGAAAAACATGTACATAACTTCAAAGTGAATAAGTGGGTTGGTTTTGGTAACACAAATTGAGGAGAATAGTATGCACAAGATTTTCAATTGTATTTTATGAGTTCTATTCATCTGAACTAGTATATGTATCACATTTGCATGCTCTACATATTCACTTCCTCAGGTTGTTAGGTTGTCTTTTAAAATCTTATATATTGGAGTTATTTTTCTTCCTCAATTGATCAATGATGATTGACAAACGCCTCTAGAAGTTGTTAGGGAAAAAGGCTATAGCAATGTTGCTCGTGCAATTAAGGTAATCTTTTTGTAAGTCCCTCCACTGCATGTCTCACATGCATTGTTATATTTTCTAACATGTGATTGATAAAGGTGAGCTTTTCATGGCACTAATGCTATGTCTCTGTTTTTATACCTATAGAGTCATATATTTTTATAGCCTAGTTGCGAGAGCTTTATGGGTCGGGAATTTTGGAAATAGTAGCCCTGCAACTGCTTTCAAGAAAAGTGCCAGTACCATATTAGTTTTCTTCTCCTTGAGCTGTTTAGACTGCTACATGATCACCGACTAGAAGTTATATGGTTGAGTTAATAAGGTATGGCTACTTATTATTTGCTTGGAATGAGATGGTTCTGATTCAGTTTTAAACAATCTATGCAATCGTGTTAGCAGCTCTTTATATCCTTATGATTATAAACTCAAATACAAATCTAATATCTATGCTAAAGTATCTGACTTAGGTGGGTGGCTGATCTTCCTTGTTGTTCTAATAATATATATTTGTTGGGTACATGTCAGTATTTTATACCTACAACAACAGGACTATACCATTTGGCTCCCTCTTCCGTAGCAAAACCATGCTTGTCTTTTTCATCATTGCTTGGTAGGTTTTCTTCTCCACTTTGTTGAATCATTTCTATTGTTTTAATTTCGGTGCTTAAAAGGATCATGAGTTTTAGTGTTGTACACTTTATAATTCTTTTTATTCCTATCTTGTTGATGCAAGTAATGGCTTCCCTTGCACAGGTTCCTTAGTGCAATGAAGATGTCGACTTGTTGATTGTTGTTTCATAGCTCTTGTATATGTTAGCGACTAAATATTTGAACCATATGAGAAGTATATTGGTTAGTAGTATTTAGGAACATGGAATTCATCTAGATAACTAGAATTCAATTCTGGAATGTGAAATCTCATATTTCCATTCGAAATTTGATGTTTGGACACACTAAACTTATACTCTGAATATTTCAAATGAACAAGAGCTTGTGAATTTACGAGACTAGGAGTTAAGAGTTAGAGATAGAGTTATAGAAATAGGAGTACCTATACTCAATTGTCACTTACAGCAGCATGTTGTTTGCTTAGCTTTGTTCACACATATATTCTATTACATACGCATGCAGCCCATTGTACCTTTGTAGCAATTGGCATAGCAGTCATATACATCTTATTGATGCTGTATTTTATATCTCCCAGCAGTTGGATCTTGGAGTGTAGATTGTCTTTTACTTGACAAATACATTTCCCTCTAGTGAGTGTTTTTTATGTAGACAACATGGACCCATTTGACCCACATGTTGTTAGCTTTCCTCTCAACAGCCCAAACAATCTTACCTACTACAGCTTGGTTCCATAGCATGAAATGTCTAATCCCAAGACCTCCATTACTCTTAGAGTAGGACACCTTATTCCTAGCCACTAAACTAGGCCTACCACTATCATATATTCCATGCCACAAAAAGTGCACAACCATCATTGATCTTTTTTCTGACAGCTTTAGGAAGAATAAAGAGTTGGGACCAATAAACGATAATGGACATAAGGACAGAGTTCACCAATTGTAATCTTCCGCTGTAGGAGAAGTGTCTACAGCTCCATACCCTAATTTCTGCACACATTTTCTCCACCAGAGCTTCACAATCTACAAAGGTAACTTTCTTTGATGCATACAAACACCAAGATACTTGAATGGGAGTCTTCCAAGCTTGAACCCAGAGAGCTGCTGAATCCTTCCAATATCTTCATAAGACATCCCAATACAATGTATTTCTAACTTCTCAGGGATCACATGTAAGCTTGTAGTCTCAGAGAATAGTTTTAGTCCACAAAGGAGCATAGTGACAAACTGAGTGTATCTTATAGATGGTAAGAGAAGGTCATCAGCAAAGTAGTTGTGGTTAATGCCCAAAGATCTAACACCTGAAGTGAAACTTAAAACCAAGGAGAGAGCCCAAACTCTGTAAAATCTTGGTCCTATATTCCATGCATAAGGTAAAAGACAAGGGGATAGGGGGTCCCCTTGCCTCAGACCACTTTTTGGAGTAAAAAGAGGACTCGGGGAACATGATTAGCTTTATAAAATTAGATGGAAACTGAATAGCCACCAACATTTCTTCAATGAAGCCCCACTCTACAATATCTTAAGCTTTCTCAATATCCAGCTTCATCCAGCAGCAAGGTTGTTTTTTATGTGGCATGTAGATCTTCACGAAGTCCTGACATAGTAGTATATTACTCAGGATATTCCTTCCAATCACAAAAGCATCTTGTTGGGAGTTGATAACAAGAGAGAGGACATGGTTCAGTTTCAGGCACAAGAGTTTAGTGATGCACTTGTATAGGGTAGGAACAGTGAGCAATAGGTCTGAATTCAGTGACATTATTAGGGATCTTAACCTTGGGACTCAACGTTAGAGTAGTCATGTAATGTCAACAACTTACTTGTGTTACATAAACCAACTCTAGTGGAAAAAACCTTATCTGTCACATAGTAACAGATTCGATTTTTAGAAATCCGCATCCGAAAATCAATGAAAAAATGGGAGGGAAGTCTGGACAAAAAATATGATCCGGTCTTTTAGTTAACCGGATCAGATTATATAATTTGTTGCGGTTTTCAATAATCTGATATGGTTCTTAGGACTGCATCAGATTTTCCAGTTTTTTTTCCTGCCATAAAATCCCGTGTTTTTTCCCTCGCTTAATTCACCTAATTTCAGTTCCCTCCACCCATTTTCAATTCATTCCTCCTTCAGCGAGTTCAAGTCTCCACACCTGAGCGCCACCACACTGGGTATGACGACGCACCACCACACCTCACTGCCACCACCTGATTCCGCCGCCACTCGAAGCTTCCACCACCAGCTGGGCGCCCTAGGTTGCGCACCACTACTGCTGCCCTAGCTTGCGCACCACCACTCATGTCTACTCTATGATTTTCGGCGCACCTCCACCTTCCTCCTCCTAAACAACTACATTCGTCCTCTACACCACTCTAAACAACTACATTCCTCCTCCACCTCTTCTTAGATAACTAAAAATTCACAACTTTTATTTTAATCTCATATTTGAAACTTCAAGTTTATAATTCATTGTAGTTTTATGAATAATTGTTAGTCAAATTAGGTTGTATAATAGTTAAAGGGTTCAAAGTTGATTGATTTGAGTTAATTTGATGTTAGTTTAAGTAGTTAGTGTGATTTTTAGGTTAAAAACTAGGGCTTTGGTGGGGTTGTTGTTGTTGTGGTTGTTGCAGTGGTTGTTGTGTTGTTGTTGTTGTTGTTGTTGTGTTGTTGTTGTTGTTGTTGTTGTTGTTGTTGTTGTTGTTGTTGTTGTTGTTGTTGTTGTACTTAATTAGTTTAGTTTAGTTTTGTTTTGTTTTGTTTTGTTTTTGTTTAGTTTGGTTTGGTTTTGTTTAGTTTAGTTTAGTTTAATTTAGTTTAGTTTAGTTTAGTTTAGTTTAGTTTAGTTTGGTTTTGTTTAGTTTAGTTTAGTTTTGTTTTGTTTTGTTTTGTTTTGTTTTGTTTTGTTTTGTTTAGTTTGGTTTTGTTTAGTTTAGTTTCGTTTAGTTTTGTTTACTTTAGTTTAGTTTTGTTTAGTTTTGTTTGATTTGCTAATTTATACTAATGTTAACTTTAACTTTGTTGTTGATTGAAGCTAGCTAGTGACGGAGTGTTGAGTTCGAATTTCCTATTTACAACCTTGATATTGGTATGTTATCATTCATATTTAACTTTCTTTCATATATAGTAAATTGGTTTATACGTGAAAATATGTATATATTTATCGTTGAATTGAGATTAGATGTAAAAAAATTTGTTGTTTAAAAACCCATGTATGCATCATCATATCATATGCCTAGATACCCGTTCGAGACTTACTCATTAGGAGTAAGTCTTGAATAGTCCCAGGTTTGGGATTGTTCTTAGATGTTTAATCTCACTTAGGTGGTGAATGTATGCCTTTATTTCGATAGTGAAGAGCCATTCGTGCTTGCATCACAAGTTAAGCAAGTATTCTACGTAACTAACCCTTCTGATAACAAGTGGTCAATTGTTGTTCCTGGAAAAAGAAGTACACTTAGAGTTGGTGATGTTGAGGATGAGGAGGAGTATGATACGTTTGAAGACACCCCGCCTTTCACCATTCCCAAGTCCAATGTCATTGATGTCGAGTTAGCGACAAATTACATGCGTGCTGATCACGGGGAAGGGATAATGGCTGAAACTTCATAGGAAGGTGGCAAAAGTAAACAATAGGCTCGACTTCTCAAGTTCAAATTCCGGATTTCGGCTTTTCAAGGTCATTTGACTTAATTTCTCACTTTTTGTCGCTTGTAATGTCACGAACAGTTCTTATTGGTATGTATATATGTATTACAATCAACTAAACTCGCTTGACATGTTTTCAAACTCATTTTGGGTAAATGAAAGTCATTTCGGGCCATTTCGGCTTTTCAAGATAATTAACTTAATTTATCGCTTTTAGCCTCATTTTAGGTCATGTATAGTTCTTGTTGGTATGTATATATGTATTACAATCAACTAAACTCGCTTCATATGTTTTGAAACCCATTTTGGGTAAGTGAATATCATTTCGGGCCGATTTCGGCTTTTTGAGATCAATTAACTTAATGTATCGCTTTTAGCCTCATTTTAGGTCATGTATAGTTCTTATTGGTATGTATATATGTATTACAATCAACTAAACTCGTTTCACAAGTTTTGAAACCCATTTAGGGTATGTGAATGTCATTTCGGGCCGATTTCGGCTTTTCGAGCTAAATTTCTTTAATTTATCGCTTTTAGCCTCATGTTAGGCCATGTATAGTTTTTATTGGTATGTATATATGTATTACAATCAACTAAACTCGCTTCACATGTTTTGAAACCCATTTTGGGTAAGTGAATGTCATTTCGGGCCAATTTCGGCTTTTCGAGCTCAATTTCTTTAATTTATCACTTTTAGCCTTATTTTAGGTCATGTATAGTTCTTATTGGTATGTATATATGTATTACAATTAACTAAACTCGCTTCACATGTTTCTAACCCATTTTGGGTAAGTGAACGTCACTCGGGCCGATTTCGGCTTTTCGAGCTCAATTTCTTTAATTTCTCGCTTGTAGCCTCATTTTAGGTCATTCATAGTTCTTATTCGTATATGTATCACCATTAGAGTCACTATAAGTAAGGTCACATGATTTTAAAGATATTTCTGGTAGATGAATGTCGTTTCCGTCTTTCCGATCGAATTATGGCTTGTGCAGGAGGGGGGCAGTGGGGGGTGGGCGAGGGGGTGGGGCAGCAAGGGGGGGTCTACAGGGGGCAGCAAGGGTGGGGGTCCGCGGGGAGGCGGTAGGCTTGGGGGGAGCAGCAGCGGGGTGGGGGTTCCGCAGGGGGACAAGCAGGGGTGGGCGGTTTGCGGGGGGTGTAGCAGGTGTCACGGGGGGAAGCAGGGTGGGGGGTTTGCGGGGGGACAGCGGGGGTGGGGACAGCATGGTGGGGGTCTACAGTGGGGGCACCAGGGTGGGGTGCGCTGCAGGGGTGGGGGCAGTAGGATGTTTGCTTTGTTTTTTATGTTCATTTGCTATTCGTTTGATGTTCGTTTCTAATGGTTATATTTGTTTGATGTTTGTTTGATACCATTGTTTTTTTGTTAACTCTTGCGCGTTTCTAATTTCTTTTTTTACATTATTTTAGCACTTTCAAACATGGTCCGAGATGATGTGATTGTGGAGGAAGAAAACGATGATGATTTTGATAAGTCATTGGATGATGATGATGAGTATGATGCGGACAAGGAGGAGGATAAAGGTGAGTCAGAAGACATAGCGCATGATGAGGAGAAGCGCTTGCGTGATACGAAAATTCGCTTGCGTGATACGAAAATTCGCTTGCGTGATACGAAAATTCGCTTGCCTGAAATAAATGAGGAGCTAGCCGATAATGCTCCCCCCATTCATGACAATGCTAGGGAAGATTATCCATGTATTTCATCCATCGTTGTGCCATACAATAATGTGGGGAAAGAATTGCATAGGACCACCAAAACTCCAAGCATCGTTGCAACAAAGAAGCGAAAAGGAAGGGGTGCGACTAAGGGTTTGACTGTTGATAGAAAGATCCATATGACCCTCGAGTATGATGATTTGGGTCAACCTTGTGGTAAGTGGCGTGCAAAGTATGGGCAGCATATTGGGTTTTGTATGCGCAAACTCAACATTTTGGTCAAATGGAAGGATGTGCCCGAGGGAATGAAGAAATCATTATGGGAAGACACTTGTGTAAGTTTAATTTTCAACTCAATTAGTTTAAGTTCTCGCATTTAGCCACATGTTAGGACATATATAGTTGTAATAACAACATATACAACCATTAGAGTCAAGAAAAATCACTTCAAATGCTTTGAAACCCATTTTGGGTAAATGAAGGTCATTTCGGGCCGATTTTTGCTTTTCATGTTCAATGTACTTAGTTTCTCGCATTTAGCCACATGTTAGGAAATATTTAGTTGTAATAACAACAAATACAACCATTAGAGTTAAGTCAAATCACTTCTTATGCTTTGAAACCCATTTTGGGTAAATGAAGGCCATTTCGGGCCGGTTTTTGCTTTTCATGTTCAATGTACTTAGTTTCTCGCATTTAGCCACATGTTAGGACATATATAGCTCTTTTAACAACATATACAACCATTAGAGTTAACTAAAATCCATTCACATGCTTTGAAACCCATTTTAGGTAGATGAAACCCATTTTGGGTAAATGAAGGCCATTTCGGGTCGGTTTTTGCTTTTCATGTTCAATGTACTTAGTCTCTCGCATTTAGCCACATGTTAGAACATATTTAGTTGTATATGTTGTTATATGAAGAAAGTTGATAGAACAGGACAAGTTCCTCGGTGGAAAGCAATGAAGGTAATAGATATTACTTAAGCTACTTCTTTCTTTTACAAAAAACAAACATGTACGTTTCTTACATGATTTTTTTATGTAATTTTATAAGTAGTGTGCTCAACAACCCGGGGGAACCGAGTGTGGATACTATGTGTTGAGGTTCATGTTCGATATAATGTCAAGTTGCAAGGAAGTCGGGGATCTTGAGAAGGTATTATACATAAATAATAAGTAGCTCAATTTATGGCCGATTTTGGCCACATAAGCTCATTTTTTTTTACTTTCCCGCATTTAGCCACATTTTAGGTCATATATACTTATAACAATTACATATAGAACCATTAGAGTCAAGTAAACTACATTCACATCACTTAAGACCTAATTTGGGTAAATGAATGCCATTTCTAGCCGATTTTGGCCTTTCAAGCTCATTGTACTTATTTTCTTACATTTAGCCACATGTTAGGACATGTATAGTTCTAATAACAACATGTATAACCATTAGAGTCAAGTAAAATCCATTCACATGCTTTGAAACCCATTTTGGGTAAATGAATGCCATTTCGGGCAGAATTTGGCCTTTCAAGTTCAATTTACTTACTTTCCCACATTTAGCCACATGTTAGGACATGTATAGCTCTAATAACAACATATACAACTGTTAGAGTCAAGTAAAATCCATTCACATGGTTTGAAACCCATTTTGGGTAAATGAATGTCATTTCGGGCCGAATTTGGCCTTTCAAGTTCAATTTACTTAGTTTCCCACATTTAGCCACATGTTTGGACATGTGTAGCTCTAATAACAACATATACAACTATTAGAGTCAAATAAAATCCATTCACATGCTTTGAAACCCATTTCGGGTAAATGAAGGCTATTTCGGGCCGATTTTGGCCTTCCAAGTTCAATTTACTTAGTTTCCCACATTTAGCCATATGTTATGACATATATAGTTCTAATAGCAACATATATAACCATTAGAGTCAAGCAAAATCATTTTTCATGCTTTGAAACCCAATTTGCGTAAAAGAATGCCATTTCGGGCCATTTTTGGCCTTCCAATTTCAATTTACTTAGTTTCCCACATTTAACCACATGTTAGGATATATATAGTTCTAATAGCAACATATTTAACCATTACAGTCAAGTAAAACCATTTTTCATGCTTTCAAACCCAATTTGGGTAAAAGAATGCCATTTCAGGCCTATTTTGGCTTTCCAAGTTCAATTTACTTTGTTTCCCACATTTAGCCACATGTTAGGACATATATAGTTCTAATATCAACATATATAACCATTAGAGTCAAGCAAAATCATTTTTCATGCTTTGAAACCCAATTTGGGTAAATGAATTCTATTTCGGACCGATTTTGGCCTTCTAAGTTCAATTTACTTTGTTTCCCACATTTAGCCACATGTTAGGACATATATAGTTCTAATAGCAATATATATAACCATTAGAGTCAAGAAAAATTATTTTTCATGCTTTGAAACCCAATTTGGGTAAATGAATGCCATTTGGGGCCGATTTTGGCCTTTTAAGCTCATTGTGCTTATTTTCTTACATTTAGCCACATGTTAGGACATGTATAGTTCTAATAACAACATGTATAACCATTAGATTCAAGTAAAATCCACTCTTATGCTTTTGAAACCCATTTTGGGTAAATGAATGTCATTTTGGGCCGATTTTGGCCTTCTTAGCTCAACTTTCCTTAATCTCCCGCACTTACTCTCATTTTAAGGTCATATATAGTTTTAATAAGTACATATGTAAGTATTAAAGTCAACTAAAGTCCACTCACATGCTGTGAAACCCATTTTGGGTAAATGATTGTCATTTTTTGCCGATTTTTGCATTTTAAGCTCGATTTCCTTAATTTCTTACATTATATTATTTTCTCAATCTCTTTAGAGTCAATAAAGTCATATGTGTGTTTCCTTATGTTTGTTTTATAAGGTATTCCTCGATGGCAAACCAAGGGAGGGTTCCTTCACCACAACCGAGATAGACGAGGTTCGGGATTTGTTACCACGCTACCTTACCGACTTTTGCATGTGAAGATGATGTCGCGGCTTTGAGTTTTTATGATCTTATTATCTTACTAGCTACTTATATAGGTCCAAATGTTTATTTTTTATTTTAGTACTTATTACAACTTTATATGTAGTACATTCTCAAAATATATATATATATATATATATATATATATATATATATATATATATATATATATATATATATATATATAATATCATTTTGACTTGTATATGGCGCGTGCGTGATACTTTTTTCCAATTATAACAGGTTTAAATATAAGCTTCATATAAATATAATAATTTATATATATATATAAATATATATATAATATTTATATATATATAACACAATCTGATCCGGTTCTCTAAAATAACCGGATCAGTTTGTGTGCTTTGCATACATATATTTGGCGCCAAGAAAATTTACTGATCCACTGATCCGGTTT
This sequence comes from Beta lomatogona, assembly GCA_947646795.1. Taxonomy (NCBI): domain Eukaryota; kingdom Viridiplantae; phylum Streptophyta; class Magnoliopsida; order Caryophyllales; family Amaranthaceae; genus Beta; species Beta lomatogona. The sequence goes on along the minus strand of CANSNZ010001196.1, from coordinate 243,612 downwards.
TCCTAAAAAATCGGATCAATAAATTAATTACTGATCCGGTTTTGGACCGGATCAGTAAATAATTGGGATCTGCTGCGAGCCCAACTGATGCGGCCCAAAACCGCAGCAGCAAGCCCGGTTGTGACCGCATCATATGGGCTTTTTTCCACTAGTGCAAGTAAAACATCTACAACCTCGTTTCCCACTATATTCCATGCTACTTTAGAGAAAGCATTTTTGTGGCCATCCAATCTTGGAGCTTTGTTATTGGGGATTGTCCTAAGAACATCCTTCGCATCATTTACACTAAAATTACAGCTAAGAAACAGAGATAGTTGGCCATCCATTTTGCTTACAAGGTCTACAATTTCCTGCATAACAACAAATTTATTCTCCCTACATGTGACCAACAACTTGTGTTAGAAATCAAGGAAAATCTGGGTAACTTGATCACGGATATTCACCTATTCACCATCTTGATTGAAGATATAATGGATAGAGTTGTGACTTTGCCTGGCCTTTATGCTGTTGTAAAAGGCTTTGGTGTTTTCATCACTTTCTTTCAGCCAATAGAGCTTAGCATTCTGTTGTAGGAACATCTGGTGAGCACGCCAGACATGCTTATACTTCATCTGCTCCTCCTTTTCAGCCATAGATGCATCAGCATCTCTAGGGGACATGTGCATCTGCTCTTGAATATGGGCTAAGGAAACCTTAGCTTCATGAGCCTCCTTTTGTAAGCTCTCAATATTATTTGTATCCATCTCCTTTAGTTTGTGCTTCAGTTGCTTTAGTTTTAGCGCCACTTTAAACATCTTGGATCCTCTGATATGTATGTTCCATCCTTGCCTTAAAGTATCATGGGATTTATCATTCAACGTCCAATGATTAAAGAATTTGGATGGTTTTCTTCCCTGATGTTGTCTAACATATTTCACTAGAATAGGGCAATGATCAAAATCCTTCTCAATCCATAGCTCATTACACATGAACCTGTCTATTTTAGATAGAACCTATGCTCACCTCCTTGCTTGTTTTTCCAAGTGTAAAATGACCCCACTACTTTTAGATCATTGAACTTACTTTCAAACATACAACTTCTCAAAGGAGCTACATATCAACTTCTCACAAGAGCTCCTATTCTCTCACCAGTGTGCATGATGGCATTAAAATCCCCACCAATACACCATGGTTCATTACAATTAGCAGGAATATATTTCAGTCCTTCCATAATGGCTCTCTGTCTCCTACGTCACTAAAGGCATAGACAAAAGTGCATAGAAAGCTTACATGAGTGCTAGCGATAGTCACTCTACAGTGAATAAGTTGAGGAGACATGTGCAGCACATCTAATATAAGAAACATCAGGTTACCATGCCACATTGATTCTTCCATTCACATGACAACTATGGTTACTTGTAAAACACCAGTTAAGGCACAAATTTAGGTATAGTTTCCCTAGATATGTAGCCGTAACGCTAGTCTCCAGGGGGCTAAATAACTGAATTTTGTGAAAACAACAGTTTCCTCACCTTTGGCTTGTTTCCCAGTGTTATTTACCCGGCCCTCACATTCGATATGAGAAGATTATCCATTAGGACTCGGGGACTTCCTCCCTTCACCTTTATCTTCCAGTATAGGATCTACACTCTCTTCATGGTCATGGACAGTTAGAACTTCAAACTGGTTCTCAACAATCACTGGCTTTACACCCGTATCTTAAGTCTTAGGAGGTGTACCTGTCTCCACTCATATTCAACCCTTGTCTCCTTTTAGAAAGCCTGGATTTGTTTACTATTCTCAGCATTATAGGCATATCCTTTGCATACTGAACAAAGGGTGGGTCTCCACTCATATTAAACCCTTTGTTCATTCAATACACCCTTCTCATTCTCAAAGAAGCAATAAGGTAATTCTTGATTGAATTTGACTTCAAGTAAGAATCTAGCAAACATTGATTCCCCTTACATCAAGTAGCCTGGTCCATTTTTACCATCTCACCAATCAACCTAGATATTTTGACCAAAGTATTCTACGCCCAGTATTTGATATCCAGCTTTGGTAGCTTAATCCATATATGAATTGTTTTAAGATCATCCTTCAGCACTTCCATGTCAGAGGTCCATGGTTTCATGATTATGGGCATATCATCTAAAAACATATGGTTACTATTAACAACCTTAAGCGTGTTTTCTTTACAATCGAATCAAATCAAAAAATGCTACCTAACACAAAAATTTTATCAATTCCACAATTCTTCCAAATTCGACTAACATATCCTTCCATGACTTTCAAAGGAGGGTTTACCCCCAAAACATAGCACACAATAGAGGACTGCCAATAGGCAATCTCGTCTTCAATGTCATGTAATTCAGTCTTAACATGGGATGGACAATTACCTGAATCACCGCCATCAGCGCAATTTTTCTCAATGTGAGGGTTCCCGTATTTTCTGCAGATAGGCCCGCATTTGCATCCCCTGTTTTGATGATATTTAAACACTCATTCATGGTAATTTGATCACAAAAATCTTGTTCTGATGCTTCAACACCTAGAATTTTATCATGAATCGCCTTTTCAGTGTCATCGAATCCTTGCTTCGAGGTTTCATCTTCGAGGTTTTCATTCCTCGTTGATTTCTTCTTACTTGACACAATTGTTTACCCCTTCTCTCCTTGAATATTAGCCTGAGTAGTCTTTTGATTGTGAGTCATTGCCATGGCGCAGGTTTGAAAACCCAAGACCCACATCAATGGTGGGAAAGAGCTCTATAGAGAGAGATAGAAAGAGTTATCAGCTTCTAGATTTTGTCTATTAGTGTTCCCTATAGATTCTATCATAATATTAATTGGGTATACTATAAATTGAGATAACAACATATGCTTTATCATCTTATAAAATAAAACGAAAATCAAGTGCTAACCAAATAATAATGAAGTGAATAGATCATATACATTGCTACTAGAATAAGGAAAACAAAATTCTAGTTCAGAAATGTAAAACGACAATAAGATAATAAATTAAAGCATGTCTAGTTGGAAATCTAACCATCACAGTATTAGAAGTTATCAATCTAAACCATTACATACCACAAATATATCGGTAATGGATCATGACTATTACATCACATATATGAAGGGAGAAAACCAAATTTAAAAACAGACAATGGGCATTGAAGCATGGAGAAGAAACAATAAGCATATAAGATATGTGGAGAAACAATAAGTATACATATGTCCGAAAGTTTTGTATCATATCACATGCTTTGAAAATCCACGGTAAGACATGAAGTGATAATACTTACATTGTTAGAGGTGATAATATCATAAACAATGTTTATCAAAGAAGGTGTAACTTTGTCTTCTGGATTCTAGTTCCAACACCCTAATTTTCTATGGCTAGAGTCTCATGCTGATAACGTGTTATAAAACTAACATAGGGGAATAAGAGAGAATAAAGAGAATGTATAATATATAAGATTTATAATTATTAACGATCTCTTAGATGAGTACAATAGCCTCATATATAAGGGGTGAGGTTTGATATCTAATTATTGTGATATATATCAAGATGCACAACCTTTGTTGTTGTGACCTAAAAATGAAGGGCTGATGAGCGGACACGTGGACCAATCAAAAGCCTCCACGTGTCCTTGAAATTGGAGGGAAACCTGGTTTTCTAAAGGGTTTCATTCCTCTGGTGTTTAAGGCACACTTTTGGACAGAAGGAATAAACAAAGCCTAATCCCAAAAAAGGTTGCATATGACTAGTTGAAATTAAGCCCCTAATCATTGCATGGCACGTGCTGAATACTGATTGCTTAGCCAATCAAATGCCCCCAATCTAGGGTGACATCAAATGGCAGCTTTCAGATTCCAAACACTATATATAGTCCCCTCAAAATAAGGTAAAAGGGAGATCATTGAATATTGTGCCATTACTCAACTAAATATTCTCTCTTTCTCTCTCTATCACTACACCTGATTACATACCTGAACTGACTTAAGCTTCGGATCGGATAGGGAACCATAACCCAAACCTCCAGGGTTGGTTTCCTTTCCTGTAGGTTCGAAGTGCGGAGTAGAGGCATCGTTGCACAAATCTCTCCAAGAACATATTGAGGAAAGAAGTTGCTTAACCTACAAGTAGACTAAACATTTGTCATTTCGTCTTCTCAAACTTATTGTCGAATGCTAAAAGGCTCATTAACTCATTGGGGAGAGATAATGACATCCACAAAAAATATTCATGACATGTATATTCTCGGACAAAAGGAAGAAGTCTGGGTCCTTCCCTTCTTCGTCTGAGGCAAGAGAAAACAATGGTGCAGCCAATGGTATATCGATGTGCAGCCACAACAAACATCTCATCTAACCCTGTTTTGAAGGAGTATCGTAAGGAGTTCATACCCATCGAAGGGCAGCTGGGAGCCCTCCGTATCAACTGGCCAACTCCTTACTCGGCCAGGATCATGGGACTCCCCCTTCCCCAAAGCTTAAACTCCCTACAATTGAGCCATTTGATGGAACGACTGATCCTGACGATCATTTTTCTGCCTCCAAGCATCAAATGTATGTTCAAGCAGTAGATGATGCAACTTGGTGCAAGAATTTTCTAGCTACTCTGAAGGGAGTAGCTCAGAAATGGTTTAACAATCTTCCCCCCCAACTCAGATAACAATTTCAATAAAACTCAGTTACTTTATTTACAAGTCATTTTCTAGCAAACCGGCAAGCACAAAATACTAGCATGCATTTGAGAAAGGTTATTCAAAGTCCAAAGGAAGCTCTTCGAAGTTTTCTTAAGAGGTTCAATCTAGAAGCTTTGTAGATCCAAGATCTTAATGCTGGAGTGGCTTTGACGTCTTACAGAAGCCCTAAAGGAGGCTAAAGCATTTATAGATGCTACAGAAGTTTGTGATGAGGCTCAGCACCCCGAGTCCAAGAAGCCTAAGGAAGTGGTTCAAGCAAAAAAGAACAACCTAAGAAGGCTGAGACTTGGGCCATAACTTCCACAACTACCTCGTCCAAACGAGGAAAGAGAAAAGAGTCAGAAGCTTCAGCCGACCCAATAGAATTTAGCGAAGATCAGTATTCCATTCTTATGGAGATAAAGGATCAATATGACTCAAGGCTCCACTTGAGATGAAAACTCCCTATAGAAACAGGGATAAAAGCAAGTATTGTCATTTCCATAAGGACTGTGGACACGAGACTAATGAATGTAAGTATCTTAAGAGGGCCCTGGAAGATTTAGCTCGTGGAGGAAAGATGAACTCATATTTTCCCCAAGGGGGAAGGAAGTTTCAAAAGAAGGATGATCGACAAAGCAAAAAGAGGGAGAGTGAAAGCACTGGCGAAGATGTTGTTCTAGTCATTTCTGGTGGGTTTGCAGCTGGAGGACCTACCAATCGGGGGCACAAAAACTATATCCGGGAGCTCGGCCAAATTTTGTTAACTGATCAGACAAAGGTCGAGCCCTTTTCAAAGGTAGTGGTCAGCGAGCAAGACCGCTGGAAGTTGAAAACTCCTCATGATGATCCGTTAGTTGTTGAAATAAAGATAGCAAATCTAAGGCTGAGAAGGATTTTGATTGACACCGAAAATTTGACATATATCATCAGTGCAGACTATTGGTCCAGGTTGAAGTTTAACGAGAAACACTTGGTCCCCGTTCACCACCCAATCATTGGGTTTTAGGGAGGAGTTATCCATCCTATGGGGATGGTTACTTTGCCGGTCCGAGTAGGAGAAAAGGATATCTCCCGAACTTTGTTCATCAAGTTTCTGGTCGTTAGAGATTTAACATGCTACAATGTTATTCTTGCACGACCAACTCTGAACCATGTTAAAGTAGTAATTGTTACTCATCTTATGCACATGAAGTTTGAATGTCACGAACGATGGATAGGGACGCTTTATGGGGACCAACAGGCAGCCAGAGAATGTTATTTGACTACTATGAAACCATCGTCTTGGAAGATTGAGGAGAAAGATCACACAAAGGTTGCTGGTGAAGGGAAAACGGCCGGGATTATAATGACGCAAACAGCCTCGCTGAGAAAGACAATTAAGAATTCTCAGACGCATGTTGCTCTCTCAAGGAGAATGTCCGAAACCCTCCCCAACAAGAAGATGAAGTATGTGACAGTAAAGGAAAAGCCCCGCTCGTCTGAAGAAGTTATGGCCATCATGGGTTTGGCACTTGAGCGTCCAGAGCCTGTTGAGGCCCCAGAAGACATAAGTTTAGATGATGCTCATCCAGAAAGGACCCTGAAGAATGGATTTTCTCTTACCCCTGAGTTGCGGGGAACCCTGTTAAGCTTACTCCAAGAATTTTAAGATGTTTTTGCTTATAGTGTTAAAAAGATGCCTTGAATTGATCCAGCGATAGCTGTTCATCGATTGAATGTTGATCCAAACAATAAACTAGTTCGTCAGTAGAAAAGACATGTAGGACCAGCCAGAAATCAAGCGGTAGATGAGGTGCAAAGGTTGTTAGAGGCTCGTTTCATCACAGAAACCTATTACCTAGAGTGGATAGCTAATGTTTTCATGGTGCCAAATCCCAACGGCGCATGGAGAATGTGTCTGGACTACACTGATCTCAACAAGGCCGGTCCCAAGGACAGTTTTCCTTGGCCTAAGTTGGATCGGCTGGTTGATTCCACGGCCGGCCATGCTTTGTTGAGCTTCATGGACGCCTATTCCGGGTTTCATCAAATTCCCATGTGGCCAGACGACCAGGATAAGACGTCCTTCATAATAGAAAAAGGATGTATGGCTGGCTTATGATGCCTTTTGGACTCAGAAATTCCCCGGCTACCTTCCAAAGATTGATCAATATAGTTTTTCAGCCACAGTTGGGTAGTAACATGGAGGCATACATAGATGATATGCTAGTGAATACCTGTAAGAAAAAGACCACGTTGGTGATTTGCGAGAGACCTTTGAGACTCTCATAGAATATAAGCTAAAGTTGAATCCCAAAAAATGTGTTTTTGGAGTTATGGCCAGAAAGTTTTTGGGGTTCTGGTGGATCAAAGGGGAATTGAAGCTAATCCTGAGAAAATTCAAGCCATCTTGGATATGAAGTCACTTGTTAACATTAAGGAAGTGCAGCGCCTGACTGGCTGCCTTGCAGCTCTTGACCGGTGGATCAAAGGGGAATTGAAGCTAATCCTGAGAAAATTTAAGCCATCTTGGATATGAAGTCACCGGTTAACATTAAGGAAGTGCAGTGTCTGACTGGCTGCCTTGCTGCTCTTGACCGATTCCTTTCTAAGTCGGGGGACAAGTGTCATCATTTCTTTGCTACAATCAAGAAAAAAGCCAAGTTTGAATGGACAGCTGAGGCAGAGCAGGCGCTTCATTAAGTCAAAGATCATCTTCGTTAGTTACCAAGGTTGGTCAACCCAGACGAAGGAGAGAAATTGTTTGTATACCTAGCGGTATCCTTTCAAGCTGTAAGTGTTGTCTTGCTGGCCGAGCAAGAGCTAGTGCAAATACAAGTGTACTTTGTGAATCATGTCCTCAAAGATGCAGAATGTAGATACACTTCAGTCGAGAAGTTTGGATTGGCACTAGTCATGGCTAGCTGAAAGTTGAGACCCTATTTCTTGGCTCACAGCATCCTGGTCTATACTGATCAGCCTTTAAAGCAAGTATTGAAAAAGATGGAGGCCGCTGGACGAATGTTAAAATGGGCCGTTGAGTAGAATATGTTTGATATAACTTTTGAGCCAAGAAAGGCAATTAAAGGTCAGGCCTTAACTGATTACATAGTTGAGCTTACTCGACCAACGACGATCGACCCAATAGCTGATCCAGCAGAAAGCAAAAAGTATTGGACTATCATGGTAGATGGATCATCAATGGCAAATGGATGTGGAGCAGGGATTATTTGTCAATCTTCGGAGCGAGATAAGTTTGAATATGCTCTAAGATTCCAGTTCCTGGAGTCCAACAATGAGGCTAAGTATGAGGCACTGAAGATGTGCAGAGTGGCTGGGGCTCTAGAGATTGAGGCTAAATAGGACTCTCTCTTAGTGGTCAGCCATGTAAATGGAAATTATGAATGCAAGGAACACTAGTGAAAAAAACGTTATACGTCACTTAGTAACATACCCGGTTTTTACAAAATCGGTCCGTAAATTCGTGCGTGAATTTTCGGGAGGGAAAACTAGGCTGATTAACTGATCTGGTCCTTCAATGGACCGGATTAGTTAATAGAAAACTGATACGGTTTTCTGTTAACTGATCCGGTTCACATGACCGGATCAGTTAATCCGCTTCCGTAAAGTGGGAGAAAATGGGATTTTACAAACTGATCCAGTCCATATAAGGAACCGGATCAGATAGTTTGGGCTTCATAAATCACGCGAACCAGCTCGAATTCCCCTTTTCTCTAACGCGGCCCAGCTCGAATCCCTCTCTCTAACACCCCATTTATTTCCCAAGCCCTAATCCCTCTCTCATTTATCCCATTCCCATTGAAAACCTAAATTTTTAATCTCTGCTCTCTCCTCTCTTCTTTCTCACCCCCACGAACAAAAAACCACCACTCCGTACCTCACCGACATGGAAAATCACCGTGATTGATAAAACCGTGATTTCCTTCCACTCGTTGCTCGAAGAACTCCACTCATCGCTCGAAGAACTCGAAGAACTCCACTCGTCACTCGAAGAACTCCACTCGTAATGCATAATTAAATCTTTGTTCGTCGCTCGAAGAACTCCACTCGTCATTCATCGACACCGCTTTATCTGAATCGAAGATAAGTGTAATTTTTTGTTTTTTTTGTATTTTTCTTAGATCTAGAGTTTTTAGATCTGAATTGAAGATCTTTTAATTTTTCGTATTTTTTTCTTTTCATTTCATTATCGCAATTAGATTTAGGGTTTTTCTTTTATCTTGTAATTTATATTATAATTTTAGTTTTTTTTCATTTTATTTGTGTAATTAGATCTAGGGTTCTTTAATCTTGAAATCTGAAGATTATGATGTAATTTTGCCTCTGAATTCGTTATTTTGGAACTTGGTTTATTATTTGGGTTTGAATTTCTTGCCTAATTTTCATTCTGAATTTCGTATAATATGTCGTTTGGAATTTATTTTGGTATTTAGGTATAAATTTCTTGCGAAAACCGTTAATTTCTTGCGTTTGTTTGGAATTTGGGTTTGGATTTTCTTGCGTTTTTGGTATTTAGCTCAATCTTTTTTTCTGTTGACCATATCTGATGAACTGGTCCGGTTATGGCACTTAGCAACTTGGCGCCAGATGACTAACTGATCCGGTTTTGAACGAAAATCGGATTAGTTAACCTGGTTAACTGATCCGGTTTTAGTTCAAAACAGGATCAGATAGTGATTAACTGATCTGGTTTAGGACCGGATCAGTTAATATTTAAGAACTGTTGTGGGCCCATCCGATCCGTACCAAAGTCGATTTTGACCGGATCCGATGGGCTTTTTTCAACTAGTGGAAGCATCTATGAGCAAGTACATGCGACTTATTAAAGACGAAATTGAACCTCTAAAGCGCTTTGTGGTGGAGCAAGTACCAAGATCAGAAAACCATCAAGTAGATGCTCTTTCAAAATTAGTCAGCTCAGCTGATTGCGATATACCATGGACAGTGTTCTCGGAAGTTAAGTCTAAGAAAAGTATTTATCAATTGGAGGTCCTGTTCTTAAGTCGAGGAACGGCATGGATGGAGCCCATCATAAACTTCAAGAAGACGGGTCAGTTACTTTCAGACCCTGTGGAGGCTAAGTATGTCAAGGCCAGAGACAAGTGTTTTGAGTTATGGGATGAAACCTTGTATAAGAAGTCTTTCAATCGTCCTCTACTCAAGTGCATTACTCGAAAAGATGGACTAGACGTTTTGAAGGAACTACATGAAGGGGCATGTGCATCTCACATTGGGGGAAGAACCTTAGGAGAGAAGGCCTTGAGAACTGGGTACTATTAGCCTACCTTAAAAGAAGATGCCCTTGCGTATGCTAAAGAATGTGACAGTTGTCAAAAGCATGGAACCTTGCACCAGAAGCCGCCCAATTACCTAACCCCCGTTTCGTTCCCTCTGCCTTTTGCCAAATGGGGCATGGATATCTTCGGACCTTTTCCTATGGCTGCAGGACAAAAGAAGTTTGTGATTGTGGCTGTTGATTATTTTACTAAGTGGGTAGAAGCGGAGGCAGTACGAGGCATAACTACCAATGACGTCAAGAATTTTATTTGGAAGAACATCATAACTCGGTTTGGCATGCTGCAATTAGTTGTCTTTGACAAGGGTCCACAGTTTGAAACGCCAAAGCTAAAAGATTGGCTGTCAGAAAAAGAGATCAAGGCTCATTTTGCTGTAGTAGCCCACCACAAGCCAATGGTCAAGTAGAGTCCTTCAATAAAATCTTGTCAAACATCATTAAAAGGAAGTTGGAAAATGCCAAGGGATTATGGGTTAAAGAACTATAGTTGGTTTTATGGTCAATTAGAACCACGGCTAAGAGTGCTACATGCGAGACACCTTTCATGTTAGTCTACGTAACTGAGGCTGTTTTCCCATTGAGATTGAAGAGCCCACCCTAAGAGTAATGATGTACACTGAAGCGGCCAACTGGGCTGCATTACGCACTGCCTTGGATCAGTTACCAGAGGTAAGGGGCAACGCACTGTTAAGTATGCAATTTTACAAGCTTCGAATGGCTCGTGATTTTAACAAAAGGGTCACTAAACGGCCGCTAAAAGTGGGGGATTTGGTTCTGAGAAAGATGAAAGTTGTAGGGCGAGGCTTAGAACAGGGTAAGCTAACAGCAAACTAGGAAGGTCCTTATCTGGTCGTGGTAGAAGTAAGAGTTGGAGCATCCCGTCTTCAAGATCTAAATAGACGACCAATACAGCGAACCTGGAATTCAGACACTCTGAAGAAGTACCATGTTTAATTTAAAGAAGTACTCAGCAATGGTAGTTTGTAGTCAGAAAAAGTGCCACGGCACAAAAAGAGAATTAGGAATGTATGCATGTACCTTTGTATTTTGCCAAGCAAAATTCACATAATACAATTTCTACCTTCCCGAAATGATTGTTTCTCTATTTTAATTAAGACATTCACTTTGGGGCATTTTTACCACTAGTTAACCAGTGGTCTTAAAGTGACATTAACTTAGCAAAAACTGAAGAAACCAATAATGTCCAAAAAGCATTAAGCTAAAAGAATGAATCACCCCAGTAAGGGATAATCATTTTTGTGACGCATATCGCTTCCTAAAGGACGTCGGTCTGAAATAAGCAAACCTTAGTAAAGGCATCTTACTTTAAAAAGCAAGGTCGACCAAGTAGTAACGACCCTAGTAAAGGAATCATTATTACAAGATGAACATTGCCTACTAAAGGAAGCCGACCAGTAAATGATAAGCTCAGAAAAGCAATTTTCTACAAGGCTGGCAAAAACTAATTAAGCAAGTCCAACAGTGGGTCAAAGAAGTTCGGCCAACCTTGGCCGGTTTCCTTCTTGAAACAATGCTCGTCTGGAAAGTCAGGACGAGCTTAGTTCCAGGAAAGGGGGAAGTACCTTGGCCGTGGGACATCTAAGATATGCTGATTCAGGCTGAGTACTTTTGAACTTGGCATATTTGTTCAAAATTCACTAATCGTCCAGAATTGGACGAGTGTCTTTGGACTAAGGAAATTAGTTTAAGCCCAAAACGTTCAAATCAGCCTTGGACGAGTACTTTTTGAACTTGGCATGTTTGTTTAAAATTCACTAATCGTCCAGATTTGGGTGAATATCTTTGGACTAAGGAAATTAGTTCAAGCCAAAACCGTTTGAATCAGCGTTGGACGAGTTGTTTTGGACTTGGGCATATTTGTTTTGGATTAATAATCGTCCATCTTTTTGGACGAGTGCTTCTACACTTGATCTAATACTGGAAATTGCAATTGCTCAATATTTAGTCTAAGGACGAGTATTGTTGGACGTAAGCCATTTAGTAACAAAATATCCTTTGCATAAATATGCCAAATTTAGGCAAAGTTACAAAACTAGTCTAAAAAACAACAAGACACAAAGAGAACCTAGACTAAGCCTGGCTACAAGGAAGGCAATCAGCCAAGATACAACAACAATAATAGCCTAAAGCTATTCATTCTATTCAGCTGGGGGTGTATCTTCGCCATTGGCTGGGTCCTCAGGGGCTTCTTGGCCGTCACCTGGCCCTCATGATTCTTCTCATCATCTTCCTCTTCTTCGTCAGAATCGGAGAAGGTTGGGGGTGTCTCACTAGCTACTTGAGCCCTGTGCAAATCTTGCTGAAAGAGCAAGCGGCGCTCGAAGCGAGAAATCTCCTCAGGCTCGGCCATCATTTCGAAGGCTTTTAGAGCCCAGCTTTAAGAGGTTTCGACAACGTCGACTAGGGCCACTTTGGCATCAGTGAAATATTGAACTGTCTCCTCCTTCAGATGAGCGTTATCCTCACTTAGCTTGAGGTTTTCTCTTTTGAGCTCGGCAGCAGCCAAAAGAGTTGTGTTTCTCTCCCCCTTCAGGTCGTCTGACCCTATATCCAGAGCCAACTTCAACCCGTCTTTCTCTCTTATCAACTCATTGATCTTCACGAGGTATAGTTTGTTGTTGGACTCCATAGTTGCCAGAAGACTCTCCCAAGATTCTAAGGATTGACGATGAAGAGTATTTAACATCTCACAATCCTGGATGGCCTTATCCCCGGCCATTGTAGCTTGGTGGAAAAGCTGTTTATTTTCTTTCCTCAGCTCCCTGGCCCAGTCCTCAGTAATCATACTCCGAGCAAAAAGCTGCATGGACGAAGAATAAAAATACAGTCAGTGGACGATGTCAAAAATAATGAAAAAAGTTCTAAGTGTAAAGCTAGAACGACAAAGCTAAGTAAAGGACTTACCTCGGCAGCAAGTTGGGACATATAGCTAACATGCCCAGACGAGGCTCCCCTTAAGCCCTTGATGTAGGACTCAATGAAGGATTTGAAAAGCTCCTGTTTGAGCTTATCCCTCTCACTCCTGGTCATTTTGGCAGAGGCTTGGGAGGACTCGTCATCCGAGTCGGCAGCCAGAGCAGCTGGCTTTATAGTCCTTTGCCCTTATCTGAAAAGGTTGAAGAGTCAGTTCTCATGATGGGATAAATGATTGCAAGTCTGTTGGACAGACTCATTGGGCATTAACTAACTCGTAGCGTCCGAACAACATTCGAGTAGTATGACTCACCAGACGATAATGACGCAGATCTATAAGTTGAGGGCATTTGAGCCACCAGCTGTGAAACCGGCCCACTAAAGGTTGATTCTTCCTTGACAGTCGCGTCCAGCTGAATCTCCGTAATTGCAGCCACTTCCGGTTGGTCCTTAATTTGATCAGTCGCGTCTGACTGATCCACATGGAGGAAGGGGGAGATATGCCCTTTCTCTCCCAAATAGGGAGAGATGGTGGACGAGACATCCACCACCACCTTTAATTTTACCCAGGGTTGGACGAGTCCCATCTCCCACCCTCTGATTGACGGGAGTAGCTTTTTGGACGGACGAGCTCGTCCGTTTCATCTTATTCTTAGGGACAAAGCCCTTTGACTTTCTAGCCAGAGGAGCTTTTCCTGTTGTGATAGGCCTCATTCTTTTGGAATGAGAGAAACTAAACTGAACTGAACTCAACTGAAATTAATTGAACTGAAGTGAACTGCAGAGAGAAAATGAACTGAACTGCAGAGAGAAACTGAACTGAACTGAACTGAAAATAAGTCCAAAATAATAGGGCCTTAGAAGGCCTCTTTTTGGACGCAGCCAATTTCCCAGCTAACGTCTTAGACATTTGGGCATTCTTCTCCAAACAATAAATACAAGTTAGATGAAGTACGTCAGAAGAGAACGTCAAGAAAAAAAAACATATATATATATATATATATATATATTTATATATATATATACACAAAGCTCCTGGACGCACTCTTCTTGCTAAAGGAAGCCGGCCAGAATGGTCGTTAACTTCATACGAAGAATAATGTGTCCAGTCACAAGATCGACTAGAAACTGTATCTGGACGAGGGATGCAGCTATCAAAGTTATGGACGATGATCATCCACTGAAGGAAGTCGTACAAGTCTAGCCAACTTCCTTCTAAGATAGACCCTCGTCCAGAAGATGATCAACTCAGTAACTAGATTATAGATGAAGACTAATCACAGAGGGAAGCCGACCAAGTCTAGCCGCTTTCCCTCCACGAAAGATCTTCGTCCAAAAATGTTATGGACGAAGATCTAAAAGATCAGCCAAATCCTGATGCCTTCCTTCTACAAAGGATCTACGTCTAGAAAAGTCACGGACGATTAATCAATCATGAAGGATGGCCAAGTCTAGCCGCCTTCCTTCTATGTTAGACCTTCATCCAAACGTGTTTGGAGGAAGATCCAAGCCCACAGATCGTCTGGCATATATATATATATATATATATATATATATATATATATATATATATATATATATATATATATATATATATATATATAAATAAAAGACAGAAACTTACCAAAGTATTAGCCCTCTTTTCGAGCCCCGTCCTGGAATACTCCTTCAAGAGATTCGCACTGAACTTCGACATATCTATGTCGCCCTTCCAATATTTGCGAAGGAGTGCTCTGGCCGCTTCTGCAAAGAAAAAAATAAGATGGTTAAAAAAACAAAGTTGTTAGACGATTCACTTTACTTAGGGATTTGGTGAATTACCTTTATCTTCGTCCAACCGCAGGCCAGCAGAAACCAAGAAGTTGTGCTCAAAAAACATTTCTTTCAATGGGATCCAGTTAGATAGCGCTTTCAAAGTCGGACGGTTTGGTTTAGTGTACTCAGCTATCTTGAAGTACTCTACCACCTCGTCATCGAACCTATCTTCCAGGTCCAAGATGGGTTCTCCTCGTCCGGTGTTCATCGTAACCCGGCTACGGTAGTGATATCCCCGGACAATGTCCTCACTGGGAGCCCGGACGAAGATGAAGTCTGCTTTCTAGTCATGCCTTTTTTAGGGTTTATCCCCAGCGGTGATAAACCCAGCACGATTGCAGATGCTGAACCAAGCCCCCTCCACTGTTTTGGGAACCTTGGACACATAGTGTATGTGGGTGAAGGCTGGTAAAGAAAAAGTTAAGCTGTGCAACTCGCAGACGGCAATGAAAGTTAAGATGTTGTGCAAGACATTCGGCACCAGTTGGTTATGGCCGATATTGTAATGCCATAGCACAACCTCGATGAAGTCGTGAAGAGGGAAATCTCAACCCGACGTTCAAGGCCAATTTATAAATGGCAAATTGACCCCGAGGAGCGCTTAGAATGGTGGCTTTCTCGTTAGGGATTACAAAAGAATAGCCCGACATGGGCATAGCAAGTGACAGGTGACGAGGGTCAGGACCAAGCTTTTCTAATCATTTACGGTTGACTATTATGAAACCTGGGTCAGAGAGGGGACCTAGATGTCTCCAAATCTCAGATAATGTGGTGGAAGGCTCGTCGGGCTCCCCAAGAGAGCTAGATTCGCCCTCATCATTCTCGATGGTAGCTTCTTCCATCTCCACATCCCTTCCAGACGGGCTGGCCTTTGGATTTATTTTATTAGGATCCCCTTCTCTACTGTTCCCGGGAGAAGATGGCCCTGCAACTGGCCGGGCACTTTGGGTTTCCCCTTCCCTTATTTCTCCTTCGAGAACCCTTCCAATAGATTCTTCCATTTTAGAGCTGGAAGCAGGTAGTATTAACCCTCGTCTTAGACGGGCGGTTTGCTTGGCGGGCACCAGATTACCCTACATAGGTAAAGACTGGGTCATCTACCCTTGTTGGCCAAATCCATAAAAACAAGGATATGCATGACCGGCCAGAATAGGCCCAACCCTAAATGCGCCGAAGAAGAATAACTATCGGTTCTAGCGTCAAGGCAAACTCTTGAACGGTCGGAATTATTTGACGAAGAGGAAGAATTCAATTTTTTTTTTTAAGAAAAGTAAAGAATAAGCAAGGAAGAAAAAGGAGATACCTGGCGAACACTTGGACGGTCGATGTAGAAAAGCACAACGAATCTGGCCGAACACACACTCTCTCTCTAGAAAAGTTAAACATTATGGAGTCTCTCTTTCTAGAAAATATTACTGAGGGTGTTGAAATGATTTCAGAAAGGACAAAATGAAGTATTTATAGGGGGGTTAAAACCTGCCCAACCGGTAGATATGACCGGCCACTGCCCTTCAAAATTTGGTAACTTCTCCTAGTAAAAGGAAATTAATCGGTTTTGCAATAGATAAATCCCCTTTTAGGGGCAAATATTGTGACCTAAAAATGAAGGGCTGATGAGAGGACACGTGGACCAATCAGAGGCCTCCACGTATGTAACACCCCCCGCCAACCCGAACCCTTTTTCATTTAATAAAACTCGAGATGGGGGAAAATCCACGAGGGTTCGACTCAACGGGCATGCTATCGCCGCACTTATCTCCTTGGAAATAAATGCAAGGCTAGATTAAAGCATACTAAAATTCAAAATAAATTAATCCTTACAACCCAGTATATCGTTCATTAAATATTACTGATTACTTAAGTGTTCCAGAGTTCCAGCGGAAGCTAAATCATAAGATAAGTGGATGACAACTCTAAATGATCTCCCTTTTGTTCCCCCGTCAATCACCCACCTGCACAAATACATTGAAAAGAAACAAGAGAGACAAGCTCCCAAAAATCAGAGAAACTGAGTAATTCCAACTCCATCCCGTAAAATACTTAAGCTGAAAATAATTTGTAGAATAGTAGGTTAATAGGGTTATAAAGCATAGCACACTTACATGTATATATACAATGAATAATCGCATAAGTTCAATTAATCCGGTTATTTAAGGAGAGAAAAGAGAACGCCAATAAGCCGGGGTCAATCCCCTGTAACCACGTACTTCAACATTGTAGGCCGGGGTCAATCCCCTGTAACCACCTACGAATAATATAATGGCCATAGTAACAGAGTCCCTAGTGTGCACACCCCTTCTACTTGGATCACAACAAGATAGAAGGAAGACAAGTAACAGAAAATCAGCATAGTAACTAGAGAACCTGTAGGTGGCGTTGAACCTCCCATACAGGGCAACTTGTTCATCATTTCCCTCCGCTATTTCACTTTAAGTGATTAATAGCTTTTACTTTAAGTCATCACATAACACATGAAAACATATGCGTTAATTCATTTAATCAAGAGTGAATACTTTTATTCTAAATCCAGAATTCAATTCATACATAGCTTAATCCGAGAGCCCATTCGTATTCATTATCATAACCGTCACTTGGTTACATAGATTAACTCATAATCATCCAATTATCACATGTTCTTGATAATTTCCAACTTTCACTCATAACTTCAATATAATAATAACGATAACGATAATCTAAGTAATAGTAATAATATAAATGGTAAGAATAGCGATGATGATGATAATAATAATAATAATAATAATAATAATAATAATAATAATAATAATAATAATAATAATAATAATAATAATTATTATTATTATTATTATTATTATTATTATTATTATTATTATTATTATTATTATTATAACAATAATAACAACAACAATAATAATAATAATAATAATAATAATAATAATAATAATAATAATAATAATAATAATAATAATAACAACATTACAAAATGACATTAAACGATGTTGATAACAAGAATAAAAGATTAGTGATTAAGTTGCTATTATTGACGGTGTTAACAACGTTATAATAATAATCATCATTGTCATATCGTCCGTTATACAAGTCATTTCATTTCTCATACTCATTCGTCGTGCATAATCCATAACTATAGACCATATTCCAATCCATATTCTAATTCACAAGTCACATAATTAATTCGTTTTATTCTAGCGGGACCTACATTTAGATGGACATCGGAGATTACCTCGTGATATGTGCCCAAAAGTTAAGTTCATGTACGGATTAACACTCTTGATATTCCTCGCCTACGAAATCGGAGTCTACAATAGACATTAACGATATCTAAGTTAGTTACCTAAATAACCCCTTTTTATATATATAAAATGAACAATTCAAATAACTTAAAGAAATTCTTAATGATTTTTAAGAGAGTTTATAAATCAAAGTTAATGGTTTTCAAGTTATTAATGAAATCATTTTAAGTACTCAAATATTACTTCAACTTGATTTTCACTAACTTAGACGATTATTTTAAACATGGAAACTAACTTTATTATACTTCTTACTTCGTTTTAGAAAATTAAGAAATATTTTCAAGTTATAAGAGGCTAAATTAATCTAAAATACACCAACTGAATAAAGTAAGTCAATTTAGGAAAGTCAATTGTTTTGTTTTAAAAAAAAAAAAAACTAATAAAGGGGAAAAGTGAGGATATTGATTCTTTTAATCAGTTTAACAAAACTGAAGAAAAAAAACACGAAGGAACGAAGTCAGGGGAAGGGATGAATCAGGGGGAAGCAGAGGAAGGTTGGGCGCTGGTGGTTTGGGCGATGCACGACGAGCGGCCGGACAGGCCCGGTGGGGAGGGTGGTGCAGCTGGGCGCGGCTGAGGGAGGCAGCAGAGGTGCTGCGAAGGAGGTCGTTTGGGCTGGGCAGGAGAAGGTGAGGGCTGGCAGTTTGGGTGGTTTTCTGGGTGGTCGTGGTGGTCGAGGTGGTTCAGAGAAACAGAGGAAATGTTAATGGGTTGAAATTTTATTTTTAATTTCCAAAACAAAAATCAGAAATTAAGAGGGGAAAGAAGAAGATTGAAGCAAACCTTTGAAGTTTAATTTGTTTGCTTGAACAATAGAATGTGTTTGAGTGGCTTTCAGATTCCAAACACTATACATAGTCCCCTCAAAATCAGGGAAAAGGGAGATCATTGAATATTGTGCCATTACTCTACTATATATTCTCTCTTTCTCTTTCTCTCTCTATCTCTACACCTGATTCCATACCTGAACTGACTTAAGCTTCGGAGGGGGAACCACAACCCAAACCTCCAGGGTTGGATTCCTTTCCTACAGGTTCGGAGTGCTGAGCAGAGTCATCGTTGCACAAGTCTCTCCAAGAACATATTGAGGAAAGAAGTTGCTTGACCTACAAGTAGGCTAAACATTTGTCATTTCGTCTTCTCAAACTTATTGTCGAATGCTAAAAGGCTCATTAACTCAGAGGGGAGAGATAATGACATCCACACTAAATATTTATGACATGTTATAATAATCTTCCAAACTCTCTTTTTAAGAGCAATTTTTACCCAATTATCAGGTTCTTTGTCTCCTTTAGTGGAAGTTTGGAGTTTGATTTTTAGTCTTCCCTTGTGGAAGTTTAGAGTTTAATCTTTATGATTTATTCCAAAAATATAGTTCATTGATGGTTTGCTATATAAATTCGCAATTAGTAATTGAATTATTTATGCTCTTATAGAAGGCAGCATGATTCAACGAACCAATGAGGGCTATGGTGTATTGTTAGATTTGGTTCATTATCATCATAGTTACATCGTAGATATTTTTTATCTGATCAAAGTAAAACCTGTTTCATTTTTTTTATATTTATTTATGATGTTGTATAGCTTTTAATTCATGCAAGAAATTTATCTTTCTCGTTAAAAAAAAAAATTTGCATTTCATTGATATATAGATGAATATGATGAAGAGATTGTGATTATAAAATAGGTAGCTTTATATCAATATATATATGAGAGGGTGGAGAAAAACAACAACTCTTGCGTGGACCCGACCTACGCTAATATTTGTGTGGATTAGAGACACATACGTGCCACAATGACCCTTTTTTTACATATAATCTGCTTTTCCAACGTATAGTTACTCCTATATAATTTTTTTTTGACATAGTGACATTTATTTTCGTACAGTCACAATTTCTTACATTAATTAACCATCATAAAGTTGTTCTTTTAACATAGTAAACTTTTTTTTTTCTCTATAATCATCCTTTACAACCTATCATTTTTTCATCTTTTATATCTACAGTTTAGTGATAAATTTTTAAAATCACATGTGCTACCATTAGCTCCACACTAAATTTAATGTGATCCGGTCCATAAAAAAAATTGGGAGAAAAATATTAGATACTTTCATGTTAGTCATTTGGAATGTGAAGAAGCAACAGTGAGATATGCCCCTAAAAAAACAAAACAAAATATAGATTAGAGATTTAAGCAAGGCAAACTTTTACCAAATTGGTATCCTAATGCAAATTCTACCAAAGACACTATGACATATCTATTCCACATGAGTTATTATACCACTTTAGCTAATCGGCGGAATTAGGTGTTTGAGAAATCATTTCAACGCCACGAGTTTCAAAAAAGTAAACGCTGTGCGAGGAGGATTGAGAAACCAAGTGACGTCAACTTATGTATAAACAACCAAGAATGACTTATTTGATTCTTGAAATTATGGTTCATGAATTACATATGTGCGTTTCACCTTTTGACACCAAATTCGTCCCACTTTTCTTTGACTATCTAAGCTAGATCCCGCCTTATAAAGTTTCACCTTCAATATTCTGTTTTTTTTCTTTTTTAATGAAAAATGGGTATCTTTTGTACAAATAGGAGGAAAATTGGGGATCCTACTTTACAATGGGTAAGAATCGAATCCTTGTCACAAGGGTGGAAGAAGGGCCTCTAAGTTAGAGGTAACTAGGAAAACCTTATTCTTGTTCTGCCTTTCAGGTTTAGTCATTCTGTTTCACTTCATTTATCACACTGTATTTCTACACAAGACTTCACAAAACGGCTAGTCCTTGTACACCAAGGAAATACATCGCTAAACACTATTAGGAAACTCTCCTAAAACACTCCTAACACACCAATACATGTCTTTCTTATTACGTTTAGTCGTTCTTACCTTTAGGTAAGTTTAAATTACAAAATATAACTTCTAACACACCATTGACCACTACGCAATAACTATGCCGTAATAATTAGTGAAAAAAAGGGGTTAAGTCAGTTTAGCTTAAAAGTAATAATCATAAAGTTGGAGTAGTTCACAAAGCTATCTAGTTTTACATTAAGTTAATCATGAATACTGGCATTGGGATACAATTACTCATGACTTGTTCATTACAGAATTATAGCTAATAATTATTATCTTATCCTCAGACTGAGACAACTATAATTCATATAAGCAATAACTACGTTCATATTAAATTAATAGATTATAAATATTAATTTAATAAAGTTCAAATAAGTTATTCATTTGTAGTGTTTTATAACATTTTCGATAAGTTCACATAAGTGAGTATGTATACATATAAATATATAATCGAACAACCTCATTATTAAGCTTTACTACCTTCGGCATTGGTACTATACGAATTAGTTTTACACTTTCGCTCTAATGCTTATGATGGATTAATAATAACGACGTAATAACTTGAAATAAATTGACTTAATTAATGTTGTCATAACTTATACTAAGCATAGCTATAAACTTATAGTTAAATACTTGATTCATTTGATTTTATTATCATAAGACTAAGTATATTGTTTCCAATTATATATATATATATATATATATATATATATATATATAATAAGTAAGCTACTTTTGTTGTAGCCTAACATCTACGGCTCCCTTAACGACACATGGGTTCATCAGAGCCGTACACGTGTCACCCTATTTAAAATGAAAAGAAGGCTTAATCTCTGGGCTATACTCAGTTGGGGTAAAAGGATTGAATTTCTGGCCCAACAGTCAGAATCCAGTACTAACAGGTAGCTGAAGAAGAGTGGTTAATAGAATTTCACCAGTCCTGGTCTGCCACGTGTCATGATATGATTCCCCAGCCAATCAGAAGCCACTATTCTAGGGCAGATTTTAAGGATAGCTGTCAACTTGCTATCACTATAAATACCCCTGAAATCAGGAGAAACATTCATTCAATGCAAACAGTGCAAAGTTACTCTGATAAAATACTCTCTTACTTTCTCTCTCTATCTCTACTTTCTCTCACTACTCCTGATATCTGACTTAAGCATCGGAGGGGGAACCACCACCCAAACCTCCAGGGTGGGTCCCTTTTTGCAGGTTCGGGAGCAGAGCCCAGACCAATTCAAGGACTAAGCGGATTCAGACATCGTTGCACAAGTCTCCAGCTGAAGAACACTCAAGATACTAATTTACTTGCTCGACAAGGAAGCTAAGCCTACAGCTTACTTGTTGGACAAGTGGACAAAACATTTGGCGCCGTCTGTGGGAAGACGCAACGATGACTGATTGTCAGTCGTCCAACATTGCTAGGAATCGAAGCCTTCAAGTTAATGTCGAAGATACGGTGGAGCATGAAAAACCACCTCGAGGAAGAGATAGACCTCCATCCATCGTCAATGTTCCTGGACCAAGCCAAGAACCTGGGTCATCCAAGTGAATCTAGATCGTCCGGTGGATCGTCGCCCACTGGAGAATGTTCCCAATGATTTTCGACTAGGATGGCGGAGGTCGTCCAGAACGCAATTAAAAGCAATATGTTATTTTTTCATCATAAGCCGGAGCCAGCTGCTAACAATCCACCTCGTCCTAGAGGACGTTCTCAAGTAGATCGTCCAGGCCCTAGTCGACATGTTCGTCAGGAGCCCTCTAGGAGGACGGTAAGAGGAAAGCAGCCAGAGGATAATGATCAACGAAGGAAGATGGACTGGAACCTAGTGGTGAGGACTCAGGACCATGTTCGTCCAAGCGGGCACCGAATGGAAACAGATGCCAGAGAGTATCTAGAGGCAAAGAAAGCTGCTGCATTACAACGATCAGCAACAGGATCTACACCATACATGAGAGACCCGCCTTTGAGGTTGTCGTCCAGAGGCGAAGGACGAAGTTTAAGTCACTCTCTTGTTCATCCACGTCAGGAGATGACAGTGGCTCAGCCCATGGTCTATAGGCGTCCAGTGCCTGCAAACACTTCATCCAATCCTGTAATGAAAGAATATCGCAAGGAGTTCATACCCATTGAGGGACAGCTGGGAGCCCTCCGGATCAACTGGCCTACCCCATTCTCGGCCAGGATCATGGAGGCGCCCCCTTCCCAAAGGTAAAACTCCCAACCATTGAGCCTTTTGATGGAACAACTGATCCTGATGATCACCTGTCTGCTTACAAACATCAGATGTACGTCCAGGGAGTGGACGATGCTACTTGGTGTAAGAATTTCCCAGCTACCTTGAAGGGAGTAGCTCAGAAGTGGTTCAATAATCTTCCCCCCAATTCAGTCAACAATTTTACTGAACTCAGTTTATTATTCACCAGTCACTTTGTTGCCAACAAGCAAGAGCAAAAGACAAGCATGCACCTAAAGGTCGTCCAGGGACCTAAGGAGGCTCTTAGAAGTTTCGTTAAGAGATTCAACCTAGAAGCACTTCAGATCCAAGATCTTAATGCTGGAGTAGCCTTTGACGCCTTCATCAGGGGTCTAAGGCCAGGAAGTTTCAAGTTTGATCTTGTTAAGAAGAAAATCTCCACTCTTGCTGAGGCTTTAAGAGAAGCGGAAGCGTTTATCCACGCTACCGAAGTGTGTGCTGAAGCAAAACTTCCCGAGTCTAAGAAGCCTGAAGAGGTTGCTCAGCCAAAGAAGAGCAACCCCAAAAAGGCCGAGACCTGGGCTATAGCCGCTACCACCACTTCGTCCAGAAGGAGCAAGAGGAAGGAGGCCGAGCCATCCTCATCCAATCCTATTGAGTTTAACAAAGACCAATACTCCATTCTCATGGAGATTAAGGATCAATATGAGTTGAAGGCTCCAGCAGAGATGAAAACACCTTATAGAAATAGGGATAAGAGCAAGTATTGTCACTTCCACAAGGATTGTGGTCATGAGACTAATGAATGTAAGCACCTCAAGAGAGCTTTGGAGGAACTAGCTCGAAAGGGAAAGATGAACTCCTATATGCCACAAGGGGGAAGGAAGTTTCCAAGGAAAGATGATTGGCATAACAAGAAGAAGGAGAGTGCAAGCACAGACGAAGATGTTGTTCTCGTAATCTCGAGTGGGTTTCTTCTTTGGGGACCAACCAATAGAGGGCACAAAAACTACCTTAGGGAGCTCGGCCAAGTTTTGTTAGCTGATCAGACAAAGGCTGAGCCCTTCCCAAGGGTGGTAGTTAGTGAGCAAGCTCGGGGCAGCTTGAGGACTCCCCATGATGATCCCTTGGTTGTAGAAATGAAAATAGCAAACTTGAGAGTAAGAAGGATCCTGATCGACACCGGAAGTTCGACGGACATCATTAGTGCTGATTGCTTGTCCAGACTAAAGTTTGAGGAGAAGAACTTAGTTCCCGTTCACCATCCCATCATAGGGTTTGGGGGAGGAGTCATCCATCCAATGGGAACTGTTACTTTGCCCGTCCGAGTTGGTGAAAAGGAAGCCTCAAGAACTCTGTTTATCAAGTTCTTGGTGGTCCGAGATTTGACAGCCTACAATGTCATTCTTGGACGACCAACTCTGAATCATGTCAAAACAGTAATAGTAACTCACCTGATGTTGTTGAAGTATGAGTGTGATGACGGCAAGATTGGCTCCTTGTATGGAGACCAGCAGGTGGCTAGGGAATGTTATCTGACTACCCTCAGGCCGTCATCATGGAAGATGTGCAATGAAGATCTGACGAAGGTTACTGGCGAGAGGAAAACGTCTGATATGGAGAAAGATAAGACGAAGGTTGCTAGCGAGAGGAAAACGTCTGAGATGGTCAAAGACCAAGTGGCCTCATTAAAGATGGCCATAGAGAGCCCTCAGACGCCTCTCGCTCCCTCAAGGAAGGCGACTAAGCATCTACCCAGCAAGAAAAGAAAATATGAGCCCATCAAAGAAGAACTTCCCTCGTCTGAAGAAGTTATGGCCATCATGGGACTAGGACTAGAGCGTCCAGAGCCCGTCGAGGTCCCAGAAGATGTCTTTCTGGATGAGGCTCGTCCAGAAAGGACTTTGAAAATTGGTTCTTCGATCTCTCTCTGTTTGAGGGGTCTCTTAATCAGCTTGCTGAAAGAATTCCAGGACGTGTTTGCTTATTGTGTTGAAGATATGCCTGGAATTGATCCAGAGGTAGTCGTCCACCGACAGAATGTTGATCCAACATTAAAGCCAGTTCGTCAGAATGAAAGGCATTTAGGACCGGCAAGGAATCAGGCGGTCGACCAAGAGGTTCAGAAGTTGTTGGAGTCAAAATTTATCAAAGAGACTTATTATCCAGAATGGATAGCAAATGTGGTCATGGTGCCAAAGCCTAATGGCACTTGGAGGATGTGTGTGGACTACACTAATCTCAACAAGGCTTGTCCCAAGGACAGCTTCCCGCTGCCTAAGTTGGATCGTCTAGTGGACTCTACAGCCGGCCACGCTTTACTAAGCTTCATGGACGCTTACTCAGGTTTCCATCAAATTCCCATGTGGTCAGAGGATCAGGACAAAGCGTCCTTCATTACTGAAAAAGGACTGTATGGCTGGCTAAGAATGCCATTTGGTCTACGTAATGCTCCGGCCACATTTCAAAGATTGATCAATGCTGTTTTTCAGCCACAGTTGGGAAGAAACATGGAAGCGTACATCGATGATATGATAGTCAAGAGCAGGCAAGAAGAAAGTCATGTAAGTGATTTAAGAGAAACATTCGAAACCCTCAGAAAGTAAGTCCAAAGTGCCACGGCACATGCTAGAAAAAAGAATTGTATACATGTAACTTGGCATTTAGTCAAGCAAAATTCAAATAATACAATTCCTACTTTATGATCGCATTTGTTTATTCCCACCAAGTTAGTTTCTCTTTGGGGCATTAAATCAGTAAAGGATACTTACTTTCACCTACATGGACAGCTAAGTAGTGAAGACCCTAGTAAGGGATCACTACTTCTGGACGAGTGTTGCTCCCTCAACGAAGGCGACTAAGACATGGTCATACCATGTATCTAGAATTCGTCCTTAGAGATTTCTGCAGGCTTGGCCAATTATTGGCTGCTCTCCTTCTTGGACTATGGCTTGTCCACTATATATGGTTGAGCCTAGTCCAAGAAAGGGGGGGATAAGACAAGCCTGTAGGACGAGCTAAAAGAAGGAAGCCGTCCCAATGGAAGACGGAGATCACCCCTCCGTCCAGTTTCTGAATTTAAGTAATTCAGACGAGAATAACCCAAAGAAGGTGCCCGTCCAAGCATGGATATTTTCCTTCTTCAAGTTACCCTCGTCCAAGAAAAGTGGTAACCACTTAGACGAGTCAAAAGGATACTCGTCCAGAGGCATAAGAAGGTGCCCGTCCAAGCAAGGACGTTCTCCTTCTTCAAGTTACCCTCGTCCAAGAAAAGTGGTAACCACTTAGACGAGTCCAAAGGATACTCGTCCAGAGGCATAAGAAGGTGCCCGTCCAAGCAAGGACGTTCTCCTTCTTCAAGTTACTCTCGTCCAAGAAAAGGGGCAACCACTTGGACTAAACAAAAGCATACTCGTCCAGAGGCACTAAAAACTCTCAGACGAGAATAACCCAAAGAAGGTGCCCGTCCAAGCAAGGACGTTCTCCTTCTTCAAGTTACCCTCGTCCAAGAAAACTGGTAACCACTTAAACGAGTCAAAAGGATACTAGTCCAGAGGCATAAGAAGGTGCCCGTCCAAGCAAGGACGTTCTCCTTCTTCAAGTTACCCTCGTCCAAGAAAAGTGGTAACCACTTAGACGAGTCCAAAG
This sequence comes from Beta lomatogona, assembly GCA_947646795.1. Classification (NCBI taxonomy): domain Eukaryota; kingdom Viridiplantae; phylum Streptophyta; class Magnoliopsida; order Caryophyllales; family Amaranthaceae; genus Beta; species Beta lomatogona. The sequence continues at coordinate 216,902 of CANSNZ010001196.1, read as the reverse complement.
GATACTCGTCCAGAGGCATAAGAAGGTGCCCGTCCAAGCAAGGACGTTCTGCTTCTTCATGTTACTCTCGTCCAAGAAAAGGGGCAACCACTTGGACTAGTCAAAAGGATACTCGTCCAGAGGCATTAAAAACCCTCAGACGAGAATAACCCAAAGAAGGTGCCCGTCCAAGAAAGGACGTTCTCCTTTTTCAAGTTACCCTCGTCCAAGAAAAGTGGTAACCACTTAGACGAGTCAAAAGGATACTCGTCCAGAGGCATAAGAAGGTGCCCGTCCAAGCAAGGATGTTCTCCTTCTTTAAGTTACTCTCGTCCAAGAAAAGTGGTAACCACTTAGACGAGTCCAAAGGATACTCGTCCAGAGGCATAAGAAGGTGCCCGTCCAAGCAAGGACGTTCTCCTTCTTCAAGTTACCCTCGTCCAAGAAAAGTGGTAACCACTTAGACGAGTCAAAAGGATACTCGTCCAGAGGCATAAGAAGGTGCCCGTCCAAGCAAGGACGTTCTCCTTCTTCAAGTTACCCTCGTCCAAGAAAAGTGGTAACCACTTAGACGAGTCCAAAGGATACTCGTTCAGAGGCATAAGAAGGTGCCCGTCCAAGCAAGGACGTTCTCCTTCTTCAAGGTTACCCTCGTCCAAGAAAAGGGGCAACCACTTGGACTAGTCAAAAGGATACTCGTCCAGAGGCATAAAAACCCTTAGACGAGAATAACCCAAAGAAGGTGCCCGTCCAAGCAAGGACGTTCTCCTTCTTCAAGTTACTCTCGTCCAAGAAAAGTGGTAACCACTTAGACGAGTCAAAAGGATACTCGTCCAGAGGCATAAGAAGGTGCCCGTTCAAGCAAGGACGTTCTCCTTCTTCAAGTTACCCTCGTCCAAGAAAAGGGGAAACCACTTGGACGAGTCAAAAGGATACTCGTCCAGAGGCATAAAAACCCTTTGACGAGAATAACCCAAAGAAGGTGCCCGTCCAAGCAAGGACGTTTTCCTTCTTCAAGTTACCCTCGTCCAAGAAAAGTGGTAACCACTTAGACGAGTCCAAAGGATACTCGTCCAGAGGCATAAAAAGGTGCCCGTCCAAGCAAGGACGTTCTCCTTCTTCAAGTTACCCTCGTCCAAGAAAAGGGGCAACCACTTGGACTAGTCAAAAGGATACTCGTCCAGAGGCATTAAAAACCCTCAGACGAGAATAACCCAAAGAAGGTGCCCGTCCAAGCCAGGACGTTTTCCTTCTTCAAGTTACCCTCGTCCAAGAAAACTGGGCAATGACTTGGACGAGTCTCAAGGTACTCGTCCAAAAGCATTCGGCTTCTCAGACGAGAATGGCCCAAAGAAAGTGGCCGTCCAAGAATGGACGCCTTCCTTCTTCCGGTGATTCTCGTCCAGAGAAAGTGTTTCATTATCTTAGACGAGAATATCCCAAAGGTGGACATCCATACTTGGACGTTTTCCTTCTTCGGGTGATTCTCGCCCAAGGCATATATGAAAAAAAAAAAATTTAATATACCAGTGTTTCAGCCCTTTTCTCGACGCTGCTCTTGGCATACTCCTTCCACAAATTGTCTGTAAATTTGGACATACTGATATCACCCGTCGAAGAAGCCTTGAAACGTTTTCTGGCCGAGTCTGCAAAAGAGAAATGAAAGATGGTTAGTCCGATGGTCCATGGACGAAGAAGGAAATGAAATATACCTCTGTCCTCGGCCAACCGCAAGTTGGCAGCGACCAAGAAATCATCATAGTAAAACATTTCTTTAAAGGGTATCCAGTTACATGGCCCCTTAAAAGATCGTTGGCCGGGCCTGGAGTACTCCTTTATTCTGAAGTACTCTACCACTTCTTCGTCAAAATTATCCTCCAGCTCCAGCCAGGACTGCTTCTGTCCCGTATTCGTGACGGACCGATTGTAGAATTTATAGCCCTTAGTGGCAGAATCATTGGCTGCCTTTAAAATTATGAAATCGGCTTTCCAGTCATGCATCTTCGAAGGCTTCCCCCAAGCCGTCTGGCAGCCAGGGCGGTTGCAGATGCTGAGCCATGCCCCGTCCACGGGCCCAGGTACCTTAGTTGCATAGTGGATATGAGTAAAGGCTTGAAGGGAAAGAGCTAGGCCGCGCAGCTCACAAACGGTAATGAACGTCAAGACATTGTGCCAAGCGTTTGGAGCTAATTGGTTGTGGCCGATGTTGTAGTAATTCAGTACTTGTTCTATGAATGCGTGGAGAGGGAACCTCATTCCCGCGTCCAAAGCCAATTTGTAGACGGCGAAGTGGTTCTTAGGGGCACTCAATATCGTCGCGTCCTTATTTGGGATGATGAATGAGAAGCCTAGCATGGGCATATAAGACGAGAGATAACTAGGGTCTGGTCCTATTTTCTCTAACCATTTGCGATTAACTAAAATGAAACCCGGGTCAGAAAGGGGACCTAAGCGTCTTCTAATCTCCGACGAGGTAGTGGAGGCCTTGTCTGACTCTTCGGCAGCATCCGATTCACTGACGTTATTACCTTCGCCGGTCTCCGCCATATCGATGTCTCTGCCAGAAGTACTGGCTTCAGGGTTTATTTCGGAGTCTTCTACATTATAGTCAGAAGGAGGCCCGCCTAAAGGGTGAGCACTTTGAACCTCTCTTATCTCATCGGGCACCCGTCCAGTAGATTCCTCCATATCTAAGCTACTTGACGGGATTATTGCTTTTCGTCTTAGACGGGCCGTTTGTTTGACGCGCGCCAGATTACCCTGCACAGGTAAACACTGGGTCGTCTGACTTTCTCGGCCGAAACCATGAAAAAATATATACTCGACCAGAAGAGGCCCAACTCTAGAATGTGACGAAGAAGAAGTATCGGTTCTAGGGTCAAGGCAAGCTCTTGGTCGGCTAGGATTATTTGATGAAGAAGATTCCATTTTATTGATTTTCTAAGAAAAAATAAAGAATAAAGAAGAATGAAAAGAACAAATAAACGATACCTGCTAAGAACGTCTGGACGATTCGGTGAAGAATGTTGAGGCTGGACGATCACTCTCTCTCTCTAGAAAAGTTTGCAGAGGTCCTCTCTCTAGAAAAATTCGCTCAAGGTGTGAAATGATTAAATGTCCTCACACCAAGAGTATTTATAGGGGGGTAGAAAACTTGTGGAGCCGGTCAGAAATGACCGAAGAAAAGAAGGTAACGGTCGGTTATGACCGGTAAAATCCTGGAAAGGGCGCGTCATTTCCTTCATTTGAATACACTACCTTCTGTAAAACGGGCCTTAACCGTCAGACGGGCCAACAAAAAGCTACCTTGGGTAAAAGGGCATTAACCGTCAGATGGGCCAACAGTGAAAGTCCTTTTAGGGGCAAATGTTGTAGCCTAACATCTACGGCTCCCTTAACGACACATGGGTTCATCAGAGCCGTACACGTGTCACCCTATTTAAAATGAAAAGAAGGCTTAATCTCTGGGCTATACTCAGTTGGGGTAAAAGGATTGAATTTCTGGCCCAATAGTCAGAATCCAGTACTAACAGATGGCTGAAGGAGAGTGGTTAATAGACTTTCACCAGTCCTGGTCTGCCACGTGTCATGATCTGATTCCCCAGCCAATCAGAAGCCACTATTCTAGGGCAGATTTTAAGGATAGCTGTCAACTTGCTGTCACTATAAATACCCCCTGAAATCAGGAGAAACATTCATTCAATGCAAACAGTGCAAAGTTACTCTGATAATATACTCTCTCACTTTCTCTCTCTATCTCTACTTTCTCTCACTACTCCTGATATCTGACTTAAGCATCGGAGGGGGAACCACCACCCAAACCTCCAGGGTGGGTCGCTTTTTGCAGGATCGGGAGCAGAGCCCAGACCAATTCAAGGACTAAGCGGATTCAGACATCGTTGCACAAGTCTCCAGCTGAAGAACACTCAAAATACTAATTTACTTGCTCGACAAGGAAGCTAAGCCTACAGCTTACTTGTGGACAAGTGGACAAAACAACTTTAGTTTTAAGTTCAAAAGTATAAAGTTAATGTTATTTTTAGAAAGCTTAAATTCGAGTATAGTTGACATTAAATCGGGTTGTCATCGGGTGAGGTCAGGATTGTGTCCGGTTGAAAATCGGGTCGGATTAGGTTGAGATTGGGGTCGATCGGGTTGACTATGGGTCGAATTGAGATCGGTTTGAGTCGGTTTAATTCAAGTTCAGGGTCAACTTGGTTTGTTTGCGGGTAAGGTTCAGATCCACAATTATCGGCTCAATTCAGTTATAGGTTACTTACGAGTCGGATGCGGGTCGGGTTCGTAATCAACAGTTGTCGAGTTGTGTTCAGTTCGGGTATGGGGTAGAGTTTGGTTTGGGTGTTCAATTTCTCGGGTTAGAACGAATCGGATCATGGTCAGGTTCAGGTTGGTAAATTTGGTGTCATTGGTTTTTCATTTTTGACAACTCTAATTATTACCTCCATAGGCTCCGTTCCATAATACAATCTAGATAGCACATAGTTCATTTGAATCATTTTTGTTGGCTATAAATCTATTACGTCGTTGATATTTGTTCATATCAAATTATGTTGCCATCCAATCTTTGTTCAAATACCCCAATCACAAACTGATAGGCACAAAATTCTTTTGTAATTTGATACATAACTCAATAAACAAAATTCATATAAGCAATAACTACGTTTATATTAAATTAATAGATTATAAATATTAATTTGATAAACTTCAAATAAGTTATTCATTTATACTGTTTTATGACATATTAAAAGTATAAGTGGGTATGTATACATATAATCGAACAACCTCATTATTAAGCTTTACTACCTTAGGCATTGGAACTATACGAATTAGTTTTACACTTTCGCTCTAGTGCTTATAATGGATTAATAATAACATCGTAATAACTTGAAATAAATTGACTTAATTAATGTTGTGATAACTTATAATAAGCATAGCTATAAACTTATAGTTAAATACTTGATTCATATGATTTAATTATAATAAGACTAAGTATATTTCCCTTCAGAAAAAAAAAAAAAGACTAAGTATATTGTTTCCAATTTTATATATATATTAATAAAAAAAAAAGTAAGCTACTTTAGTTTTAAGTTCAAAAGTATAAAAATAATGTTATTTTTAGAATGCTTAAATTCGAATATAGTTGACATTAAATCGAGTTGACATCGGGTGAGGTCAGGATCGTGTGCGGTTGAAAATCGGGTCGGATTTATGTCGGATCAGGTTGAGATTGGGGTCGATTGGGTTAAATATGGGTCGAATCGAGATCGGTTTGAGTCGGATTAATTCAAGTTCATGGTCAACTTGGTTTGTTTGCGGGTAAGGTTCAGATCTACAATTATCGGCTCAATTTAGTTACAGGTTACTTACGAGTCAGATGCTAGTCAGGTTCGTTATCAACAGTTGTCGAGTTGTGTTTAGTTCGGGTATGGGGTAGAGTTTGGTTTGGGTGTTCAATTTCTCGGGTTAGAACGAATCAGATCAGGGACAGGTTCAGGTTGCTAAATCGGGTCTCATCGGTTTTTCATTTTTGACAACTCTAATTATTACCTCCATAGGCTCCGTTCCATAGTACAATCTAGATAGGACATAGTTCATTTGAATCATTTTTGTTGGCCATAAATCTATTGCGTCGTTGATATTTGTTCATATCAAATTAGGTTGCCATCCTATCTTTGTTCAAATGCCCCAATCTCAAACTGATAGGCACAAAATTCTTTTGTAATTTGATACATAACTCAATAAACATAATTCATATAAGCAATAACTACGTTTATATTAAATTAATAGATTATAAATATTAATTTGATAAAGTTCAAATAAGTTATTCATTTATACTGTTTTATGACATATTAAAAGTTCACATAAGTGGCTATGTGTACATATAATCGAACAACCTCATTATTAAGCTTTACTACCTTAGGCATTGGTACTATACGACTTAGTTTTACACTTTCGCTCTAGTGCTTATAGTGGATTAATAATAACATCGTAATAACTTGAAATTAATTGACTTAATTAATGTTGTGATAACTTATAATAAGCATAGCTATAAACTTCTAGTTAAATACTTGATTCATTTGATTTTATTATAATAAGACTAAGTATATTGTTTTCAATTATATATATATATATATATATATATATATATATATATATATATATATATATATATATATATATATATATATATATATAAGCGACATTAGCTTTTAGGTTCAAATGTATAAAATTAATGTTATTTTTAGAATGCTTAAATTCGAGTATAGTTGACATTAAATCGGGTTGACATCGGGTGAGGTTAGGATCGTGTCCGGTTGAAAATCGGGTCGGATTAATGTCGGATCATGTTTAGATGGGGGTCTATCGGGTTGAATATGGGTCGAATTGAGATCGGTTTGAGTCGATTTAATTCAAGTTCAAGGTCAACTTGGTTTGTTTGCGGGTAAGGTTCAGATCAACAATTATCGGCTCAATTCAGTTACAGGTTAATTACGAGTCGGATGCGGGTTGGGTTCGTTATCAACAATAGTCGAGTTGTATTCGGTTCGGGTATGGGGTCGAGTTTGGTTTGGGTGTTCATTTTCTCGGGTTAGAACAAATCGGATCAGGGACAGGTTCAGGTTGGTAAATCGGGACGCATCGGTTTTTCATTTTTGACAACTCTAATTATTACCTCCATAGGCTCCATTCTATAATACAAACTAGATAGGACATAGTTCATTTGAATCATTTTTGTTGGCCATAAATCTATTGCGTCGTTGATAATGCCCCAATCTCAAACTGATATGCTGATACACGACTCAATAAACATGTGTAAAGGTTATTTGCATGTACAACATATTACCAATAAGATATAACATCTATACTAATATATTAAAAGGCGTGTGTGACAACGTATAGACGCCACGTGGCACCTCTGTTACTCTATTAGAATTGTCCAATGTGTACGTATGTCATGTCAATTAACAAAAGTAAAATTGGCTTGCAACAAGATTTGAACACGTGACCTATTGCTATTATACATAGCACAATTACCATCTCAACCAACTTTTAATCATGCTTTAAATGTCCATAGTATTATATTTGTACCTTTTAAATGTTGAGTTTTCCTTAGTATATTTTAATGCGAATGGAAAAAAAAAGCATATCAAGTTTGGAAAAAAATACCACCTGGGGCAACGCCCGGGCCCAAAAACTAGTTTGAGTTAAAATAGTGTACATTACGAAAATAAAATACATTTGTAAAATAAGATACAACATTATCACATTCCTTATATAATTCATTTTCTATTAACTGAAACGTAAGGAATGACATGAGTTATTTCTAGGGACTAGGTGGGCAAATAAGAAAATGGGTATTGTTCTTGATACAAAATAAGACGGCGTTGCTTCTTCAAAATTGAATTTGAAGGCGTATCTGAAACAACTCGCTCAAGAGTAAACCTATGAAAGATCGTTTCAGAATTACTTCTAAAATATTTGAGTTTTAGAGCTCGATCTAAGCTCTTTGAAAACTCCGTTTAAAATATATTAATATGGTATGGGAGCTCAAACTCTCTAACAATATTAAAACTAAATACATGATTCAAATGTTATTCATAAAATTAAAAAGTAGTGTAGCATGTTTAGTCTCCCAATCTCGGACGGTTATGTACTACTCTCACACATATTAGGGCCATTTTGCAATAATAGAATATTATAATATTGCTGCAGTTTTTAAGTGGGGTATTGCTGAGGATTTCGCCGCGCCGCAGATAAGGTCGCAGCAATAAGTAAATCTATTGCTGCGGTTTTAATCGCATCAATACGTCGACCTATTGCTGCGGTTTCTTCCCAAAACCGCAGCAATAGGTATTTTTTTATTAAAAAATGTGCACCTATTGTTGCGGTTTCGTCCCAAAACCGCAGCAAAAGGTGCATGTTTTCTAAAAAAAATATTGAAATTTAAATTTTCATACTATTTTCAATGTTAAAATGTAGATAAAATAAAAAGTAACTAAAACAAAGTAATACAACATATTAAAATCATGCATTGGGTAGAAAATCATAACGTCTAAAAGATAAATTAAAACAAATTAGATACAAAAATGAGGAAAGAAATGAAACTAATCAGATACAAAAAAAATCAGATAACCTAGAGAGGAAAATTAAAAAGTTGATGTAATTTGAGAGGTAACTCGAGACTCTCACAAACAAATCATTTAGATATTAATGTCTACATAGAAATTAAAAAGTTAATGTAATTTGAGAAGTAACCCGACAATATTCAATTATCATGCGAGAATATTAGCATTGCGCTACAGCAAACAAACAAAAAACCATGGACTAATTACATACAAAAATGGGAAAAAATTAAAATAAAAAAATTACATATTGAGACAATCGAGCCAAGACGGCGATCTACGAGTAACTCACCATGGCGACCCATCTCCCTACCAGCGAACACCACCGCCAACTTTCGGCCAACACCTCGCGAATTCTTCTCCAGTGAAGACGAAACGTCATTCGAGGAGATTATGGATCTGAGGATTAAGAAACTAAAAGCCGTGTGAGGAGGATTGAGAAACCAAGTGAGAGAGGAGGACTGAGAGAAATACCTCAGTGAAGATGGCGTTCGAGGAGTTTGAGAGGAGTTTCCGCAACGAGGAGAGAGAATTTCCTGGCGAATCGAGGCGGGAGAAAAACGGCCAAGGGCTGATGCAGTCGCCGGCGGAATCGTACTTCTTCTTAAGAGTGTCGATATCGTTCTTGAACGTCAGTTGTGGCAGATCCAAAAAGGAAGAGGAGCTCGAGGATCGGGAACCAGATTTGAAGGAGGAGGGAGAAAGTAGTATGAGGGAAGATATCAGTAATTTTGTACGAAGGAGATTTGGAGGAGGAGAGAGAAATGAGTGAAATCAGGGTGATGAAACGGCTGAAGGGTGAAGAGGAATGAAATGAAGGCAAAGTTCCGAATCCTAGCGCCTCTTTTGAAATAAATGGGCCAACTGGGATATTGTTTCAGTACCCACAAAAACCACAGCAATAGATTAAAAGTTTATTAAAAAATAATATTTTAATCTATTATTGCGGTTCTTTGTAGGAACCGCAGCAATAGATCCGGTCAAACCAGTCAACCAATTTTGAAAAGTCCCGTTGAGATCTATTGCTGCGGTTTCCACCCAGAACCGCAGCAATAGGTTAATTTTCGAATTTTCCTTTTCTTTTAACGTGGTTTATTGCTGCTTATGAGTAAAACCAAAGCAATTCAACCACAACAATAAACAATTATTCTACTAGTGTTGGAAAATCAAAATGTTCGAGAGTACATATTCGTAAACTATAATATAGCAATTTCGTATTGAATGCATTCAATTGAACACTCTCCCTCAATTTGACATAAATTCTAGAAGTGATGAATTTCGGTTTTGTACACCGCTTATCACATGATCGAACTTGTTGGATCTCAATCTATCCTTATATCCAGAGTTTATGCGTCAAGAAGAGTTTAGGAATACATGCTTTGTTTTTTCCCTTTGATGTATCCTTTATTCACCTGGGTGATACAGATAGTGTAGTCTTCATAGATTAAGGTTATGCTTGGATTGGGGGTAATGAATCATGAGAGGGTGACTTGAGGGGGGTTGTAAGGGGGATGATGTATTGGTGTTGTAATGAGAAGGGATAGAGGAAGAAGTTATTACCCCCTCCCCCCCCAAAAAAAAAAAAAGAGGGTAATAATTACTCTAAGGGGATGGTGAGTAACTATTACACCCTTAATGAGAGTAACAATTCCTCCATTCCTTCCTCATTTCTTCTTACCAATACTAGCGTATCCTTTCTACCACCACCTCATTTCCTTTATTATCACCTCTAACCACTTTAATTTCCCTTAGTTTGACTTTTATTACCCCATAATACATTATCCTCAATCAAAGCATGCCTAAGTTTGAATTATCAGTAGCATGTTTCATCCCACATTTTCCTTGAATATAACTAGTTACGCCCTATGTTGTACACATTTACATCCTTCTTCTTACGGGACGATCAACTTTGCATGATTTGATGAAGTCACTGTCAAGGAATGGTTTATCGATTTCCAGGATAATGCGGTACCTTCACGTTTACACATATATTTGGTTTATGACTTGGCCATTTTTGGATCAGATACATTCTAGCACTTGCATGTCAAATTAGAGTGGCCTTTTAGCTTTGATTGGTAAAGTAATTATAACAGTCCGCTCTTCCGAGCTACTAGTAAAACACATTTAACAACCGTAAATTAGAATTAATTCTCAATTAAATTAACTCGCAGCAGAAAATAACCTTAAATTACATAGTAATTCGACTATATTTCCAAAATTATATATAATGAAATATCACAAGAACTATTCCCAAATCAACTATATAATCTCAACCCATAGTATGCAAGAACATCATGATCTCACTCCATTTTCGATTCTAGTCTCTTATTACCAAGCCTACAAACATATAAACGAATACGAAATAAATTCCAACATGAGTGGAGAACTCGTAACCTTTCTTCATCCCGTTAAAAAAAAATTGTTTCAACCCATTTCTTTTTGTTACGACACTGCCATAGTTCATTCTCCTAACAAATCAGTGGTAAGTACAAGATTTGGACAAAACGCGACCCCAAGCTAAGGTTCATTATGAGGCGCAGTAAATTAAGCTTATTATGTCTAATAACTATTCCGCCCATACCTTGCCCATTTTTAATTTGTAGTTCATAAACTAAGCCAGCAAAACAATATTACTTTCATTATCACTCAATAACATGTCTAGAATCAAGAAACATCACATACATAACTATCGCCACAGTACGAACTTATTTACAAAAAACAGTTGACAAAGATCCACTCATAAAAAGGAGTAAGTAAGTCATTTTATTGAACATAAAAGTTACCTCACATGCTTATCTGAATTTCTTAATAATCAACCTTTAAGAATAATCATAGATAATTGATCACCAACTCTAGTTTGAAGTCCATCATAATTTACCTCACCTCACAACAATAACAATAATATTCATTATAAATCACTGCTTTGAATTCTACACAGAGTAATCTATCTTAATTACTCCTAATAAGATATCCTCTCACCTAACTAATTGAAATATACCAAACTTATTAATCCAAGTTAAACTTATTCCATAAATCATTGATCCTAATTCTAAGATCATGACCACCATCAGATCAATAACAATGACTATTTCATAATACCTCAATAACTATAATAATAAATAAATTACTCACTAAATGAGAAACTAATCTAATTAACCTCTTCTAATAAATCTCAATATGTAACCAAATTACCCAACCTAAATCAATATACTTTCCAACAACACTAATATAATCATAAATAAATGTAGTTTTTCGAAATCAAATTAGTGAAAGACAAATACAAATAATATTTTTATCCAACTTATGTCTGATTTCAAATTAAACTAGTTAAACTTTTACTAAAACAAAGGAGAAATCATATTGCAAAGTTAGATAATTAACACGCACCAAAAAATAACCACAACAAGAAGCATCTACAATATAACAACAACAAGAACAACACGGTGACGGAAGAAGAACAACACAGGGGGCAATTATAGCACGAGCAGCAATAGGCCGGCACGCGTCGGCGACACGCGGTATAGGAGCAGCAAACCCGAACTGAGGAAGGAGAAACAAAGGAACTAGGATAGAGGAGCTCTGACGGCTTGAGACCCACGGCCACAAGCCCACAACAACAACGCCGCCACCAGCATCTCGACAAGGGGGCAGCACAATCGAAAGACATTGAAAATTCTTGAAAACCTTTAAATCCATCTTTGGTCCAGAGGTGGAAAAGGAATCCCTAAACATCCAAATGGAGTAGTTCGAAAACCTTCATTCCCTGACATAAGCAGATAGGAACTGAGTGTGCAAGAAGATGTCAAGGGATGAGGTTCGAAAAGCATCCTTCGGCATGGAATAAATCAAACCCCCAGGCCCGGATGGGGCAGGTCCTTTCTTTTTCACGGAACATTGGGATATAGTGGGGGAAGACATATATATACAAGGCCGTATCGGAACTTATAGCAAGTGACAGTATGTTGAAAGAGGCAAATGAAACCTACATTGCCCTTATCCCAAAGTTGGATCATCTGGAAAAAGCGTCTCATTTTAGACCAATTACTCTGTGCAATACAACTTACAAGATCATCTCAAAAGTTCTGGTGAATAGGCTGAAACCAATCCAGCCCTCTATCATTGGAGAACAACAACATGCTTTTGTTCAAGGCAGACAGATTTCTGACAGCATCCGAATTGGGCACGAGCTAGAAAGTTGGGTTAATATGCAAAAGAAAGGAAAGAACTTTGCAGCATTCCTCAAAGATGATTTTAACAAGGCATATATGATCGAGTAAGATGGGACTTCGTGGAATTCACCATGAGAGCAGTTAAGTTCCCGGAAGCTTGGATAAATTGGATTATTCAGTGCATATCCACTGTGTCTTACTCTATCCTCATCAATGGCGTCCCTACGACAAGATTTAAATCAAAAGTGGGCCTACATACACAAGGGGGGACCCACTATCGCCATGCATCTTCATCTAATGAATGGATACGCTAGGCCAGAGATTATTGACCTTTTAAGAAAACAAGGAAATCAAAGGCATAAAAATCTGCAAACGAGCCCTAGAAATAACGCATCCAGTCTTCGCAGATGACGCCCTTTTCTTCTTCAAAGCATGCCTTGGTACATGTTCGATGTTTCAAAATACCTTAGATAAATTTTTCAAGGAATCTAGAGAGCTCATAAGCATGGAAAAATCTTTTGTCAAATTCAGCTAAACACTTCATCTAACTTCGTCAGATTCATGAGGAAACCTCTGGGAGTAAAGAGTAGAGATAAGCTTGAAAACTAGATGGGTTATCCATTAGAAGTTGATGGAAGAACATCGTCTATTTTCAATGAGCTCCACGAGAAGATCACACAAAAAAAAATCAACAGTTAGCAATTCTCGTCCTTAAATCAAGTTGGCAAGCTAATCTTGTGCAACAACATCTTGGCAGCTATGGGGTCTCACATCATGTCAGCTTTCTTGTTCCCCCAAAAAATCTTTTCAGAAAAAAATGAAGTCCGCAATCCTGCACTTCTAGTGGTGATCAGGTGACGAAAGATTAGGAATATGCTGGAGGAAGCAAAAACTATTTAAACAACACAAATGCAACGGGGGCATGGGGTTTAGAAACGTTAGTGCTATGAACAAGGCCATGATCTTCAACCAGGCTTGTCGTATTCACAACAACCCCTACCTCCTCATCAGCATAATAACTAGAGCAAAATATGGAGGAAGTCCTATTGCCCTATCCATAAAGAAGAAAAAACTCGTTATCATGTCATGGGGACCAAGAGGGGTGTGGGGAGCTTCAAACCTCATGAAAAAGGGCCTGGGGAGATGGATATGAAATGGCAAGGCCACAAGAATTTTCAAAGATAATTAGGTGGAAGGGGGTCCGTTAAAGCTGCTGTAACAGCCCGAATATTTTAAGCAGATTGAATTAAAGGCTAATTATTTATCTATCCTTAATTATGATATTTGATATAAGGATTTTTGTTAAACAAGTTTAGTCTTTTAAGTAAAAAGAGAAAAAAAAGAGGCAAGAATCCTATAAAACTATCTAGACTTCTTAACAAAACCCATTTTCTATTTATTTCACTATCAATGAACTGAAACCCCAATTCTCCTCATCTCTATTCTTCTCCCTCGTGGCAAAACCCTCCCCTCCCTTGCCTGAATTTGTTGGCCACCATGGCTGGCTCTGCCGCCGCCGTTGCTGCGCCTGCTTCTTCGATTTTTCTGGCGGATTTTCTCGCTCCTCTATTCGGCTGTTGGTTGTTGATAATCTCTGTTCTTTTTCTTTCCTCTGCCTCGGGTTTTGGTATTGCTCTCCTCTGTTTTGCTGGCCAGCCGCTGCTGCCAATTAGTCATATGGTGGTCTGTTGCGTCAGTGGCGATGCTACTGTGGCGATGCTACTGTGGCTTGCTCGTTGTCGGTTACCACGCAGGTCAACCATTGCCGGTGTTAGCGTCGTGCTATTGGGTTCCTTGTTGATTTTCTTGGCTCTTTTTCATCCAATTACTGTCCTTTAATTTGTTTTGGAAGTAAGTTGCTCTTCTTCTTGAACTTCATAATTTGAGAAACACCAAACTAGTTATAACTTTTGTACTATTTGATAACGTAACTTGGAAATTGAGTCTTTCTATGAGTTATAAACTAGTTTCAAGTTTAAAGCTTTAATCTTTGTTTAACTCTAATTCTTAGAACCCCAAAAGTTTGATTTATTTTCGAAGAAATGAGCTTAAGTATGATCTAGTTTGAACAAGCTTTTATCTTCTTCATTTCAGTATCAGTTGTAAGTTAGGATGTTAATTGGATAATGTTTGGGCTCATTTAATCAACAGCCCAATGAAGGAGCATAAAAGCCTACTGAAGCCCGGGACAGGTGGCAGCCGCGGGTCCCACTTGAAAGTTGACCTAATCACCAGTATTTGGGAAGCCTCTAAAAGCCGAGGCAATCATTGCCTGAAAAGGTAACATGTCCATTGCTACCAAAAAGGCCCATCTGAATAATGTTTCCTGTCTGGGAAATCCCCAACACTATAAAAACCAACTGCCTCATCAATGAACAGGTATTCAATTCTCACCTAACAAACTAGAGCATCTCTCTCTAGACAGTACTTCTCTCTCTACCTTAATCACATCTGACTTGAGCGTCGGAGGGGCGATCCCGGAAACACCCCCGGGTAGTCTAACCTTGTTTTGCGGGATTCCGGCGTACGGATATCGGAGCTCAGGCGATCGCTCTTGGGGCCCACATCTCATTTCTCAACCAATCACAATCCTCAATTTCTTAGCGAAACAAGTTTGGCGCCGTCTGTGGGGAAGTTACAATCAAAGTCGCTTCGCCACCACTTATTAAGATCGATTCCCGCAATGGCCCCGGCCCAAGAGCACTCGCACTCGCCGGCCCTCAAGACAAAGCTCGGAGGTCCGAGAGGAGCCCATCCCCATCTCCTCAACGAAGGTCCGAACGGCCCAAAACACCGACCGTTCAAACCCTTGATCATGAGGAAGCGAGAGCATTCCATAGACAGGCAGGACCCCTCTCGTCGATTCTGACCCGCCGACCCCACCTATAACCACGGCGGATATAAACATGATAGCCGCTCAGCTCCAGCAAACCTTACAACAGAGCCTGATAGATATGCTGGCCAACCTGCAGCAAGGACTCCCCCTTCAGCCCCCTAAAGACCAAGCCCTGGTACCTTCCCTTCGGGCAGAGAACCACGGTCAGCCTAGCCGACAAAGAATCGGGGGCAAGGGAATACAACAAATGCCGGCCGATCAAGGCAGGGGGGAAGGAGACCGACTCGTATCTAAAGGAAGATCGGCTAGGCTCCGCTGAAGAGACTCACATATCCAAATCCCCTGGGCAACGTGGGTCAAAAGCAAAACGATGCCCGACACTTCCTCAACGAGAAGCGCCTCGGCAAGGGTTATGATGCGAGGCACATATTAAACAAAAAGGCCGCTCGCCGCGAGGGTCATGGTGATTCGGCGCAGCCGAACCCCGTTCGGATCAACAACGGGGCACTCAAGTTCATGGTCCCATTCACCGGGCCATACTCGAGGCGCCCAATCCGGGAAAGGTCAAAACGCCCTCTCGTCGAGCCATTCGCGGGCCTAACCGACCCGGATGATCACATGGCAAAGATACAAAGCTCAAATGAGTGTTCGGACGGGGTGCGAGGCCACTTGGTGTCGCTTCTTCCCGACGACACTCAAAGGTCTGGCCCTGAGCTGGTTTCAAGAGCTCCCAGCGGGTATTATAACTGATTTCTCGGTCCTCGAAGACCTATTCGTCCAACAATTTGTTGCCGGGAAGAGACAGAAGAAAACGAGTCTCCACTTAATGGGAATCAAGCAGGAAAAGAATGAAAACCTGGCCGACTATATTAAAAGATTCAATGAGGAATCATTGAAGATTTCAGATCTGCAGGACGCGGTAGCATTCGCTGCCCTAATGTCTGGACTCCAGCCTGGTCGGCTAAGGTGGTCCCTGGCCGAAAACGAAGTCAAAACCTTCTCTGAGGCAATGACTCGAGCTCAAAGATTCATCCAAGCAACCGACATATGCCGTCACTCAGACGATGGGAGCAAAAAGAGGAAGGATGAAGGAAATGCCAGGGATCAGTCGAAGCAGCAGAAGACGGGTGGCCGGTCAGATAGATTCAACGACCATGGCATCGACCCCCGGTTCAGCAAAAACAGGAGAGAGATATACTTGGATATAAAGGATAAAGTCACTCTCCCTCGACCACCTCCCATCAAAACATCAGCCGCTCGAAGAGACAAGAGCCTTTGGTGTGAATATCACAAAGAATGCGGGCACACCACTAAGGATTGTAGGGAACTCAAGAAATCCCTTAACAACCTAGCTGATCAGGGGAAGCTAAACCGGTACCTCAAGCATACTAGTGAAGAGAAGGGCAAGCAAAAAGTCGGTCAAACCAATAGCGGAGACACGGAAGGGTTCATCGGAGTCATAGCAGGTGGCTTCGCGTCGGGAGGCCTAACCGGCCGATCACGCAAAGCCCACCTCCAAAGTCTAAAGCATCAGGTACTCGATGTTAACCACCCCCGACCCGACTGCCCTACAATGACATTCGGGGAGTCCAGTAGGCCACTACACACGCCTCACAACGACCCCTTGGTCATCGAGCTCAAAGTGGCCAACACCCGAGTCAAACGGGTGCTAGTGGATAGCGGATCCTCGGCCGACATAATCACGTTGAAGTGCCTCATGAAACTGAAATATAATGAAAAAGATATAACCCCACTCAATCGCCCACTCATAGGCTTCGGGGAAACTCGGTACACCCCGTCGGATCGTAAAGTTGCCCACTCGGATAGGGGAGAAGGGCAAAGGAAGAAGCCTACCGATTGACTTCCTAGTGGTGGACATCCCTCTGCCATACAACATCATAATGGGAAGACCAACTTTGAACAAGGTCAAGACAGCAATTTCCATTTACCAGCTTCTTATGCAGTTTGAAACCGACGAGAGTAAAGTCGGAAGAATCCAAGGGGATCAACAGGTAGCTAGGGAATGCTGTACAAACAGCTGGAAAAGTAAGATCGACGTCCAAGAGGACTCGAAGAAGAGAAAGCGAGAAGATGGTCAGCCCTCCAGTGGCCTCGGGGTCTACATGACCGAAAATCCCAAGCAATACGAGCGCCCTCAGCCAGCCGAGGAGGACGAAGAAGTCACCATTGATAAGGAGCATGGTCGGACTCTGAGGGTAGGCAAGGCCATGGACCCTCAGACAAGAAGCGAGATCATTCAAGTTCTGACAGAGTACAGGGACGTTTTTGCTTACGAAGCCAGTGAAATGCCCGGACTCGACCCTGATGTGATGTGCCATGAACTTAACATCAAAGAGGGATTCAGACCGATCAAGCAAAAGCTGAGGCATCAAGGCCCCGAAAGAAATGCTGCAGCAGCAGCAGAAGTAAAGAAATTGCTCGAAGCGGGATTCATTGAAGAATGCCAGTACTCAGAATGGTTGGCCAATGTGGTTCTAGTCAAGAAGCAGAGTGGGGCTTGGAGAATGTGTGTGGATTTCACAGACCTAAATAAGGCCTGTCCCAAAGACAACCACCCTCTACCCAAAATTGATAGGCTGGTCGACTCAACTGCGGGTCACGCCCTCCTAACCTTCATGGACACAAACGCGGGGTATCATCAAATTCCGATGGCTGAACAGGACCGAGTCCATACGGCATTCATCACTAATCAGGGGGTATATTGCTATAAGATGATGCCCTTCGGGCTGAAAAATGCAGGGGCAACATATCAGCGCACCGTCAACAAAATATTCCGGGACCAACTTGGTCGGAATATAGACGTATATGTTGACGATATGATCGTCAAAAGCAAAGCCCATAGCCATCACCCTTCTGACTTAAGGGAGACCCTCGGAACTTTGAGGCGTTTCCGCATGATGTTAAATCCGAAGAAATGTGTCTTCGGAGTGAAAGGGGGTAAGTGCCTCGGATTCCTAGTTGATGAGAGAGGGATCGAAGCAAATCCCGACAAAATCAAAGCTATAGTAGAGATGAAGCCCCCGCGGAATGTAAGAGAAGTACAACGCCTAACCGGCTGTCTGGCCGCCCTCGGTCGCTTCCTATCCCGCTCAGCGGATAAGAGCTTGCACTTCTTCAGAACTCTGAAAAGAAAAGAATTCACTTGGGATGATGAAGCCGACCAGGCCTTCGCTTCCCTAAAAGAACATCTCCTAACTCTCCCAAAATTGATCTCCCCCTTGCCGGGGGAAACATTATTCGTTTATTTGGCCATTTCAGAATACACGCTCAGCGCTGTCTTGATAGCCGAAAGAGAAGAAAAACAACACCCAGTCTACTTCGTTAGCCACGCCTTCCGAGGAGCAGAGGCCAAATACAACAAGTGGAAAAAATGGTCTTTGCATTAGTAATGGCCGATCGGAAGCTCAAACCGTACTTCCAAGCCCATCCTATAAAGGTCCTCACTAGTCAGCCGCTCAGGAAGCTCATTGAAAGCAGGAACCACTCTAGTCGGATGACCGATTGGGCGGATCAGCTAGCTGACTTTGGGTTGGAATATGAGCCCAGGAGAGCGATCAAAGCCCAAGCCTTGGGCGATTTCATAACGAGTGCACCTCCGGGCCCCCAATCGCCAGACAAGATAGGCTGGGAGCTGCAAGTGGATGGCTCGTCTACCAAAACAGGTTGCGGAGCCGGACTGGTCATCAAACCCCCAGTTGGAGAAAAGATGGAATACGCCATCAAATTTGAGTTCTTAAGCTCCAACAATGAAGCAGAATATGAAGCCCTGATCCTCGGATTATAGTTATGCATCTTGGCCGGGGCAACCGTGATCAATGCCAAATCCGATTCACAACCGATTGTGGGCCGGTATCGGGTGAATACGAGGCCAAAGAAGACAACATGAGAATGTATTTGACCAAGGCCCGAAAAATAATCGAGCAATTGTCTCGCTCAATATCACCCACATACCCCGGTCGGAAAATCAACAAGCCGATGCCTTAGCCCGAATGGCTAGTTCGAGAAGGGGTCTGCACCCCGAACAATCATGTGGGAAGTCCTTCGCAGCCCCAAAGATCAATACCAAGGAGCAACTCATATTAAATCGGACATCCGAGTGGATGGATGAGGTAGTCGGATACCTGAGAGACGGGAAACTACCCGAGAATCACAAGGAGGCTGATCGGATCAAACGCAAATCAGGATGGTTCCTATGGCATGAGGATCAACTCTACAAGAAGTCCTTCACCCATCCCCTGCTTAAATGTGTCACCCCTGAAGAAGGAGATTACATCCTCAGGGAAATCCACCAAGGGGCCTGTGGGAGTCACCAAGGAGGGAGAACCATAGCGAGGAAAGGCTCTCCGAGCCGGGATACTACCGGCCAACTCTTAAAAATGACGCTCAGGAACTGGTGAAGAAATGTCCATCCTGCCAGATCCATTCGGACATTCCCCGAGCACCGACCACCCCACTAACAACAATTCAAGCAGTCTTGCCCTTCGATAAGTGGGGCATGGACCTACTCGGACCATTTCCCCCAGCCTCGGGACAGAGAAAGTTTCTGATAGTCGCCATCGACTACTTCACCAAATGGACTGAAGCCGAACCACTCTCCTCCATTACGGATAAATAAGTCCAAGCGTTCATTTGGAGAAACATCATCACCAGATTTGGGGTCCCCCGAGTCCTAATCTCCGACAATGGGCGACAATTCAACAGTGGCCCTACTAGAGATTATTGCGCCCGGTTCGGAATACACACTAAATTCTCGGCAGTATCCCGACCCCAAACGAACGGGCAAGCTGAATCGGCCAATAAGATAGTGCTCAAAGGAATCAAGAAGTCCTTGGAGGCAGCCAAAGGAGCATGGGTTGATGACCTACCCGGGGTCCTGTGGTCAGCCAGAACTACAGCCAAAGAAGCAACGGGTCACTCACCATTCAGCCTTGTGTATGGGAGTGAGGCTGTCTTACCCGTAGAGATTGGTATCCCATCCCCTCGGATGACCTTCTATGAATACGAGAAGAACGAGGAAGAGAAACCCGTCAACCTGGACCTGTTGCCAGAAACAAGGGGCAACGCGCTACTAAAATCCATTCGGCACAAGCAAAGGGTCACTCGGATGTTTAATCGCCGAGTGAGGAGCCGCCCAATTCAACTCGGCGACTGGGTTGTTCGGAAAGTCGAAGCCACCGGGCTCTCACACTTGAAGGGGAAACTAGGACCTAACTGGGACGGTCCATACAAAGTAATAGAAGTCATAAAGCCAGGCACGTTCCGACTAGAATCAGCCGAGGGTATACCCTTGGCCCGACCTTGGAATGAAGACAACCTTAAGAAGTACTATGTGTAAAGTTTGTTGCTTGCAATAGGGGCATATATTGTAATAGCTTACTGGTAGCCGGTCGGAATTTTTGTAATCGGTTTTAGGTGTAACGAATTGGTACTGCCAGTCGGCATATCTTACACCTCGTCCAACCTATTAGGCTTAACCAGTCAAAATAGTTGGCATTATATCTGCAAGTTATTTTGTTGGTCGGCAATTGAATTGACAAACAAGTCAGTCGGAATTAATTTAAGACTTAACCAGTCAAAACAGTTCCAGATAGTTGGCATTGTGTCTGCAAGTTATTTTGTTGGTCGGCAATTGGATTGACAAACAAATCAGTCGGAATTAATTTAAGACTTAACCAGGCAAAACAGTTCGGACTCTTCCCGAAATTACTACTGGTCGGAGTTTTGAAAAAGTCAATCGGCAGTATTGCAATCAACAAACAAGGAAACAGAAGCCAAAAGATGAGCTTTCATTGATTACAGAAGAAATAACTACAAAGACAACAAGGGCAAAATTTAAAAGAAATCTAAAGTACAAAAGCCCTCTAAGAGCTAGGGGGAGGGGGAGGGTCAGTCACACCCTCAGCATTGGCGTCGGTATTATCGCCGACCAGCTCCCCCCCAGGACCGACTCCCTCGGCCACATCAACATCATCGTCAACGTCATCACCATCGACAACATTGACGTCCACCCGGCCCTCATCCTCCTCCTCGTCATCTTCATCAGAGCCGGTCCCCTCAGCTTTCAGCCGAGCCATGATCACTGCGTTTTCGGCATCAACGGACATCTGGTACCCCGACCAGATGTCAGCCCAGACCAAGTCGGGGTGGGACTCGGCTAAAACCTTTTTCAGACGATCGAGCGCCTCATCCTCCCCCATTTTGTGCGCCGCACTGCCGACCTCATTAGCATAGACCTCGGCGAGATCGGATTTCTCCCAGTCAGAAAACCACTGCGCCTCGGTCTTGACTTGGCCCTCCAACTCGGTCAGCTTGACTTCGAGGTCGGCCACCTTTTGTTCGGCCTCCCGCAGCTTAACCAGGGCCTCCTCCTTGGCAGTTTGGGCATCGTTCCGCGCCGAGACCAGGTCGGCCTTCTCCTCTGTCCATTTAGCCCTCTCCTCCTCGAAACCCTTCTGGTCATTCTCAATGGCCTTCAGAGCATCATCGAGCTTCGACTCGGCTATACGCGTGGCCTCGTTGGCACGGTAAACCTCGTCAAAGTGTTTCTTGGCCTTCTCTTTAAGAACGGCCACCTCTTCAGTTAAGCTTACTCGGTTCTGGGCAACGTTAGCCATCCGAGCGGAGAACTGAAACAAAAGAAAAAGGGGTTAGATGTATAGCAAAGTAAAAGAAAGGAAGGCCAACTAGAAAAAGAGCTTACGTCAAGCCAGGAGCGGAAAAGCTCGTTTGTCTCATTCGGACCATGGGTGATCTCAATGTACTCCCGGTTGGCAGGAGTGTATATGTGCTCAAGGGCTGAAGTCCAGCGCTTGTCCTTTTCTCTCCTGCTCAGCCCCGGGAATGGAACACCCGGTCTCTCCGTGCCCCTCGAGCTATCCCCGGGCAGTTCCTGAAAAGGGGATAAAGGGGTGTATTGGGGGCTCCCGACTGGTCTGAAGTCGGAAGAATGGAGGGAGATGTCACCCCCATCGACCTGTTGCGCGGGACCCCTGGGGCTTATAACTTCAATCGATTTGCTCTTCTCGGCCTTCTGTAGCTCGGCCTTGGCCCTCTCCCGTTCGGCCTTTGACCGAGCCACTGCTCTCTCGGTCTGAGCCACCTTGTCAGAAGACCGCTCCTTCCTCTTCTTGGTCTTCGGTTTAGCAGGGTCCTGAGGCAAGAAATAAACAGTTAGTCAGCCTATTGAATGACTGATCAGCCAAACATGGGAATAACAAGGTGTTACTCTTACTTTGGGAGGAGCAGGGACGTTTACCGACTTAGCCGCGATCTCGGCCTTCTGCCGAGCAGCCCTCATGGCGGCCACGTTCAGTCTATCTGCCATAACCGGGTCTACTTCGTCGATATACGCTCGGGCAGGTTCTGCAAATACTAAACAAAGAAGAAAAGAGTTAGCCAAAACATAAATTCAAAAACCTAAAATCATCATACCGACCACCCAAAGCTTCCTCCCCGGCAAATTACCCTTTGGGAAGGTCGAGCTTAGACCCATAGCCGAGAGAAAGTGCTCATCTCGGAATAGCTTGCAGTCGGGCAGCCATTGCCCTGGTACGAATACCTCGCCCCCGTTGACAATCCTCGCCTCGGTCTGCATATAGCAGGCCGCGGCTCCTTCCTCATCATCCAGATCACCCACTCGGTAATTCAATGCAACGAGGGGCTCATCTGAGGGCGGAACCAAAGGAATCCCCCAATCCCCGCCAAAGTACACAAAGGCAAACTCTCGGCGGAACCCTTTCTGGGAGGTAGGGAGATTGAGGACGGTTCGGTACCCCAGTCGGATCTGGAAGCTCCACCAACCGGGTCCGTTCTTGGCTGCCATAACCTCGACCAACCTATACAGGTGCCTCCATAATTTGAGAGTTGGTCGGACGTCAATCAGATTGCACAGAACTTGGAAGGCATTGATTCCGCCCCAGGAGTTCGGAGAAACTTGGCAGATCGCCAAGTTATAGGCGTTCAGCAGCTCCTTAACAAAAGGGGTCAAAGGAAACCGAAGCCCCATGTCCATGGACTTATAGTACACTGTGACGCAACCAGGTGGGGGCGAGATCACGGTATGGTGGGCCTCTGGTCGAACCAAGTAGAAGGGGTCCTTTATTTGAAATCTTGTAGCTATACCCCGGAGGTCCTCGGTCAGCGATTTAATCACCCCCGGCTCGGGAAAGAATGAGCCCGGACCTCCTTTTGGATCAAGGTCGGGATATTCCAATCCCCGACCCGACGTGGATGCTTCTCCTGCTCCCCTCGGCATGGCCCTCACTACATCAGAAGATAGATACTTATCTAAGTAACTCCTTGAAGGAGGATAGGCCAATGAAACCTCCCAAGGGAAGGGAATGACTCCCTCGGCTTCATCCTCCACCGAAGAAGACGGACTCGGGAGAGCAACCGCGTCGGGCACAGCCAAGGGGTCGGGACAGTTTATTATCGTCGACACCAGTGTTATTCCCATCCCCCTCACCTCCTCGGCCAGATTGTAGGGAGGTGAAGCCGGAGGTGTCGACGACTCGGACGAATCTCCCATTATTTATTAACAAGGGAGTCGGCCGAGGTTATTCGAAAGAAAAAGAAAGAGAAAGAAAAACTTAAAACAACAGAAGCGTACCTGGTCGGACGAAGAAACTGGGGCAAGAGCTTGGGAAAATAGAGAAGATGCGGAGATCTTTAAGAGAGAGAGTGAAGAAATGAGCAAATGATCCCCAACTTCTCTCTCCTCTCACAAATATATAGGAGTACCTCGGGGGATGTGCAACGCAAACCCCCCCGCATCGTCTAAATGGGCCTTTAATTGAGGCCCAGATGGACCTACTCAGCCCATTCATGAAGGGTCCAATCAACTCGTGCCAAAAACGATCCAAGCCCCGGGAAGTCAAAGCGTTGAAGGACCTCTGGGCACCCCTCCAACTCGGCCAAAACCTAAGGACCCAACGTTCGAAATGTGAAACTCACTCGGATCATCTTAGGGCTCATTAGCCCCTCATCCGAGTGGCTTCACATCCTACTCGGCCAACAGGAGCCTCCCTCCTTTGCCGAGTCGCTTCTGCACTTGGTCAAGTATAGCCAAGTACCAGCTAGCACCCACTCGGACCATCTTGGGGCTCCTTAGCCCCTCATCCGAGTGGCTTCACATCCTACTCGGCCAACAGGAGCCCCCCTCCTTTGCCGAGCCGCTTCTGTACTTGGTCATGCATAGCCAAGTACCAGCTAGCACCCACTCGGACAATCTTGGGACTCATTAGCCCATAACCGAGTGGCTCCACATCCTACTCGGCCAACAGGAGCCCCCCTCCTTTGCCGAGCCGCTTCTGTACTTGGTCATGCATAGCCAAGTAACAGCTAGCACCCACTCGGATCATCTTGGGACTCATTATTCCCTTATCCGAGTGGCTTCACATCCTACTCGGCCAACAGGAGCCCCCCTCCTTTGCCGAGCCGCTTCTGTACTTGGTCATGCATAGCCAAGTACCAGCTAGCACCCACTCGGACAATCTTGGGACTCATTAGCCCATATCCGAGTGGCTCCACATCCTACTCGGCCAACAGGAGCCCCCCTCCTTTGCCGAGCCGCTTCTGTACTTGGTCATGCATAGCCAAGTACCAGCTAGCACCCACTCGGATCATCTTGGGACTCATTATTCCCTTATCCGAGTGGCTTCACATCCTACTCGGCCAACAGGAGCCCCCTCCTTTGCCGAGTCGCTTCGTACTTGGTCATGCATAGCCAAGTACCAGCTAGCACCCACTCGGACAATCTTGGGACTCATTAGCCCATATCCGAGTGGCTCCACATCCTACTCGGCCAACAGGAGCCCCCCTCCTTTGCCGAGTCGCTTCGGTACTTGGTCATGTATAGCCAAGTACCAGCTAGCACCCACTCGGATCATCTTGGGACTCATTATTCCCTTATCCGAGTGGCTTCACATCCTACTCGGCCAACAGGAGCCCCCCTCCTTTGCCGAGTCGCTTCTGTACTTGATCTAGTGCGACCGAGTACCAGCTAGCACCCATCCAAGGAGGAGATGACCGGGTCGGCATCCTCCCCATCAAAGAGGAAATGACCGGGTCGGCACTCTCCCTTCACCAGGGAGTGACCCGGTCGGTACTCCCCTCTCACCAGGGAGTGACCCGGTCGGCATCCTCCCCTTCAAAGGGGAGATGACCAGGTCGGCACTCTCCCTTCACCAGGGAGTGACCTGGTCGGCACTCTCCCTTCACCAGGGTGTGACCCGGTCGGCATCCTCCCCTTCAAAGGGGAGATGACCAGGTCGGCGCTCTCCTTTCACCAGGGAGTGACCTGGTCGGCACTCTCCCTTCACCAGGGAGTGACCCGGTCGGCATCATCCCCATCAAAGAGGAAATGACCGGGTCGGCACTCTCCCTTCACCAAGGAGTTACCCGGTCGGCATTCTCCCCTCACCAGGGAGTAACCCGGTCGGTACTCTCCTTTCACCAGGGAGTGACCCGGTCGGTACTCCCCTCTCACCAGGGAGAGACCCGGTCGGCATCTTCCCCTTCAAAAGGAAGTTGACCGGGTCGGCGCTCTTCCTTCACCAGGGAGTGACCCGGTCGGCGTTCTCCCTCCATTCCCTGTTCACTAAGGAGTGACCGGTTCGGCCTCGATCCTTCCAGCAAGGAGGGGACCCGGTCGACGTCTTTTCGTCCAGCAGAAGATGAGGGTCTACGTGGACCTCCTCAGCAAGGGTGAACTCGGTCGACGCCATGGTCCACTCCCCCTGCCTGTTCCGCCACAGACAGGCGTCCCTCCAGGCGGATTTCCGTGATCCCCCGTCTATGGCGTGGGGCTAATTGTTTGGGCTCATTTAATCAACAGCCCAATGAAGGAGCATAAAAGCCTACTGAAGCCCGGGACAGGTGGCAGCCGCGGGTCCCACTTGAAAGTTGACCTAATCACCAGTATTTGGGAAGCCTCTAAAAGCTGAGGCAATCATTGCCTGAAAAGGTAACATGTCCATTGCTACCAAAAAGGCCCATCTGAATAATGTTTCCTGTCTGGGAAATCCCCAACACTATAAAAACCAATTGCCTCATCAATGAACAGGTATTCAATTCTCACCTAACAAACTAGAGCATCTCTCTCTAGACAGTACTTCTCTCTCTACCTTAATCACATCTGACTTGAGCGTCGGAGGGGCGATCCCGGAAACACCCCCGGGGTAGTCTAACCTTGTTTTGCAGGATTCCGGCGTACGGATATCGGAGCTCAGGCGATCGCTCTTGGGGCCCACATCTCATTTCTCAACCAATCACAATCCTCAATTTCTTAGCAGAAACAGATAACTTTAGTTTTTAAAAGAATTATACCTTATGTACTTCGTTTTAAGAAATTTATTGATTTATGGATTAAAATTGGATGATGTATATTTCGGAAGTACATTAAAGAGAGTGATTGTTTGTTTAGGATATGCTAAGTGTGTCTACTTTACTATTGTGGGTTGTATAATCTTAATGGGTAAATTATATGTATTGGATATCAGATGTAATTGTTTCCATCAAGTTAAGTGGAAGTGCCATTATTGGAAATGGTTGATTCAAGTAGTTCCTTTAGTTCACTTTGGCAAGAAGAATTGCTAATGATACTGTTTTTTTTTTTTTGTAAGGTGAATTGTTGTGAGGATACGTCTTAATTGTTGCTATTGTTGTTACGTTGAGGTGAATCATTGTGGAGTTCAAGATCATTGGAGCTAGAATAAGGGATTATTGGATATCAATTTCGGGGCTTTAGTAATATTTGAAGGTTAAGTAAAGGTACACATTGTCCCTCCACCTTATAACTACACTCACTTGCGCAACTTAAAGTTGTATGAATTTCATGATTTTTCCTTAAAGGATTTATAGGTCTGACTTGAACTTGTTATGGTTTTATAATTATAAAGTTCAGATTCTTTTTGAATGTGTGGCTTTAAAATGCTAAGTTTTGATTTTCCTTGAGTATATGATTTGACGCCGAGTGTTTGATTATATAGAGTTCTGCATTAATTTCCTAATTTTGAATTGAGATATATCTTTGTAAGTTTTGGCTATGAAAGATAATTTTATTCGAAAAAATTTGAAGGAAGTAAAGGTTATCCCAGGATACCAAATTCTGTTACACTAAGTCAAGAATATTCTGGTTTCTGAGATCTAATAGTACAAGTTAATCGATGACCCACATTTTAAGATATTATATGAAAGTTATGGATATTCGAATATGAGTATTTAAGTAAGAATTGTTGATATAATTTCCACTGTCCTTACAAGTATAATATTTAGTGGAATTTCTATATGCTTTGCAATAAGGGATATGATTAAGTCAATGGAATGATAAGCTTATGAAACCTAATTAGGTGTTCGATAAAATTCGTCTGCATACAGTTCTAAGGTGTTTAAGTGTACCAAAAGTTTCACTTATGGAATGGTATTAAGGATCCAAGTGTATTGAAATAGTCAAGTGTTTCCAAATATAAGTTGTTATATAAATTCTGAAATATGTACAAGATACAAAGATTTTAAATATATTGGTTATCAATAACTTTGAGGAATATGGACTTGACTTTTGAAGACATGAGCTAAAGGTCTGACTATAATACAAGATTTTCGGGATATGAGCTGTGCGTGCTTGAGATTACTTGGATGATGAAATGTTCAAGGTTAGGGATTTCAAGGTGAACTGTTGTTTGGAGATGTTAAATATAGTACAAATTATGACTTATGGAAGATTTAGCCATATGTTTGGATATATGATAATTACTGGAGTTGGCCATAAATCCATTGGGATATTAGATGGAGTGTATATTGATAGAGTTATAAAGTAAGCTTTCTGATCCTGTTTTTGTGAAATAGAGAACTTTTGTAACTAAGATATAATGTTATGTAAGATTAAATTCTGTTTTGACTTTCTGATTAGTAAGCCACGTTTTGACTTCAATTATAATAAGTTTGGACTATATTTCCTTTAAAAGTCCGTATTTGAATGGTTTTAGCAAATGAATTTCTGTAAAAGATGGAATCGTACCAGAATGCAATTGTGTTATGAGATATGGGTATATCGCATTTCCGAATTATGAATCTAAATTTCAGAAAATACGAAATTCTAAATTATGTACCTTGATTTTGTTTCTGTAAGGGGAAGAAGCCGCTGGAGTGGTGATGAACAACATTCTGCATTCTGTATATTCTGTATATTCTGTATTCTGGGATATGTCCTGAAAAGTCTCGCAAGCAGTACATAATGGAAAAGGGAGACGTCCCTTGTAAAAGTTTAGAGAACTCGCCTGGAAGGCAACTCTATTCGTGTTCTCTTCCCCAGTATATATGATTTCTGAAAGAAAATAGAATATGTATTTGAATATGCAAATGGTTTCGTGGAAAGCTATTTCAAGCTTGATTTTCGAAGTAATGTTTTACTCTCCCAAGTTTATGGAATTCATGTGCTGAACACGAGGTTGATTTACCAAGATACTTGTTAGGAATTATGAAAGGAGTTAGTTCTGTTGCACATATTTGGATTGAAGAGTTTTATATTTGAAATACAGAAGGAGGAGATGTTATTATATCTTAGAATGTGTCAGAATGAGAGTCGATTTTGGGAGATTAGATCTATTGAATTCTCATGGTTCCGTCAATTGAAGTATATATTATTTATGTTATGAGATTATTATTTTAAACAAGAAGTAACATTATAAATTGCGTTCAAGTATTTATTATATGATTCTTTATTTATGACTTCTCTGGATCTTGATTTCAATTGTCTCGTAAGATGAACTTAAATCTGTAAATATGTTTTAAGCCACTAAAAAAGATTTTCTGGTTGAACAGTGTGTACTCAGTTTTCACTGATTTTGTTCTTGGAACCTGTCCTATGGTGGGGACAGTGTTCACTGATAGTGATTTTGCAGGTATTATAAGAACTCTGAGATGGATAGTTGAAGTGGACGTAAGTGTTATATGAAATGGCTTCCAGATGAGCAATGGTGGAAATGATATAGTTTAGTTAAGAATTTTTTTATGGTGTTATTACATAGTTTTGGAGACTTGTTTTAGAATAATTCTTTGTATACACATTTTGGAATGTTATATTGTGGGCTCGCAACCCACAGGTCCAGGATCGTGTAAAAGGTTATGTTCTGCTGCAAGATAATATAATTCGAGGTTTGTTAAGTGTAAATTGAGATTTATGAATGTTAAGTGTGATTAGCTAGCAGTTCGGAAGTGCGGGCTGTTACAGCTGCGCCACAACCAAGGTCAGGACCAGTCTTAGCATGTAGCTCATAAACCAAAATGGGTTAATGAATAACGAGAATAGGTTAGATCGCAACAGAAGCTTTGCTACCTTCATCTGTGAAA
Source organism: Beta lomatogona (assembly GCA_947646795.1). NCBI lineage: Eukaryota > Viridiplantae > Streptophyta > Magnoliopsida > Caryophyllales > Amaranthaceae > Beta > Beta lomatogona. The sequence goes on along the minus strand of CANSNZ010001196.1, from coordinate 187,407 downwards.
GTGCTCAAAGAATCTTGGCTACTCATATATTAAGCGAAGCATGCCATGAAGACTAGATTTTCTGGAATGGAACGAAAAATGGTGAGTATTCAGCGAAGGCAGGATATTGGTGGCTAACTGAAAAAGGGAAGGATCCAATCGCTCATCCTTTTTAGAAGAAGCCTTAGAGAGTAGCATTCTGGCCAAACTGAAACTCTTTGTTTGGAAAATATGCACCAATGCCATTGTCACTGCCGATAATATTGCAAAGAGGAAGGAAGTTGTTTAACACTTGCGTGTTCTATAAAAAAAGAAAGAGAGTCTACACATCATCTATTCAGAAAGTGTGAAGTAATAAGGAGAGTATGGAGCATCTCGGAGCTTGGTCAGAGGATGGAAACAACAGACAACATAACATTTTCTGAATCTCCTGAACTATTTCCTCAACCTGAAAGAGGAGGGGGCGGAGGCTTACATCGCAATGATTTCCATAACTTGGGGAATATGGCTTCATTGAAATGAAATAGTGTTTCAGAACAGAGTAGCAGACCCAAGAAGAATACTCTTCATATATAGTTAGCATTTGGAAAGAGAAATGTAGAGACTTCGAGAAGTCAAGAATTCATCCAAGAGACAAAGAAATGCCAATGAGAGCACAGAGGAACTCAAGTGTGAGGGCTCAAGATCTCAAATGTTGTACAGGTCAAGAACCTTAAGTTGGAAACTTAGTTCGAACCGAAGTAGATGGGTCATGGAAAGCTAGCAAGAAAAGAGGAAGACCTAAATCAGGCATCGTGTGGGAAATGACGATTGACAGAACTATCAAAACAAATGCCAAACCAACTTTATCAAACTCTCCAATGCAGACAGAGCTACAAGCAATCTGGAGTGCCATAAAGGAGGTCCAAAAACTTGAAAGGTCTACTATAATGTGCACTGATTGTGAGACAATGGTAAAGGGCTTGATCGATCCTAAAAAAGCAGACAATCATGTCAAGAATTTGATTACCGACATAAGGAAGCTGTAGATTCTTTCCCATACTTCTACTGTTATAAAGTGGACAGGGATAGGATCAAGGAAGCCCATAACTTAGCAGTCGGGGGGCGATAGCCCCCTTATCTTTAATTTGTTTACACTTTTTTTTTCTTCTATCACCAAAAAAAACTATAATAATAATTGAGAAACTAATCTAATTAATCTATTCCAGTATAATCTCAATATGTAACCAAATTACCTAACCTAAATCAATAGACTTTCAAACAACACTAACTATAATCATAAATGAATTTAGTTTCTTGGAATCAAATTAGTGAAAGATAAATACAAATAATTTTTGTATCCAACTTATTTGTGATTTCAAATTAAACCAGTTAAACATTTACTATAACAAAGAAGAAATCAGATTGCAAAGTTAGATAATTACCACGTAGTAAATAACAACCACAACAATAAGAAGCTACAACAACAATAACAAATTCGTTGCGGCAGAACAACAACACAGGGAGGAAGAGAAACAGTAGGCTTGTGCGCGGCGGCGGCACAAGGAACAGCAACAGCAGAAATCCTGAAAAAAGGAAGGAGAAACAAGGGAACTAGGACGGAGGATCTCCGACAGCTTCAGACCCACGACAACACTGTCAACGCCGGCGAGCATTTCTACAACGGTGGCAGCACCACCGAATAGAAGAAACAGAGAGATGGCGCATGAACATCGCCAACCCGTGATAACCAGCAGCAGCAAGGCTAAGAAGAAATTACTAAAGTTGCGGCGACGATAAACTAGAAGCTTCGGTGAGCTCAAGGAACGTCGACAAAGAGACGAAGGAGCAGCAAGCAGGAAGAGAAAGAGGCACGGGTTCCACGGGAGGGTTTAAAGGGGGAAGAGGGTGATGTTGAAAGAAAATCACGAGGGAGGGGGAAAGTGAAATTAGGGTTTTAAGGGTTTTCAAACCGACAAAGGAACAAAAATGGGGAATCTACTTTCGTTTCCTAATTGGGCAAATACCACTCAACTACATTTTGGTACTTAATACCCAAAATATATTTAATAATAACTCAAATGAAAAGACATTACAAACATGAGAAATAAAAATTCATATTCCAACTCAAATAATATAAGAATATCTGATACATAATTAAATTAATAATAATAATTAGCAATTAATAAATTCTTTTGAAAATGTTGTTGTTATATATAGTAACCCTATCGCATGTCTTACAAACATCTCTAGCTTACCAAATACCAAGCTTCTTGTTTTCTTCATCTTTGCCCTCTTAGCCCTTGTCTATCATGCAATTGAACTAGACTTTAGCTCACACAATTTTAGTAATGTTTTGGTTCGAAGAGAGTCACCAATTAATTTTCAGAAAAAATCAATAAAACCAAAAAATAAGAGATTTGAGTTTAGGGTGAAATTCCTTACTTATTTAATGAAATATTCAAATACATGCACATAATTTGATCAATTGCATAAATTGAAAAACATGTTAAAGGTTGGTTTTTCAATACATAAGATATGATTTTGGTGATCACTTAATTAAAATCACAAGATTAATATGTGCCGAGATCGCTTATCCAATTTATCTTAATAGGCATGATTTAACTAATTTACATAACTGATTTAGCAAACAATTATATATTAGTGATCAGACAGTTGCAATTAGAAAAGGCATAAAAAATATTTATAGCATATAAAAAATTATGAAAAAATAGAAAGAATAACAAAATATATAAGATTGCATCTTTAATGAATTTAATCCCTACATCATGAAAATGAAATAGTTAGTATAAAAGGAATTAATTTGGAATTGACCCTCGAGAATTATACTTTTGTTGCCTAGGTTTGTATCTATGAATGTCGGAGGAATCATTCTTTAGCCTTGTAAAAAAGAGAAGTTGAATAAAGATTCGAAGATGGAAAAGAATGAATATTCTTGGATGAATGTGTTTGAATGTGCATTTTTTATGAGTTTTCACAAAAGTTTTTTAAGTGTTTTTATATGTTGAAGTATATGTAAAACTCCGTGAGAAAATATGAGTGAAAACAATGTATTTATAGTGCAAAATACGATTAGGGTTTGGAAATCAGAAGCCGCGAATAAAAAAGAAACATGCGCTGCAGGCACAGCTCGTGCATCCAACACACGCCTCTTGTGCATGGCGCGCAGGTGACTTGCGTCAGCGCAGGAGCTTTCACGGTCATTTTGTTTTGTAAACTAGTCAAGGTCAGCGTCGACACATTGGCTTGCGTCAAACGAAAAGTTAACTTGAAAATTAATTAATTATCATTTATAACTAATTGGGCTTTGCAATTGTGTTTTATTTGAAAATGGACTTTAAAATATATTTGGAATTAAAAAAAATTGACTTAGACTTTTGATTGTTCCTTTTCAGTTCGTTCAAAGTAGCAAGACGATGTCTTTCATCATTGGGTGCTAAAAAGGGAGACAAATTTATATGTCTACACAAGCCCCTACTTTGACTGAAGTTGAAGAACTGAAAGTCAAAGTATTCTGTGTCGAGACAGCGAATAATTATAGATAATTTACAATCTAGAATCTGTCTATATATCACTAATTCCTGCATGATTTGCTTTTTATGGAGGTTGTAGGTCGTAGCTTTGCATGTGTCTCCTACACGTGTATCTTTTTGTCCTCTTATATATATTAAGACTTCTTGTGGTATCTAAAAGTAATTAAACCAAAACAGTAATTCATGATTGAGTTTGATAATAAGATAATCACCACTACCAAGTCTTTAAATACTCAACTAAAATGATAACAACAACACAACATATAAGATTATCATACAAATACAACACCAAATATAATAATTATTATATCGATTACAACCACCATAGATAATAGATCTTAACCATCAAACTTTCATTGCTCTATTAACATATCTTGATGTCCCATATAATTCTGATAGATTATGGTGCCTATAACAATAAGTTAACCATGAAAATTAGTTGAAGAAAACTTTAACCAACTTAAAACTAATAATTGTAGATAAATTTACAGTAACTTGGCATCTCATCTTTAACCTCCACATCTTCATCACAAAAAAAAGAGGTGCAAATTCAAGATTATCTCCCATTGCAGTGTCTCAAAAAGAAAAAAAAAATTGAAAACATATAACCATAAATTACTTTAGATTTATAAAATTTGAGAAGTATTACCTTTAATTTGAGGAAGCCTCCAACTTTGAGGACACACTAACGCTTCTACAGTGCCTAAATGAGCCCTAATATGATGTGGATCATTAACTCTACCATACCACCCGTGCTAAAAGCTCTCTACTGTGAAAATAGGCACCGTAAGAAGATCCCTAACAATTCTAGGGAAGATAAAGAACTTACTCAATTCCGCATTCCAACAAGATAAAAGGTTAAATTTGGTCTCAAATACATTTATTCTGTCATTGTCAATGTCTCTACTTCACACTTGCGAGACCTTTTTGGTGTTCGTCTCGGAACATGTTTTCCCCCACAAAACCTTATAATCTTCAGAATCCACCGTTAGCCTCTTACTCTTATTTACAATAGAAGAAGGTGCCATAGGAGAATTCTCCCTATCAAAAATTTCATGCTCATAGTATTGAGCTAAATCAAGTAAGAATCATATAGCCCTCTTATACTCAAAATCACCACTATCATCATAAAGAAGATTGAAATAAAAACGACACATATTCCAATTTCCTCCTAAGATCCAAAACCAAGGTTGTCGATCGTTATGCAATAATTTCTAAGGTTCATTAGCATGAATCCTTCTTTCTCCTTTCTAACAAATCTCTCACCTACTCCTCTCAGCCAACCAATTAAGCAAGGTTTATTCCTCTGCTGCAAATCGTCCTTCAATATCTCATAATAGATTTCGTTTACCCTTTCATTATCCTACTAAAATGGAAACTTAACTATGCAAATTGGAATCTTCTTTGTCAATTGCAAGAGAAAATAAATAAAAAGAGTCAACAACTTAGTGTTGGTGAAAGATTATTGAAGTAAAAGAAAGCATAAAAATTAAGAAGTACACTACCATAATTGGTGATTCTATCTCAATTTTCTTCTGGAAAACAACAATTTTTTTTCACATAATGATGTTAGTAGTGTGGTGATTAATTTGAGGCTGATATTCTACATGATGACTTGTTTGAATTTTGATGATTCATTTCATCATTTGGTAAGGCAATAATACTACTTCTATCAAATTTTGCATATGATATTATATTGTGAAAAATACATATATTCATACTTAGGGGCCTAATTTTCACAACTAGCACAAAGTCCCCTATAATACATAAGACACCCCTAATAGAATGTAGAAGAAGGGTGTGCATCCCATACATTGCAGGTAATTAAGAGAAATGGAGTAGAATTGAATATGGTGTATCAGGAATTTATTAAATCTGGATCAAATCTAGAACCATATCATCTCTAATCAAAATATTAAGATTAACTCAGCAACATATCAAGATTGCCTTACGATATAAAGGAAAAGCTAGCTCCAGCTGAAGGTTATCCTAATTCTTAGTAATGTATCATGATTTTCAATTTGACGTAAATTGGGCTTAGCTAAACTACTCGATAATGATTATTGGATCTCAATTAGGCCTTAAAGCTCAATCTATAGCTTGTACTGCTTTTGAAAAATCTATTTCAAAAAAAAAAAGTTTGAAGTTGTGCCTTTATAGAAATTAGGTGTGGTGCCAAGGTCAAAACAGTTATGATATTTTCCTAACATATAAAATATTTTTAATTATAATTATAACTATTGTATATCATATCACAAATTTTATATACAAAAATTACTATTTCTAATTAGTAATAGATGATATTTTGTAAAGGAAATAGGTAGTAATATATGAAACATGTGATCTACACATGAGTTGTATAGCCTAGGTGGCACTTATTCTTTTGTCATTTTCTAGGATCATGTGTAATATCTTCCCATAGATTATAACCTTGTCTTGTTTTTCTAATGTATATATAATGTGAGGTAGGTCATTATAAGCAAGATAAGAAACACATATTAATACAAAACAAAGTGGAGTTGTCACTTGAGCTACCAACCTCCAACTTTCTGCATTACTGCTAGATAACAGCATATTATCTCATCCTTTCTTCAATTATTAAAAGTCTACATGGTATCAAAGCTACAAGAGGTAATTGAGAATCTGGTGTATTAGATTTTCTAGTTTTATTGTGTTAAGCTTTATTGTGTAGAATTATAGTTAAAGTTCTTGTATTTCTGTTGTTCCACAAAACAAGTAGGAGAAACAAGATTTCTTGTCGAAGTCTTAATTTTTCTCTTGCAATGTTACTAGAAACTTGTTTATTTACTTATTTAACTATGGCTGGTGGTGAAGTCAAAAAAAACTATCGAAGTCTTTTGTATATGCATCCATTTGATAGGCCAAAGTCATTCAAAGTTGACCCTCAGCTAGCAGGGACTGCAAACTACATACCCTGGAAGATATCCATAGAGATCTCCCTTGCAATCAAGAGAAAACTTGGGTTTGTCACTGGTGCTTGGAGCAAACCTAGTGATGACTTCCCCTAAAAAAAAAAAAAAAAAAAAAAAACCTAGTGATGACTCGGTCAAAAAAGAAGCTCGGGAAGCATGTAACAGTTTGGTTACAACTTGGCTTCTGAACCACATGATTGAGACCATAAGAAGGTCTTTCCTGTACATCAAATCAGTCAGGGAAATCGGGACTAACTTTAAAGAGAACTATAAGAAATGGGAGGAGAAAATATAGGCTAAAAAAGAACACTTACAAAGTGAAACAGATGGAAAAATCTGTCTCTGAGTGTTATACTGATTTGAGAGTCTTGTGGGAGGATATTGAGACTGTGAATGGCAACGCTCTTATTACTATTGTAACAGCTGAAGTAACTACCTACATAGAAGGTGCAAACTAAAAAAAAGAGAAATAAAAGCTTCTTTAATTTTTAAATGGCTTAGTTCTTAGTTATGGCACCCTGAGAAGTCATATTCTCTCATGAATCCTCAACCCCCTGTAGAAACAAGAATGTCTATGATTTAACAAGAGAAATCACATAATGAAGTGTTGGGAAAAGAAAAGGAAAAAGTTATAGGGACAGCTCTCTACAGTAAGAATGAGACTAAAAATGTATGCACTATGTGCAAGGAAACCAAGCATGTTGCTAAAAAGTGTTAGTTTAAGATTGTATTCCTTGCTGGACATAACAGATGTAAGCAAGGAGGAAAGAACTTTGAGAACAATCAACAGAATACAAGTGGATACTACATAGGAAAGAATCAAGGGTACAATGAAGGTCAAAACTTTAAGAAGAAAAAACGTGTCTAATGCTCAACTGAATGTGGGAAGTGTTAATCTTGCAACAGCTATAGCTTACCAGTTACAAGAGATGATAAAACTGGGACCAAGCTCAAGTAATGCAGCTGTCAAAGAGGGGTGATGACACTGATGTAAAAAATATAAATGATGTCTGGATCATTGATTCATGTGCCTCAGATCATATGATTACCAACCTTGAAAAATTGCATAGTGTCAGGCAAATGCTTCATAGGCCAATAATAAACTTGCCTAATGGTGGTATAACATATCTTACCCACATATTCTGTTGAAAAATTATATTGCACTCAAGGATGTATTATATGTTCATGAGTTTAATAAAACTTTTTGTTAGTACAAAAATTGAATGAATATAACGGTTATTGTGTGTCGTTTCATAAAGACTATTGTGTTTCGTAACATATAAGATGCTCATAAAGAAACCTGTCTCTCTTGTCCTATGGCCAAACTCACAAAATTTTCTTTTCCTAACAGTAGAACCAGAGTGGCATGATAAATTTTTCTTAATTCACATAAAAATATGGAGACCTTACAAGGTGCCCTACTAAGGAAAATACAGGTTCTTCCTAACAGTAGTAGATGAATACACTAGAGTTACTTGGGTACATCTACTAAAATATAAGTATGATTCATTTGTAACTCTTAAGAATTTATGTGCTTATGCTAAGAAACAGTTTGACCGGAATATTAGAATTATAAGATCACATAATGCCTTGGAATTCAAGGATCAAGAATGTATCTTTCCATTTATTGAGAAAGGTATAGTGCACCAATCAAGTTGTGTAGATAGACCATATCAGGATGGTTCTTGTTGAAAGAATACACAGGCACTTGCTTGAGATAAGCCGGGCCTTGAGGTTTGGATGAGGCTTTTCTTTGTCTTACTGGGGGTGATTGCGTCATAACTGCAGCATATATCATAAAATGACTTCTTTCTTCTGTTCTTGAAAACAAAACTCTATATGAGATTATTTTTTATAAGCAACCTAATTTTTTCACCTCGGATCATTTAGGTGTCTAGCTATGGTAACAACCCAGACAGACACAAAGACAAATTCACAATTAAAGTCGTTTCATGCTTATTCTTGGGCTACCATACAACTCAGAACGGCTATAAGCTTAAAAATCATTTAACCAAGCAACGTTTTTTCGCTAGGGATGTGAAATTCTATGAGCATATCTTTCCTATGTAAACACATCCATCCCACACATTCGTAAACCCTCTTCCTATTGACTCAATAAAGATTACACTTGTTACCGAGCTTCAAAATGAAATTATGCCATAAAAGTTAGCTACTAATGTTGAATTTGCAATAGATGACCAAATTGTCCAACCCCTATACAGCTTCATTTACACCCTCTTGAACCTATCCCTCTTAGAAGTCTACAAGACAAACCAAACCTCCTGCTTGGCTAATTACTTTGTCACTTCATCTCACACTAATACCAATACAAGACCAAGCAGAAGAAGCCACTCACATTGTGACAACAGGTGTTGATGAGCACTTTACAAACATGGTAGGAAAGATTGTGGAAACAGAAGAACTATAATTTTACTATAAGGCTGCAGCACACCCTGTTGGGTAGATGTCATGAATAAGGGGTTAGAATCTCTTAATACAATGAAACATGTGAAATTACAACATTCCAACTTGGGAGAAAAGTTATTGGCTATAAGTAGGTGTGTAAGACCAAGTATAAGGCTGATGGGAGTGTGGAAAGGAAGTAAGCTAGATTGGTGATACAAGGGTGGAATCAAAGGAAAGGTGTTGAGTACACTCACACCTACGCTCCTGTAGCAAAGATGAGCACCATAAGAGCCTTACTAGTTACCGTTACGAATCAGTGGTACACATGTCAAATGGATGTGCAAAATGCTTTTCATGATGTGCAAGTTGAAGAAAGCACTCTATGGGTCATATATATATTCGTGAAGTATATAGAAAATGGAAGCATAGTTGCTCATAGCAGTCCATCAGGACAAAGGGAGTGTGAACCACATGTGTGCAAGTTGAAGAAAGCACTCTATGGGTCGAGCTCAAACAAGCCCATACACAATGGTTTGCTAAATTGTCTACTGCCTGCCATCATTTGGGTTTATTCAATCTCATGCACATCATTCTCTCTTTATTAAAGAGACAGACACAACATTTACTGCTATCTTAATCTATGTAGATGATTTGATCATTAACAAGGAGATTGAAAAAGTTAAAGGTCTACTGAGCTCACAATTTCACATGAAAGACTTAGGAGATCTTAGCTATTTTTTAGGCATGGAATTTTCTAGATCATCTCAAGGCATTTTCATTTCTCAAAGAAAGTACGCACTTGATCTTTTACAAGAATCTGGAGTAGACAACAAAAATTTTAAAGCTGCCTCTAGACACTCATATGAAGCTGAAACCTGAGAAAGGGACACCTTTATCTAATTTAGGTTTTACAGAAGACTAGTTAATTAGCTAATACCATACTATATCTAGACCTAATATTACCTTCTCAGTTCAGTTTCCTAGTTAATTTATGCAGCATCCTACATCAATTCATATACAACCAGCTAGAAGGGTCCTTAGATACATAAAACAAGCTCCTGAACAAGGAATTCTTCAGCTAGCAACACTAGAGTTAAGCTCACTGCTTATTGTGACTATAACTGGGCATCATGTCCCTACTTAAGGAGATCCACTACTTGCTATTACATTCTATTAGGATCCTCTCCTATCTCTTGGAAAAGCAAGAAACAAAGTGTGGTAGCTAGATCTTCAGCAAAAGCTGAGTATAGAGCCATGGCTCTTACTAATTGTGAGATTACTTGACTCATGACTCTTCTAAAGGACTTAGGCTTGAAGAAAATGTTTACAGCTGCATTAAAGTGTGATAATCAAGTAGCTTTGTCCACAGCTGCAAATCCTATATACAGAGGACCAAACATATAGAAGCGGATTGCCACTTTATCACGAAAAAGGTCAAACAAGGCACCATACAAACCTCTTATGTTCCTTCCAAAGAACAATTGGTTGATGTCCTTACCAAAGCTCTTCATATACCTCAACATGGGACGCTTATAGGCAAGATGGGAATGTTAAATCCTTCACACTTTCATCTTGAGGGGGAGTTAAAGGAAATAGGAAATAATATATGAAACATGTGATTTGCACATGAGGTGTATAGCCTAGGTGGCACTTATTCTTTCTTTTTTTCATTTTCTAGGATTATGTGTAATATCTGTCTAGGGATTATAACATTGTCTTGTTTCCCTCATATATATATAGTGTGGTAGGTCTATTTAAGCAAGACAACATACACACTTTAATATATACAAAACAAGGTGGAGAAGTCACTTAAGCTACCAACCTCCAACTTTCTGGATTACTACTAACAGCAGATTATCTCATCCTTTCTTTAATCATTAAAAGTCTACATATTCATACCCTAATTTTTATATACAACATTTGTGATTTTATATACTATATTTATAGCACAATATACAATATCTCTTGTCCAATATACAACCATTATTTGTTATATAAAGAGAAGTTCATAACAACTACTACTTCAGTCCTTCAAATGATTTCCCATTTCTCCTTTTCACGTTAGCCAATTCATGTTTTGTATCTTTAATATCTTTAAATTTTGAATTGGGTGTAATTGTTTCTATAAGCTATGCTATAACAACTCACTCACACATATGAAAACATTCATCTCTCACTCTCCCTTTCTCTCCTTTATAACCAACCTTGCTTAAAACCCTCGACAAATTTTTTTCACCATCCTTCTTCTCTCTCCTCAAAAGTACGGTTTCATATTTCTCTACCAGATCCACCCACTAGAGGAAAAAACGCAAATGGCTGCGCAGAAATGGCTGCTATTATCTGAAAAACACAATCCTTAATATTAAGGGTTGCGGTTAGCCAAACAACCGCAGCCCTTTATAATAAAGGGTTGCGGTCAGCCCAAAAACCGGAGCTAAAAATTTCGCATCTCTTCCTCACTAACACTGAACATTCTAATTTCTAACACTAATCCTTTCAAAACTTTCACCGATTCTCTCACTTCGAGCAGAATGTGACGAACATTACGACGGAAAATTGTAGCGGATTGTTTAACGTCGCTTCTGGCAAGTAGAACTACAGCACCTACTGCTGCTACAAAATTCGTTAATCCCATTTCTTCTTTCTCTCTCCTTCAACTATTCAAATTTTGGTTTTTGATTTCTTTGCTTCACATAATCACATCATAGGAAGTTCTAGTTTTTTTTTTAAGTAGAATTGTTTCTCTCTTCTCCAATGTTAGGAATCTGGGTATTGTAGTTTGATTAATTCAGAACAAAATCAATGAAATAATAAGGATGAGAAAAGCAATAAAGAAAAGAAACAAAAGAACACAAGGATTTACGTGGTTCGGTCAAAATAGACCTACATCCACAGGTGGGGGATTCGAGCTTCTTCACTATGATGGAGAAAAACAGAGAGAATAATACAAGGAGTCCTAAATTCTAGAGGCTAAAAGTATTTCATAAGTTGTGTAAATAATAATGAACACCAGGAAGCCCTTTTATAACATAAGGAACCCCGTACAAACCCTAAAAAATAACTCAAAAACGAAAAATACCGAGAAAACGCGTGCAGCGCACAAATCGGCGCAGCGCCCGAACGGGTCGGGCGAAATCCGCCCGATCGGGCCCGAGACGAAACAGTTTCGTCAGTTCTTCGTAAAACAGTCATAACTTTCTCGTTTCTCAGCGGAATTGGGCATATGACCTATCGTTGGAAAGCTCTTTGAACAAGCTTTCACCTCCAATTTGAATCACATCAAAACCATTTATAGATTGAAAGATATGTGCATTCAAAGTCACCCTTATGCCATTCACAAGATTTCAAGTCATAATTAACAATCTCCACCTTGACTTGAAACCAATCAATCAAGATACCTCCACCTTGAACCAAGAAGTGATGCTCAACCAAAAACACCATAGAACCTCCACCTTAAACAAAATTCCATAAGCCTACTCAATTTAGGCAACCCAGAAAACGGACATCTTCTATAATTGTGTACCGATGCGTCTTCAAACTCAAAATCCATATACAAAACCATCACATGGCCTAGATCGACAGTATAAAGTCACCAACGCCAAACATGTTTACTCAAATTGACCAAACTCTCTTCAAACACTTCTTCATCTCAACAACAAACTCAAGCAATTCTAGAAAACCAATTGACATCAATAACATCTAAATTGCAATTGTACTTAACAAAACACAAAAGTACCAAATTTGAGATAAGAAATAGCATAACTTGAACAAAATCTAATGCATAACCAAGATTGTTACAAAAAAGTCAAAAAACAATCTATCATAGACTCCATAGCAAAAAATCCACACGGTTTCTCGTTTTACCAAGAGATCTCAAAGGGACACCAAACATAAAGAGATCGTAGAAACCGCAGCCCCAAAACTTGTAACCCTAAAGTGCAAGATCATCATCAAAGGCATCGTTGGCGATATTTGCGGATTGGTCCTCATTGGACTTTTCCCCATTCTTCTTCTTTAATTTCCAACACTCAGATTTAATATGACCCTTCACATGACAATAGTTACAAATTTTGCCAGAATTCTTTCCACCATGAGCAACAAAAGCATTTATGTAAGCAGAATTATTAGATTTATTAACCAATTTATTGTCAATTAAATCTCTCTGAGTTAAGGCCTCCTTAACATCCTGCAAACTCAAATCATCTTTACCATATAATAAGGTATCTCGAAAATGCTTATACGAAGGTGGTAAAGAGCACAACAACCTAATAGCCATATCCTCATCATCGATCTCAACATTGATGTTTTGCAAATCCATAATAATAGAGAAGAATTTATCTAAATAAGACTCAAGCGGTTTACCTTCTTCTAGAATAAGATCATGAAGTCTAGATTTGAGTAGTAGACATTTGGTCACACTCTTTGTCATATAAAGTGACTCCAACTTCAACCACAAACCCGCAGCAGACGTCTCCTTGGCAACCTCTCTCAAAACTTCATTAAATAGACTTAAATGAATCGCGGAGAGTGCCTTCAAATCGATCTCCTCCCACTTGTCATCCGTCATACCCGAAGGCTTTTTGGATGCACCTTCAAGAGCCTTGTGACAACCACTTTGAACCAAGATGGCTTTCATCTTCAATTGCCATAGGCCAAAATTTACTTGCCTATCAAATTTCTTAATATCGAATTTCATTGGCATAATTGAATCAAACTCGTTCTATAAACACTTAAGATCTTAAACAACCAAGCTCTGATACCAATTTGTTAGGAATCTGGGTATTGTAGTTTGATTAATGCGGAACAAAATCAATGAAATAATAAGGATGAGAAAAGCAATAAAGAAAAGAAACAAAAGAACACAAAGATTTACGTGGTTCGGTCAAAATAGACCTACATCCACAGGTGGGGGATTCGAGCTTCTTCACTATGATGGAGAAAAACAGAGAGAATAATACAAGGAGTCCTAAATTCTAGAGGCTAAAAGTGTTTCATAAGTTGTGTAAATAATAATGAACACCAGGAAGCCCTTTTATAACATAAGGAACCCCGTACAAACCCTAAAAAATAACTCAAAAACGAAAAATAACTCAAAAACGAAAAATAACTCAAAAACGAAAAATACCGAAAAAACGCGTGCAGCGCACAAATCGGCGTACCGCCCGATCGGGCCTGAGACGAAACAGTTTCGTCAGTTCTTCGTAAAACAGTCATAACTTTCTCGTTTCTCAGCGGAACTGGGCATATGACCTATCGTTGGAAAGCTCTTTGAACAAGCTTTCACCTCCAATTTGAATCACATCAAAACCATTTATATATTGAAAGATATGTGCATTCAAAGTCACCCTTATGCCATTCACAAGATTTCAAGTCATAATTAACATCCAAGAAAGGTGATTTTCCCCATTTTTTTTGGCGAATTCACTAAAATTTCTGGTCGAAGAAGATGAATTTGAAGCCATTGAAGCCCGAGCTTCTCCCTCTCTCTTTGTTCATTTCTGCTGTGCGCTGGTGGCCTTCGTCATTGCTCCGCCGCCAACCAACGTTGGTGCTGGTGTTGCTGCAGTTGTTGCCGTTGTGTTGACCGGTGGTGTTGACGGCTGTTGCCGCTTCTTCTTCTCCCCTTTTTATCGGGTTGATAAACCCCAGATGTTTCTTTTGAGGCAACATTAACATAAAAATTGATGGGTTATATTTAATTTCCAAATTTTTTTGTGGGTGTTCGTAAAAAAATTGAAATGAAGCATTATGGAATTATTTGAGATAGAAGAGAGTATGAGTTTTGGTGTTGAAGAAAATGGTGGTGGGTCAAACCCGGATTCTAGAAATGGGTCCATTACCGGGTCACTTGATGAGAGTCTTCTAGTTGACCCAAGATTGTTGTTTATTGGGTCTAAAGTTGGGGAAGGAGCTCATGGCAAGGTTTATGAAGAAAGGTTAGTGAAATTAAAAAGGAAATTTCTAGTGTTAATTTTGATGATTTTTTGTTGTTGTTATTTTTTATGATTTTGTTGTTGTTAATATTGATGATTTTGTTGTTGTTAATTTTAGGGTTATGTTCCCACTTTTGTGATCATTCTATCAAGTGTTTTACTTGTTTAATATAGAATGTTGATGGTTTGAGTTTTGATTATGATAATTTTGTGAGGATTAGGTTGCTTTAATTGTTTAAATTTACGGTTTTTTCACCAGATACTCCCGAGTTTTCAAAAAATTCACCTGGTATCCTCCATATTTTCAAAATTCACCAGGTACCCCTAAGTTTCAAACTAATACACGGGGTACCCTTAAATACCCTTACTGACTAAAACACCGTTAGTCATTAACCCTAATTAACCTCTAATCCTAACCCTAAACCCTAACCCTAAACCCTAAACCCTAAATCTAACCCTAACCCTAACCACCCCTCCCCCACCCTCCCACCACCCCCGTAGCCTCCCCCACCCCAGCCCCCACCCCCGCCCCCACCCTCCCACCACCCCCGTAGCCTCCCCCACCCCTCCCCCCCCCACCCCCCCTACCCCTCCACCGCCGCTCGACCAGTCGCAGACCCCCCCCCCCCCTACCCTTCCACCGCCGCTCGACCGTCGCAGTCCCACCCCCTCGACGCCACCTTGCCACCGCCGCTCCGTCGATTTTCGTTGCTCCCCTACCATTCTATTTTCGCTGCCCAGATTTCCGCCACCACGTCGATTTTCGTTGCTCCCCAACCCGTCGATTTTCGCTCCCCGGATCTTCGTCCACGCCGCCGTCGATCTTCGTTGCCCGGGATCTTCGTTGCTTGCCCGGATGGTGGCTCGTGTGGGATACCTAGATCTTCGGGACTTAGGATGGGATGTGCCGAGAAAGATGGTGGGGAGGGGGTGGAGAAATCGAGGAGAGTGGGGGGGTGGGAAAATCGAGGAGAGTGGGGGGGTGGGGACGGGTGTCGACGGGGTAGGGGAGGAGGGCTGTGGGGGGGGGGGAAGGGTGTCGTCGACGGGGGAGGGGGGGGGAGGGTGGGGCTGGGGTGGGGAGGCTGCAGGGGGTGGTGGGAGTGTGGGGGAGGGGTGGTTAGGGTTAGGTTTAGGGTTTAGGATTAGGGTTAGGCTAAGGGTTAGGATTAGGGTTAGCATTAGGGGGTTAATTAGGGTTTAAAATAGAAAATTAGGGTTAATGACTAACGGCGGTTAACGTCGTTAGTCATTAAGGGCATCTTAGTGTATTAGTTTGAAACTTAGGGGTACCCCGTATATTAGTTTGAAACTTAGGGGTACCTGGTGAATTTTGAAAACATGGAGGGTAATTGGTGAATTTTTTGAAAACTCGGGGGTATCAGGTGAAAAGCCGTTGAATTTATGTTTGGTGTTTGAAATAATTATTGGTTTAACTACTGATTTTTGTGTATGTTTGCTGATTTTTGCTTCTTCTCCTTTTTGTTTGGAAGGGGAAGTTTCTAGATGTAGGTAGAAAGATTATGACTGCTATAGGTATACTCTGGCAAATACAATTGTCTCTAATGGTCTTAAAGCGTAGGTAAATTGTATCAAAAACAAGAAAGTCAGCTGCTTGGTGATGGTGAGTAGTGTTAACTAATTCGCTAAACCCCTTGCGAAATGTGTTGAAAAAAGGGGAATTTGTACCCGTTAATAGGTATTATTTGGCCTAAGTTAATGGGAACCTAGAATTGATAGTAAAGTTGGATCGAAAGTGTTTTACTTGCACTATTGATATCAATGGAGGCCAGGGAAAGACATTGTTTAGACATGATAGTGATGATGCATAATGCAGTGAGTTTTGAGGTCCATATGACTCAGTCAAAGATACTTTTGAAGCTAAGAAAATTCATGATGCACTGAGTGAATTCTCTGAGGTCAATAGTTGACTCCTCTAATGACGTCTTAATGAGTTTTTGGAGATAAATATCTAATCTGGTGCTTAGAAAGATTTTGTTACATAAGTCTAATTACTAAGGATCTTTCTATAGCATCTGCCGATCTGACATTGTTGTATTGATATACTATAAATTATTGGCTAGACATTTATACTTCATGTGCCTAAATTCCGATATGGTCATAGCATCGTGGCTATCAAAGTTGTTAACCGTGGGAGTACTACTGAAGAAAGGGCGGTGCTTGAAAGTCCTCTTCATCTTGTTTTTCTGATTTCAGGACTCAAATCCAATATTTTGTGAATAGTTGTCTGATAATTTTTAATAGTTCAGTTTTGATGTTAATGTAAAGTTGCACAATTAATCTCTAACATTCTCTATTATAAAAAACATAATTTGCAATGAAAAATGATAGTTTATATATATATAACAATTCGGGAATCATATAGGACAAAAAAATGCAAAAATTTATTTTTTTGGGGTCACAAAGGCTGCTGTTTTGGTCAAAATTGCAACCCTTTATGCACATTAAAGGCTTGGGAGCCTGCGGTCTTTGCCCAAGGGTTGCGGGCCAAAAACGCGGCCCTTAGGGCTATTTTGACCGCAACCCTTGACGTTTTTTTCCACTAGCGACCATTATTGTCTTCCTCATCTTCTTCTTCGTTCTCTTTTCTCCTTTTCGATTATTTGTCTCTTTGCATGAATCTTATCGAACTCAACCTCCATCTCTGGCACCAAAAGCAAGGTCAATTCATGGAGCTCTATAAATTTCGGCGATGTCTGCGAAACATTTCCATTCCAATTATGTTTCTAGTGGATACGCCGCTACTTTTTCTCTCTCCTTTCAATGTCTTCTGCTAGTGAAGCTCAAAGAAAACGAGGAAGATGAAGATGATGAACACTATTTGAATCTGATGGAAACGAGGAAGACAAAGTGATGCTTGAATTTCCGTTGATTTCAATTTCTAGTTAACTTCTGTTATTTTCCTTGGCTAACTCAAAATACAGAGGAGAATTAAGAGAATTTGTTCGATGAGAATTCCACCGAAATTTCTCACCATTTTCCCTGGTTCATGGCGATTATGCTCGGTTAACTCAAAATCCAGCCGATGATGCTTGGTTAACTCATTTCGATGATTGAGCCACCATTAATCATTCTTCGTTCAATTCTGTGATTTTAATCGAGTTAATTTGTTGAAATTCTGGTGGAATTCTTTGAATTAAGTACATGAAGGGGAAAATGATATTTATTTCTCGTGTAACTCGTTCAATCTCTGACCTAATTTCTCAAAATCGAGATTTATTTATTTCTTGTCCTCAATTTGGGTTTTTTAATTTCAGGTTATCTCTTCTATCTCAGGAGGAGAGAAAAACTAGAAGGGAAAGAGAGTGTGAATGGGAGGCAGTGAATGTATACTGATGCAGAGTTAATTGGTTAAGTTGAATTTCATTTGAAATTGCTATTGATGGATAAATTATGATAATTGTTATTGTATACAATAAATTTCTTCTGAATTTCATGTAAAGAAATACAAATGATATGAGTTTGGTAAAAAATGACTTAAATAAACTAATAATGATACTCCCTCCGTTTCTTTTTAATCTACACACTTTCCTTTTTGGTCTATTTCTTTTTAATCTACACACTGTTGCTTTTTCTATTTTTGGTAACATGTCACATCTACTTTCTCCTCTTTTTCCACCCATGTCATTTACTTTTTAATATTTTAACCCACTTTTTAATTTCTCTCTCTCACTTTTCAATTTCTCTCCCCACCTTTTCAATTTCTCTCTCATACTTTTGCACTTTCTCCTTGCTTCTCCCCCAAAGTGAAGTGAGTAAATTAAAATGAATCGGAGAGAGTATTAGTTTTCTTATCAATGATATTACTTTGTGTATTAATGTTAAGCCATATAAAGATTTAAAAATTATAATAAAATAAGTGAAAATGGTAGAAATTTGTTAAAATGACATAAAATTGAGTAATAATGGTATCATTTTCATATGAATGATTTTAGTTTGCGTAATAATAATAACGTATATAAAGAATGGAAAATTAATAATGAAATAAGAGAAAATCATACAAGTTTGCTTAAAAATGACATAAAAGTGATCATTAATGATATCGTTTCTCTTATCAATGATATGAGTTTGTGCAATAATGATAATGTATATAAAGAGATGAAAACTGATAATATAATAGGAGAAAATAATACAAGTTTGTTGTTAAATGACATATGAGTGAGTAATAATAATATATGTATGTGTAATAGTTATAAGGTATACAAGATAGCTCTTCAAGATTTCGAGCTCATAGAGCGCGCCACGTAGGATTGCCATGTCATCAATTTATATTTTTATTTTAAAAAAAATAGAGTTCTACATAATTTAAATACATAAAAGGAGATTTGGATAAGCGAAAATTAGAGTTTGTATTTGAATCAACAACTTAAATTATTATATTATGAAAATTGTGTATAACTTTTGCTACAAAATTCGGAATATTATAATTTTTGTACCATTGGAGAGCATTCAAAATATGCTTCGAAATAAGATCTATTTACAATATAGTTCTACAACTTATGAAATATAGAGCGCCATGTAGGATTGTCATGTCATCAATTTTTTTTCTAAAAATAGAGTTCTACATAGATTCTTGGATAAGCAGAATTTAGAGTTTGGTTTTGAATGAACAATCTAAATTATTATATTACGTAAATTGTGTACAACTTTTGCTACCTAATCCAGAATATTACAATTTTTGTACCATTAGATAGTGCTCGAAATATGCTTCGAAATAAGATTCATTTACAATATAGTTCTATAATTAATGAAATAGAGAGTGTCACTTAGGATTGTCATGTCATTAGTTTTTATTTTAAATATTTGAAAAAAAATAGAATGCTACATATATTTAAATACATAAAAGAGTTTTAGATAGGGGGAAATTAGAGTTGCGTTTGAATAAACAACCTAAAGTATTATATTATGTAAATTGAATTTAACTTTTGCTACCTAATTCAAAATATTATAATTTTTTTATTAGTGGAGAGTGCTTGAAATATGCTTCAAAATAGGATCTATTTACAATATAGTTTTATAACTCATGAAAATATATTAAATTAGATGAATTGTAAGACATTATTTAGTCTTTTTTTAGATAAATATAATAATAGCTATAAGTATTAAGTATAGTGTATTACATGTGATTATAACATTTGATTATAGGTCCAATTTACAGGATTAAACATATTATCTTTTAAAACCTCAACCTTACTCAACTAAACCAAAACAATATAGTATTGCAACAAAATTTATCAAGGAAAATTTGTTGTTACAACAAAAACTAAAATCTATAGCGATAAAGTTACATATATATTAGAGTTGTGGATTATGTAAAAATTAGAGTTTGATTTAAATAAAACAACATTAGAATATTATAAAGAGCTCCATCTAAGCATGTCATGTCATTCTTATTAACTTTTTAATTTTTTTTTAAGAAAATAGTGTTCAACAATTATTTTTTTTGAAAGAAAATGGTGTTCAACATAGATATAAGTACATATAAGGTGTTTAGAATGAGTGAATATTACAGTCTAATTATAAATAAACAACCTAAATTATTATACTATGTAAATTAAATATAACTTTTGCTACCTAATTCGCAATAGTATAATTTTTTTTTTTACCGTCGGAGAGTGCTCGAAATATGCTTCGAAAATTTCCATATACAATATAGTTTTACAACTTATAAAAATATATTTATTTAGATGAATTCTTTATTTTAAATAATTATAAAAATAACTATAAAAATAGCATATAATATGTGACAATAGTAATTATGTCTTTTAAAATCATACTTTTAAAAATCAAGTCATATGAAGATAAAAAAATTTATATCTATAGTTTTGAAACTATAGCATTCTATGATGGCATTACAAGAAGATCAAATGAAAGTTTGTCATCGAGATTGCAGAGGTATTACGCAATTGACTAATTATTTTATTCTTATAATATTTATTGTATACATAATTATTTATTTATTTTCCATATATCTATATCTATATCTCAGATCTTATTCTTTTCTCCATTAACTTAATTCTACTAAAACTATTTGGAAATCAAGGTTCGCATTTCTAGACTATTTGAGGTCACTGATCATAAAAAAGGGGGAAATTTGATAAGACTTGATATGGTCATGATTAATGAAGATATATTTTTTTCTCTTAAATTGTATTTTCGATTATTAATAGAGGTTAGCTTTATATTTAATTAATTTTCTTCATGATACTATCATTATAATCTTCATTTTGGTTTTTCCATCTTCCATTCTATATGTGTTAGTGTTTATGTGCTATATTAAAAGTTGAAATTGTGGCTGGCACTCATGTTTTTCTCTATTCTTTCTGTCCTGCATCTATTAAGTTATTACCCTCTACTTTTTTAAAGTATCATTCGGGTATTATTCATATTAAACTGTATTAGCAGTCATACCTGTTATTGAGATACCATTTAATAATAGCTTAACTATAGTAGTCAATTGAATATTAAGAATTATAAAATTTATATATCACAATAACAAATCTAGAAATTATAGTATAATGACAAATACTTTCTCCGTTTTTTTTCTACTTCAACAATTGGTTTGGGCATAGTTTTTAAGGAAATAAAAAATGGTTCGTTTAACATAGAGGTACCTCTTTAGTTAACTAGAGTAGGGGGATAAATAAATCCTTAATATATCAAACAAAACTTTATAAAGCAATTTGGGTCATTAATGATGGTTTTATTAACATAAAGTAAAGGTAATATTATCAACTGTAGTTACTTTTTTTACCAAAAGTCAAATGGTTCCAAAAGATGAAACTATCTAAAGCGGTAATTGTTGTAATAGAAAAAGAACGGAGGAAGTATGTAAATACAATGGTGCTGAAAAATCTTATTTCACAGCAACGCAAAATCAACAATAATATTAACAAAAAGATTGGAATAAAATAAAATAAACAGCAACACGTGCAACGCACGGGCTTCAAACCTAGTAGATGTATAATAACATAAAACAATAATATTGTTGCACAATAAGTTATGCTGTAACAATAGTGAATCACATCATAATTACTCAAGTTTATGTCATTTTTAATCATTTTTATATTAAATTTCAGCAAATTTGTATCATTTTCCCCAATTTTATTACTATTTGTTAACTCTTTATATACTATATCATTATTACTCAATTCTGTGTCATTTTTTTCTCATTGGTTTGTAATTTTTTAGCAAACTTGTATCATTTTCCCCTATTTTATTATTATTTGTCAACTCTTTATGCACATATCATTATTACTCATTTCTATATCATTTTAACTCATTTCTATTTCATTTTTTAGTAAACATGTATCATTTCTCTCATTTTATTATTATTTGTCAACTTCCTATATACCATATCAATTTTACTCATTTTTATGTCATTTTTCAGCAAATTTATATCATTTTTCCCTATTTCATTATTATTTAACCCTTTATATACCATATCGTTATAACTCATTTACATGTCATTATTACTTATTGTTATGTAATTTTTCAGCAAATTCATTACTCATTATTATTTATTTATTACTCTCTCTACCATATTATTTATTACTCATTTCTGTCATTCTTCCGCAAAATTATATCATTTTTCCCTATTTTTATTATTATTTTTCAACTTTTTATATACTATGACATATACTCCCTCTTTTTTTTTATCTTTCTCACTTGGAATCTTGGCACTATTCATACTTAGAGAGAATCTTCTCAATTTTTTTTCAATTTATAAAAAAAAAATATAGTCATGTGGGGTGTTGTTTGATTCGTCTTAATTAGTACATTATTAATATTCAATCGTTATAATTTTTACTAATATATAATGAAAAATAAAAAGTTCAAAGAGGTGCACTGGAAGACGCACACAGGAAAGTGGGAATGATAAAAAAAGAAAATAGAGTAACTTATAAATGATTAGAGGTGGGCATGGGTCGGGCCAGCACGCGGGCCGGCCCGGCCCGTTGTCCGCTACGTGGGCCGTGGGCCTGTCATGGACAAGAAATTTTATTTCAGGCCCGCACCGGCACGAGCCCGCCTATATGGCCCGTGGGCCGAACGCCCCTTTCCTTTGTTTTTTAGCCTAAAACTGCCAAGAATCCAAAAAAAAAACATAAAACACGGGCTAGGCCCGCAGGAGGCACGAGCCCGGCCCGTGGGCAAAATCTGAAAATTCCAGGCCCGGCACGGCCCGTCATTTCACCAAGCCCGCGAGCCGAGCCCGTGAACAGGCTCGGCTCGGCCCATGCCCAGGTCTATAAATGATGTTGCCTTTTATATCATTTTTCACCAAATGTGTATCTTTTATATTGTGTTCTATATTATATTCAACCCCAAATGTGTATCATTTTTCAAAAAAAAAAAAATTTGTATCATGTTTAAACTAATTTGTATCATTTGCAACTAATTGAATCATATTTTTATTAATGTTTACTGATGTGTTCTATATCAATTTCTCCTCAATTGATAATCTCACATTCGAATAATGAAGATTAATCTTTATCACTCTCCAATCTCAAATCAACCATTGAATTCATCACTCGTTTTTCTTCCCAGACCTCACATTCAAATCTAAAATTATCAATTCTTCACATTTTGTCTCTACCTCCAAATGCTTTCTCTCTCCTTCACAACCATCAAACCACCATCGATCGCATCGCAAACCAGAACCTAAAATAATAAAAGAGGAGAGAGAAAATAAACAAAAACTGACCCAAAGTATATTACACCCCACATGACTATATAACTTATGGTGTAACATGTTACACCCAAGACAGACTCATATTTAATTATATATTAGTAAAACTTATAAAAGTTTTACTCATTGATATGAATCAAACAAGATCCCCAAATAACTATGTTTTTTCTTAAATACTAGAAATTTTTTAGAAGATTCTCTTTACTCATGTGTCAAAATTAAAAATAGACAATCCTTTGAAAGATGGAAGAAATATAAACTAGGAATAAACATAAGAATATGGAGGAAACAGAAGAGGGTAAGAAGATTGACGACGTAAGATAGGGAAAAAATAAGTAGTGTAAAGTTTATTTTGGGACATTCCGAAGCAAGAGTGAGGTTCATTATCAAAAGGGCAGGTGTACAAACGTATAACCCTCATAAACCTTCAACTATTTCTGTCATGAGTTCGTCTCCTATGCGTTACTTCTATGAAAAGCATGCAATTGATCATAGCAGTTGGATCATCATGCCAAAATATGCCACATCAAATGGTGAAAATATTGTATTAGTAGGCCCACATTCTTCGGGCAACTTTTTGTATACATGACTAATGCTACTTCATTAGCCCGAAGGCTTTTAGTTTTACCTCACTATTGAAGTGAATGCACAAAATAATAGGTGAATACCATCATAAATGCTTGAAGCTCCATCTTCAAATGCTCAATGACTTCATTCTGTCAACTTGAGTTGAAATATTTGATGCAAGTAGTCAGATTGCCGAAATCTTTGACCTGTATTTATGGAATGTCCGCTAAGGTACAAAAGAATTCAAAAAGTAAGTACACTTGTAGCTGATCACGATGATGCCAGTTTTCAGGGTCCATTTGGTTGGACGGAAAGCACTTTCAATGGAAAATGATTTTCCATGGAAACACACTGTCCAATGAAAAAGACAATTTCAAATGATTTTTCTTTTGTTTGGTTTTTTATATAAAAAGATAAAGAAAATAGAAGAAATGATAATGGAAGGGAACGATGGATCACTCGAAGAAAAGAGGAAGCTTGAAAATTAGGGAGGATTAAGTGTTTTCCCTCCACTTGAGAAGGAAAATGTTCTCCACCCCATTTGGAAAATTGTTTTCCACTCTTTATAAACCAAACAAGAAAAATGGGGAAGTTAGTTTTCTGTCCAACCAAACACTCTCAATTAATCTGTAAATGACTTCGTGGTCATTTGATTAAATGCAATTCTCGTGAAGTTGCACTTACTAAAAGATGAAGGTTTCTGAGAATGGTTGGATGCAGAAAGGAATTGCTTATTGAGTGGTAAGGAGGAAAGTTTTTCATATAGTGTGAGGTAGAACTTTGCAAAACTATACCTGCAATTGTGTCGACCAAACAGCTCAACCTTCCGTGCTTCCTCAGAGATATAACTTCCTGCAGTTTTCTTGTCACCAACAACCAATTAGATGGTGTTTGATGCAACATAAGATAATGATGCTCACTAAGAGATCTTATCTTGTCAAATATCTACGGGGATTCTTAGACCATCATGTGCTAGTTGAACCAGAATTCCTTCCCTAAATGCAAAAGAGTGAACCAATCAAATAATAAAGTACTAAGAAGTTAGCAAAACAAACAAAATCGGTATGCTGAACTCTGCCCAACTCTCGTACAAGCATCTAGAATAGATTCAAATACGAAACCTATTGAAATGTTGGGAAGAGTGCAGATAAGATGTTTACAAAAAGTCCTAGCACAGAAGAATTCCTCTGAACATGCTCATATGCATCATAATGCATGTATGGCTTTGTACATAATGGAAATTTCTGAGGAGAATTTTTATCTAAATCTTGTTACAGTTGGAAATTTTGGCCCTAATATACAATATTTAGTGCACTAGCAATCAGATCAATGCATTGTTCTTCATTCATGCACTAAAGAAGCAGGGATTGGAACTTTAGAAGTCTATTACCTTCTTGACCATTCAGTAAGATAAGTGTTATCATTGTGGTGATCAAATTCATGGGTCATTCCAATTAATAGCGCACGCTTTGGACAGATTCTCTTCACTGCATCAAGAGTCTGAAGAAAAACCAGGGAACTCTAGTTATATAACATTATTGCATGAATCTAACATCACGTAATATATTGTTGCACTCACACATGATACCTGAGGGAAGCAAAAGTGAGTATTATGGGACCCATTCTGCAAGAAGAGTTGGAAAACAGCTGAGTGAGATCCATGTATACACCAATAAATTTTCCACTATGATAAGATTACAAATCAATGACTAACAAAGATATATTGAATTGTGAATTGAAATTCCTGTAGCACTAGCAAGTAAGATAAGCCTAGCCGTCTACAATGCCTCGTAGATGACTGCAACACACATATAATCACAATCCCGTATCATGATGCATATCCATATTGCATAAGCATGTCATGTGTATCTATACAAGCAGAATCCTAGGTGATCTATCGAAGAATGTTTGTGTCATCTTAAAAGTTTCCATTATCCATTACACTTTAAATTTATCTTCATCTTTAAGGTAGGTAAGGCACTTTAAGCCATCCCCAACCACGCTTGGGTTAGTAATGCCATGGGTGCAAAGGAAACAAAAACTCAGGTCCATATCATAAATGCTTCCCCAATCACCACTTCGGATACATGAAACTTGGAACATCATGGTAGGACCTCAGACTTCCCTTGTTACACACCAAACAAGTATCACAAAGTTACAGCCCGAAAAGCTTGTTTCACTTATGTACTTACTTGAGTATTTGTAATAGAAATCAGAATTTTTATATACAAATCTTGATAACCTAAAAGATAATGGTCAAAGTTGACCTCACATAAGAGAGTTCCTTTATTAAGCTTATTTAATTTTATGCCTGAGTCCTATCTTGTTATAAAAAAAACTCCATACAGGTCGTTAAGTTTGGTTTGTTTGGTGGCAGCTCTAATTGTAGGCTCTCTTTTGCAGCTATCAGTGGATAGAGTAACCTTGGAGGCAATTGTGGCAGTTTTCTTTATTGTATTACTCAAACCATGCTACGCTGCCTTTCTTTTGAGGAGGAAGACCTTGACTGTAATACTGCATACCCAAAAGTGTTTCATCTAGCTACGCTTTGGTAGACCAATAGCACCAAATCTTTTTAGCTGAGATGTGTTTTTCTGTTGTTTGTAATGTTATTGGGTTAATCTTGTGAATGTATGGTTGCTTCACTGGCATCGGGTGGTGATACAGATTTTTAGCAGCCCCGTTTCCCGCGCTCTTTCTTTAGCCCCACCCGATCATTATTTCATGCACCTTAAAAATCATTAGAGTTCCGTATTGGGCATTTCAAGTTCTAGGTTTATATTTATTGTGACAATGATAAAATAAAGTCTAAAGGGATTGTCCTGAAGGGTCACATCTTGGTTCTGTTTGCCTCCAGGCTGCTGTCCAAATTTCTTCTTTTTAACCAGAACCTCTTGTTGTATTAATAGGTCTTTACCCTGCATAGAGGGCGTATCATTAATCTATCTATCCCCAACTTTTTAAAGGGCTACGAGTACCATCATCCAAATGTGATACCTATAGAGTCTACGAAAGGCTTGCAAGTAACATCATGCACTCTCTCCGTCTAGATATTACACAAATTTGGCAAAGAGATTGATAATAGTAGATATAAGACGAAAAAGTATCGATAAGAACAAAAACAGGGAAAGTGTCAGGATGGGGAGAGGAAAGGTTTACTTAAAAGGTATGCGGGAAATTTTTTGGGGACATCTACGAGTGAGAAAATTAGGAATGGGGGAGTAATATAATTTGTAACAGTATGCATTATATGATGCACAATCGAAATATAGTAATATATATCAAAAGGGAAAGATATTTGATACATGCTTGTTCAACAGTGCACATAAAATCTACAAAGCAGTTCCATCACAGACACTATACTTAAGAAAATGCAAACAAATTTGGTCCACACCGACCTTGTAAAGACTGTCCAAGATAAGTAGGTCCAATTGCCCACCACCACTACTAGATATAACTGCCAGACAAAAAAAATATCAATATGTTTGAAGGAGTTAAATTTAATTCTCAACGATCCACATAATCCGAACAAATCCACAAGCATTATAAATTAGATTACAATAACAGATATTCAAAAAGAACCAGTGAATTTCAACACTCGTGCTCAGAAGTAGGGTATTAATTTCAATGGGTCTGCACACTGAAGAAGAAAATATTAAGAAGAATGAGACCCAAGCTATACATGCATATTTTGTCTTCTTAATATTGCTAGAACCTTATGCACTTCAGACCCAAGATGTGTATCTATGTAAGTTATAAATGCTTTGGAATAAGTGAAGACTAAAGTCCAAAGATCAACCAAACATAGCCAAGAGAAACAAATGGTAAAAGACACACTCACCAGCCTCTGTTCTCGGGATAAAACGTGAGACATCAGATATATAAGCTACTTTGCACTTCTTTCCAAAAAGAAAACCCAATGATACATAATCTTCACCATGCATCACCTGTGTTGGATAAATGGACATAATTGGTAAAACAGGAAAATAGGGAAGGAACAGAAAGTTGACATTGTACAAAAGAACAGCATAAAATGAGGAGAGATTGATTGAAGCGAGTTACTGGTAAGGGAAAAAATTGCAGGCCGGATGCGACAAAAGGTTTCTCATGATCACTCTCAATAATCTTCCACTCAAGCTGGGATACTCGTCTTATCTCCTGGCCTTCTTTAAGTTTTTTCTGGACTAGGTAAGGAAATTTCACAGCAACACTGTCAGGTTAAAAAAAATCAAAACGATGCTTATCAGGCTGAGCAGCAGCATTGAAGGATTATAATTAAATGAAATCACTACATGGAAAAAATTAAAGCAGGAGAGGTGGAATAAAGCTTTCATATAGTGGCTAGGAGGAAAGAAGGGCAGCAAATATATGGCACATGTAATGTAACCATCTGTCCATTAACATGGTAAAAGGAAACTTAGTTCTATATGATCTGAGCTCAAAAGGTAGAAAACAGCATTTCATGATCATAATACATTATGCAGCAAAGATAAAATAGGGTTCAAATAAAATTGAAAAGGATGTAGATTTACTAAATACATTTTAGCAGTTCCCCAACATAACCTGACACCCATTGCTACAAATTGATAGGAAGTGCATGGGTAAAAATCAACAGGATGGAAGAGTTGAGAAAGAAGATATAAAAAATACTTTTGGAAGAGTTCTTGACAAGGGAAGAATGTGCCGCCTTTCACTCATTTCTAAACATCATCATTGCTTTATGATGTGTGTGATTCTCTAAATTCTTTTTTATAATAAAAAAAAGCATGCAGGCACTGTGCAACGATCATGGACCTGCCAACGTTCTGCGAGGGTATTTCGGCATGGATATTTTCTTTAGGCTCTAGATTACAGCATCGCACATGCCACATGGGCTCTCGAGGTCCAAGGACATCTTAACTGTGAATGCTTATGTCTGCCTCATATCTTCGCCAAATTGTTCATGTGACATCTCATCAGAAAAACTCTGTGGCTCTACTTTCACATCCTTGTTATCACTTTCAATGTTGAGTAATAAGTCATATATCCTTGATCAAAGTTAACCACTTAACCGCTATGCTTTCATTTCAACTTTGTACTTCCTAGTGCCTTGTTTAAGCCTCCAAAATACCTCTAAGCCCAAAAAGCAACTAAAGAGCATTTAAAGCCTTCATAACTCAGCAAAAGCGACTAGGATAATGCCATAGAGAATGAAAATAACCATGTTTGAAACCAAATCATGACAAAAATTGAGATTCAGAAATGCCTTTCCGCTTTGGAGCAAATTAAGGAAATTATGTTCATACAATGCATAGACAAGAGCAATGATACCCGGTTCGCGGTATGGTGCTCCGACCGGCGACCCAGGTCGGATGTTCCCAATCGCGGGACGAACGCGTTCCAGATCGCCGGGGGCCGAACCAGTTCGTGCATCCAAGCGAACCCTTTTGGCCGGAGAGATTGAAGGCTAAGTCGAGAATTTAGGGCAAAATTTCAAAACCTAGATCTGCAATTAACCATTTACTAAGCAATTGTTGAGCATAAAAATAGGGGGCTTTTGTTTGTATGAGTGTTTCGAGTGTTTACTCGTGCTTAATTTGCATTTTCTTTCGGTTTCAATTTGTTGGATGTTATTCAATGGAGGAGGAGCAGTGGAACACAGCAGGGGAGAGGGATGAAGATGGAAGAGACGGAATGACGACTCAAGGCAACCCAAATTAATTTCTGGTTCATGGGTCCACTTCCCAAAAAAAATGTAAAACTAAAGTTTTGGGCTTTTGCCAATTGCACTGTAGATGTAAGCATGGGACCCTATTCCTCTTTATCTTTAATTTATGATATTCTCATTTTGCCAAATTAATTTCGTTTAAAAAAATTATGATAAAAAATGTACCATTGTACCCGATACACCACCCATTGTACCCAATACACCCATAGGTAGCGTACCCCGTACCCGTTCCCGTTCCCCAAATCGAACCGAATTCCGTACCGGGTATCAATGGACAAGAGTGTCATGAACTTGGCCTAAGTTGAAAGGGGTACTATCGGTAGTACACTATTCAATTAGAAGCATTGTTTAAGAGAGCACCTGACTTGAAATCATTTGTAAGGTAAACCACTAATAAACAATCAAATTAGTTTTGAGAAACTTAAAGTATGCTAAAAACAGTATTGTTCGTAATGGCCAACAACACACCCAACCTCAAGTAGAAACCAGAAACCTGATTAGAAGAAAAATATTGTGAGCAAATCAACTAGTAAAAGTTCATATTTTTTTAATTGATAAATCCCATGAGTTGGTTTCTAAAATTCTAACAATTATTACTTATACTTAAATGACTAAAACCACTGAGTCTAATCAAGAAGGAAGGTCAAATGTATATTCTACCATCTTACTATTCCGTCGCGACAGTTAGTTATGTTGAACACTTATTCTCTAAATAGCAACATTGATTTCTAACAGTATCTAACACCAGCCAACTATGTAAAGAGCCACTAGTCACTAAAAGAAGATGCCACAAACAAAAGCTACTCTTCCCAAGGAGACTACATAATAGATCCTTGTACTCCTACATCTTGAAAGAAGACAAAGAATCTTTAGTACTATATAAGCAATATACAGCTAAAATTTATGATCCACAAGCCTAAAGCAATTACTTGCTTGACTGAGTAGTCTCCGAAACTGTCATAAATCCAAATCTACCTACTCTAAGTTAATTCCTCACTTATATTTCAGATTTGCTCAATAAATTGTCGCAAGAATCAGCCTTTGGACTTCTCAAAATTTAAGTTGTATACTTTTATGTTCAATGTTACAATTGCTAAGTCACAAACACGAATCAACCTCTTGACTGTATTTTTCCTTCTCCAGATTTGTCAATGTGCAACAAAGCTTAATGACCAGACGGAACAATTCTCATGAATTTCTGAATACTGTTGCATTTGATTTCTTCTTGCGATCAGTTTTTCTTTTCACCCAGAATCTCCCTTGTTTACCTTTTTTTCAACAGAACTCAAACCTACGGGTGTTCAGAAAAACCCGACCCGGTTGACCCGACCCATTGACCGGTTGACCCGCAATAAAAAAACCGGGTAATTTTCTCAAATTTCAAATTTTAATGGGCCGGGTACCCGACCCAAAAAAATGTGCAATAAGCGGGTCGGGTAATGGGCCGCTTATTTGGTTAAGCGGGTACCCGATAACCCGGAAAAAGTAAAAAAAAAATATTGGCTTCGCTGGTTGTAGTCTGCCATTCTGCCTCCCAATTCTATTCTCTTCTTCCCTCATCTCAAAGGATACTTCATCACTTTAATCAATAATTATTGTCGCTGCAGATTCATTCTCCTTAGTCCCAACTTTTCATATTCATAAATCAGAGGCAATGAATTTCTAGCCAAAGCCACATGTGATCTTTTTCTATTCATTTAATTAGTGCTTTGTGTTTCTTTTTGTGTATATGTTGATGAGTGGACAATTTGGGATTCTTTTCTTAGATTTATAACTGCAACTGCAAGGAACTCTTTTTGTGTTTTATGATTTATTGACGAACCAACTATGAAACTAAAGGGGATATTACTCTTAAGTCGCGGTTAAGAGCATGGACAAACAAGTCTCGGTTGTTTGTTTTGGTTTACTACTCGGAAACCAATTTGTTAGCTTACGCTCGACATATGCAAACATGCACTTTCTTTTACTCAATACTACTGATTTTATTAATGATGCTCGTGTATATAAATACACGCCTGAAACAAGTCCTAACACACACTAACAACTAAGAAGATAAATAATAAAGACTCCTAGTTAAGCTAATTAAGCACCACACGCCTAACAAGATAACTGTTCCTAATCTTATCTAATTTAGGACTTCTAATCATGCTAAACACCTTAACAACCAGCCTTATCATCACACGCCTATTCTAGGATAGAAAATAAAGACTTCTAAACAAACTCAAACACTATAACTTAGGGAATTAGACTCCTAAACATAATATGATCCCTTTATCATGCAAACACCTAAATTAAAGAGCTATTAAGCAAATAAAATACATAGTTTCCTAACAGAACTAGGAAGCTACATAAGAATCCTAACAGAAATAGGATTTATAGAAAATGACCATATCCCATATGGATCAAAGGAATAGGGTAGTTTGTTAAATAGAGAATAGTGGTTGTTCTTCTTCCCGGGTACCCTATGACCCGACCCGGAAAAATCGGGTACCCGCATACCGGGTACCCGATATTTCTGGGTCGGGTCACGGGCCGAGTTTTCAACTACCCGCATATCCGGGTACCCAAAAAACCCAAAAAACCGGGTACCCAGTTATGAATACCCCTACTTAAACCCTTACCCCATCAGATTCCAATTCTAACATTTTGAGAGATAACCCTTCAGACTCTCTAGCAATAATCTTGACAAGACTCAGCTAGGTACTATGTACTACAAAAAAAATAAATTCCAAAGGACATCAGTTTGGTTCTGTTTGGTTGAACAGAAAACAGCCTCAATAATTGGCAGAAAAAAAAAAACAGCCTCAATGGAAAATTTCCTAGAAAACCATTTAACAAGGGGACACACAATTTTGGCATAGTTTAGTTTGTTTGGTTCCTTGCATAAAAGTTAAAGAGAAAATGAATAATTGAAATGAAAGGGTAAGAATGAATGGGAGAAAAGAAAGAAGAACGTGAAGAATAGGAACGAATATGTGGCTTCCCTTCCTTTGAGAAGGAAAATGTTTTCCACCTTTGGAAGATCTATTTTCCCCATCTAGAAAGCTATTTTCCATCTATTAAAAACCAAACAAAGGAAAATGGGATAATCACTTTTTCCGGTCAAAGTTCTCCGTGCAACCAAATGCTCACTTATGATAGACCTCCGGACCACTTACTACAAATAAACTCACTCATATTTCTCAATTCTCCAATTCCCAGACATGACCTCCCAAAAGGCAAGTTAAGGCAAATGTGGAAAGTCTATACTTGCAGAAAATCATTAAGGTAACTACAAAGAGAAAACTCCAGTAAGTTGAAGCGAATAACTACTTCATGCCCAATGGAGGATAAGAGATTGAGAATAAGAAGTGATCATGAAAAAATTAAATCCAACCTCATGTATCAGAGTCAATGATACACTAGCAAACTCAGAAGTGCAGCAAGGACAAAGTAGAAGCGAGGCAAGCGGCTTTATAGAGCACAAAAATGATATAGTCTTACCTAGGCCACAAGTCTAAATGCAACAAGGAGGATAGATTGAAAAAGGGGGAGGGGGAATAGGAGGGTCACATGTGAAGCAAAGGCATTGAGGGGGACTTTAGAAGTCAATAGAAAATACATCATGATATTCCTTGTAAAAACTCCATACCTATCTAATGAATGCTGGGTGAGGTAAATTGGAGTCGGGCTGATATCATTTGTGGGGCTAAATGGCTGCACAGCTCGTATGTCATCCAGACCAAGAACGGCGTCAGCATGCTCATGCGTCAAAATTATCTGCAGTTGATCCAATACTGACTTCTTAGACTTCAGGAATTCAGGATAAGGAATTCAAAAAAAAAGTTTCTGACAGTTAATAGGTCAGAATGTAACCCCACAAAAGTTTTCCAGAGTGATTCGGGTGCAAATAATGTAGGAAACAAACTGCCAAAAAGCAGCAGGGTTTTGCACAAATTCTGGTTAATTTTTCTAGTCACAATGCAAAATTGATTGCAGATTGTCAAAATAGAATTATTTTTCACAGGTTTGCCATCCACAAAATGTACTCTTCTCAGCATGGCATTAAAAATTTGTAAGATCCTGGTTACAATTAACCAGAAATCTCTCATTTATTACTAAAAGCAGGAATGTATTGAATAATAATGCAAGAATGACAAAATGAGAACACATGATTTCATAGACACCAAAGATATATATCAAAAGACTAGTATAAATTAAGTTCTTTTTCAAGTCCTGAGGAATTACACTTAGCATCCAATTTCAAATTAGCAAGGTTCCAAGTTCTAACTCACAGAATCAACCCTTGGAATTTTATGGAAGGTGAACCAGCGAAGTACTGCCTCTCTGAATGTCTTACCAACATCAATCAGGATATAACTATGCTCACCATCAACCTGGCAATAATCAATAAGGAGAGATGTATTGCCCCTGAAAACATATAAAAAGTAAGTTCACATGGAATGACTCCTTGTACCTTAGCTTTTCAAATAAAGAGCTTAATTGTTTTCAAAATGGACGGAAATGACTGCCAGAGTCCAAAAAATAAAGTTGTATCAGTAATGGTTTATTGTCAGTTTAAGTTACGATAAGTCTAGATAGGAAACAAAGCCACATGTATCATGAAGGTTTATTTCTTGAAATTAACACTTTATAGTAAAAGAAGACCCAAACCAATGACAACGACAACTTAAGTTTGAACTACCTATTGCTTGATTAGAATAGCTTTTAAGAGAAAAATTAAAAGGGGAAAGAATGCAAAGAATCCCATTTATCTTTCATTAATTTAACTAACATGACTGCATAACATAAGATCAAGAGCATAGGGTTCATAATGTCCTAAGACTTATAATATTTGCAATTGTCTAAAGTAGAAGGGCAGACATAAGATTGACGAGCTTCCCTCCTTCCCTTTTCTTAATTATACGCCTTTTAAACCATCTCCATCAGAGGAAAGGAGATATATACAGACTTCTGCAGACTCCATCAGCAGCAGGATCCACATTGAATATTGTGTCAATTCAACATTTGGAAACATTTCATAGAAGAAAAACTGAAACACCTATATTGACATCTCATATCTTAGTTGATCAGTAACGTAAACAAAACCCAATCCTTATCAATTCCCTTATGTTCCTCTACTAAATACCATAACAAGATAACCCTTATAACAATATCCCCAATCGCCTTCCCGAGATAACTTCTATTCTCTCTTTCTCCATCTCTTCCAACTAACAGCTTACCATCATCAATCAGCAATGCCATTAGTAACTAGTCCTTCAAACATCACTTTATTACCATAAGTGAACTACATATGCAACTCTTCCCCAGCTCCAAGTTTCTTTCAACACTCTTAATTCTCAACCAATCCCCTTGAATAATACCAAGTTCCAAATGCTCTTTAGTAAAGCAGCACCACAAAAGATATCCTTAATAACCACATTATCATTTAGAAAAAGGGAAATCATATTGCTCTCAGTTCGAATGCAGACTAATCACACTCTTGTTATCAGGGCTGTCATTCTCATGTAGCTTGTGATCCACCTCACCACTATTATATCACCGTTAAATATGCCATTAGTATTTCGCATCGATATATATTATCTAAGATAGGACATTACAAATTTCTGTTAATTCAAAAGTCGACAAAAACCTGCCTTTGCAGCAAAAGTTGTCCGTAATCACTTATTCACTTGATACACCTAAGAAAAAATCATTGGAAAATCAGACTTTCACGGTATAAGTTGGTCCCTAAACGGTTTTATCATTATTTTACTTCAAATGTACCTTGAATTTTTACAAGGAGCGGTATAATAAAGTTCTTTACCCAAGGATGTTCATCCTTCCCTAATCAGATACTTCTTAAAATTCCTAAGTATATATTATCAAAATACAACATAACCTCATATCACAGTCATTTCAAACCTCAAAGATAATTGATTTCCAGTGATCTAATAATACGGCAATTTCACAGTAAAGTTGAAATTACTACCAAATTCACAATAGCAGCGATCACACAAAGAACCAACATAAAAAATTAGATCTATTACCGCATCACAAATCGAAACAATAACGCATTGCACAACTCAAACAAGCACTTGAAAGTAAAAGAAAAATGAAGATGAGCACAATCAAAACTGAAATTGCGAAATGACTTTGTGGAAGAAAAGAAAAAAAGAGAGAAGTACCGATAATTAGGGTTTTGATCGGGGGGAATGGACAAAGACTGAGAACAAACAGAGCAAGGAGGATGAGAAGGCTGAATCAAGCACATCGCATTAGGTACAGCACTGGAGCAACCTGTTCCCATGAATATCAGCGATGATGATGGATTCTCTGTGACTGCCATGCCGTTCTCCATTCGCCTAGGGGGGAAAGAGAAACTGAGAGATTGCGTGGGAAAACAAAGAGAGAAACAGAGTTGTTCTTGTTGTTGGTTTGCGTACTGAGTGGAGACCGGAAATGAGGAGGGTAGTACTTTAGTAGTGGATCTTAGGCCCTGTTTCTTCTAAAATTATTTCCCATCCCGTTTAGTTTAAGTTAGACCTGATCAAACACCGGGCGGGGCCGTGTAAAAAAAAAAGTGCCCATCTTGCGGGCCGGGCCGGGCCCAAATCCGGGCCAAAAATTTGTGCCCAAAGCCCGGTATTTCGGGCCGGGCCGAGCGGGCTTTTGCGGGCCAAAACGGGCCGGGCTCAAAATTTAGGCTAAAAAATGTTTTTTTGCTTGTCCAAAGCCCGCCCAAAAAAAAAAATTTGACCGGGCCCGGCCCGGCCCGCGGGCCCAAAAAAACTGCCCAAACCCGCCCAAAAACCGGGCCGGGCCGGGCTGGATTTGATCAGGTATAGTTTAAGTCAGTTACTCAATGTATTTCAGTTTAATTCAGTTACTCTCTGTATTTCAATTTCTCTCCGTTCAGTTTAATTCAGTTCAGTTCAGATTCTCAAAAGAATGGGGCCTTAATTTGTTGTTGCTTACAAAATGGTTTTTGTGTCTGGGGGACGCATATCAGCGTATGTCAATATGTCATATGTGCATATTGACAATCAGGGATGTTCACCGGTCCAGGACCGGACCGGAACCGGCTGGACCGGTGGACCGGAATCTGGAAAAAATTTAGACCTGGACCTGAATTTTTTCGGTCCGGTCCAGTCTTGGACCTGTTGGACCGGAATCTTTATTTTTTTAAAAAAAAAAATTTTTTTATTTGATTTAAAAATATTTATAAATTAGATATATTCATATTTTAATAATATTAATAACAATATTACTAAAGTTTATAAATAGTAGTTCTAAATTTCTAACTTTTTACTACCTTTTAAACTTTTTTAACATTCCGGTCCACCGGTCCGGACCGAACAGGAAACCCGGAATCGGGATTTTCTTCGGACCGAGGACCGGACCGGAATCTTCCGGTCCGGTCCGGTCCAAATTCCGGTCCGGTCCGGTCCGGTCCTGATTCCGGTCCGACCTTGTCTTTGAACAGCCCTACATACCGTCGATTCATGTGGATGTTATCATCAGCTTCCTCGGTCCCAAAATGATATTTCTGTGTAAAAATTTCAATCCCCAAACTATTGATAAATAAGAGCAAAGCTAACGGTTTGATCCATTTTTAGGGCTATCAATTATTTTATTATTACTTCATTTCTCTCCTTCACATTATTTATAACCAACTTACTCAACATACTTAATTTTTATACTCCTAAAGTTGTAACAATTTTGGTGGTCATAAAATTATCTCTCCTATTATTTATCGTACCCTCTTTCTCCTAAACCCTTTACATGTTGCCAATTGTCCCTTCCCCTTTCTCAAAAATGCTTCCCTCTTCCTTTTGGTCAGGCTTTCTTGTTTCAAATTAGGAGATGATCAGTTCATCACAATGAACTGTTTATCATCCTCTCTCCTTCCTTTTTTTTCTTTTTTTTTTTCCTTTTTTTATATATTCATCCTCTCTCTCCTTATGATCTTGTTCTAATCAATCATTAGGCATGCTCTAAAGAGAATCTATTAAATTCTTTCTAATATAAAATAAAAAAAAGTAGGCATGTAAGTTCTTGTTTTGATTCTCAATCAATGCATTACAAAAACCAAACTTTTATAATCTTGGATTTTTCTACGTAGTGTCCATGTGCTTTACGAATTCTACGTTGTACCCGACCTTTTTTAACATTCCACATTGTACCCCTAACTTTCTAAACGTCACACAAAATATCTTATTAATAGAAAATCCTACCCTAAACCTCACTTAGCCTTCAATTTATCAGATCATATCCCATACCTCAGTCAACTAACAAGGCTAAAGAATCCTACTCTATGTCCATAGGGTAAGAAAGTCCCAAAATCTACTGTTTGATATTTAGTATAAGAGTATTTTGTGTAATATTTAGAAAGCATAAGGGTATGACGTGGAAATTTCAAAAAGGTCGGGTACAACATAGAATTTCGGAAAACACGAAGGTAATATGTTGAAAAACCCTATAATTTTACTAATATGTAATTACATATATTAATTATAGCAAATGTACATTGACAAACGTGAAAATAATACATTGGAACATCTTTTAAGGACGAAGGAATTAGATTACTCTATAAAGTCTTGTTGAGCAAGGATGGTACACGTGACGGGATGCAATTGCTCCCCACAAGTGTTATATATATATATATATGTGTGTGTGTGTGTGTGTGTGTGTGTGTGTGTGTGTGTGTGTGTGTGTGTGTGTGTGTGTGTGTGTGTGTGTGTGTGTGTGTGTGTGTGTGTGTGTGTGCGCGCGCGTGCGTGCGTGTATGTATGTGTATGTATGTATATATATATGTATATGTATGTGTATATATATGTATATGTATGTATGTGTATGTATGTATGTTTTCACTTTTTCCAAACATAAGAAATCCACAAAATAAGTAAATGAGCAATATAGATTTGACATAAGTAATTAAAATTATTAAATGATAAAGTATTTTATACTTTAAATTAAACATAATTATCTTGCTTTAAAATTTTGTTTCATTAATTTTATTTTATTATTTTTAAAAGAAATTTATTTCATCAATTTAAGGTGTATATTACTCTAGTTATGTTTTGAGATAGTTTGGTGTAAGTTTGGTTTTCGGTTCGGCTTTGGAACAAAATTAAACCAAAACGAAATAAATTCGATTTTCACTTTTGAAGTCCAAATCCAAACCAAAATCCAACCCAAAACCAAATCAAACCGAATTTTTTTTTTGCCATAAACCATAATTTTTCAGGATTTATAGAAACTATCAAAATGTCAATTCCAAATCCTCAAACAAAGTAGAACTACTTAAAATCAGAACCAAAGTTTAAAATTTAAGTGAGGAGGAAGTTAGGAACTTAAGGTTTCTTTATTTAAGTGAGAGTTGTTTTTGAGCTTTCCATTTTTGGGTCCAATAGGTTGATTAGTAGATTCCTATGCCTTACATAAAATTCGTTTTGGATTTGCTTTTTTCAGTTTCTTTCAAACCAAAAGTGAATCTAAACCGAAAACCAACTTTTTTTTTTTGTTTTTTCAGTCCAAACCAAAATGAACTAAAAATAATACGAACCAAATTGCAAATTTTTCGGATTTTAACTAAATAACTTACACCCTTAACTTGAGATGTCGATGAGCTTTTAAATGGAAATGTTTTCCCATCTAAAAAAATTCCTCTTCTTTTTCCCTTTAATTTTTGCACTCACCCACTCCTTTATTTATTTTTAGTATTTCACTTGTTCACCCATGTATTTATTCTGTCATTTTTTCATTCTTATGGCGCATTGATGCTTCCCACCATTGTTGTCACCCTTCTCTCATTCTTTCTTTCTTCATGGCGCCTCTCTTCTTCTTTCCTTTTTAGTTTCACGTTTCATTTTGTTTTGTTTTTGTTTTGATTAATTAAATTGTTTTAATAATTTTGTTAATCTTATTAATTAATTATTTTTAGTTTATTTTAATTATTATAATTCCACATTTAATGATTATAGTAATCAACTGATTTATAAGTTTAATTTAAAGTGAAGATTTAAGAAGAAAATTAATGATTTTAATGAAAGGTTTTCATGGCATGTATATTATAATTTAAAGAATAGATTTTTTATTAATTATGGTCAATGAAGTTTTATGGATGCGATTGTAAAGGTTTTATAAGATTTAAATAGTTGCTGAAAATTTATTAAAGATAAAATATTGATTTTTGATGTTATTGTCGGAAAAGAAATCTCAAAACTAACTTATGTGTTTAAAAGTGGCGTCAAGAATTGTATATATGAGGTACATGCATGTCTAAGAGTTCTGGACATAGTATCATATATAGATTTTGGTATGAGGAACTTAGTTATATCATGTTTAGGAACTGTTGTAGTTCTAGGCAAGATTATTATGACAAAATTTACATATTTCTGTGATTGTTTGTGACACATGTTTGAATATTCCTAAACTAGTTTTTAGTCCCGGGCGATGCCCCAGGTTATTAACATTTTTATGTTAAAAAATACCATCTAATGTTCCATAGCTTATTGGTAGAACTTTATGTACATTAACTTGAGGTCACGTAGTCGAATCTTATATGGAGCATGTTTTTTAATTTTTTTATAATGTGTATAATGATGACATGGAATGAAACAACTAAAGCGAGAGTGTCATATGGCGCATAGACTTGGTTAAGAACGCCTTTTAATATATTAGTATAGA
Organism: Beta lomatogona; assembly: GCA_947646795.1. Lineage (NCBI taxonomy): Eukaryota > Viridiplantae > Streptophyta > Magnoliopsida > Caryophyllales > Amaranthaceae > Beta > Beta lomatogona. Next base: position 146,965 of record CANSNZ010001196.1, on the reverse strand, counting down.
ATATATATTTGTATGGATTATTTATAACACCCTAATAATTCTATCCTTTTAAAAATATTTTTTTCAATAATTAATAGATAATTGTTAAAGCATTACTGCCACGTGTGAAAATGATTCTGCTTATTCAATTTTACAGCGGAAAATTAATAAAAGATTTCAAACGAAATAATAAAATTCCAACTAAAGTTCTTACATATTGGAACTACTCATGACCCATCAAACCAAACTAAGGTGCGCAAATAACAAAGTAAATTCTAGAGTTAAAACAAATTCAAAGCAATATTTAAGAAATCTCATAAATAATAAAAATAGTCTAACACTCGTATTTCCTATGCATCATGACCTCCAACCTCGAATAGTTATGACAAATTGATACAGGTGACAGCTAGTCAAATAATACAATAAGGCATAAGCCATGATCAACACACAAAGCACATAATCAGCAAAGCTGAGTATACGTAGTCTAAGAATAACGAAATAAACAACTTAGCATGATACTACGAAACAAATAAAAATCATGCAACGCAGGCAAAAAAGTACTACTTGAGCAATAAAAGACTCTCCACTAGTTGTTTCATTAATTAATTTAGTTTGAATAAGCAATGAATGAGTTGTCAAAACTAAAACCAGTCTTCAATAAAGAATACGAGGCGACATGCGCAACTCTATGACCCCAAGCCCAATGGATATTGACAAACTAATTATAAGAGAGATACATTGATCAAGCGGTCCTCGAAAGGCCATAGGCTACCACCATGTACTCCAACTCCTAGTGTTCAGTTGTCCGATGTGCACTAATCTAGAGTTTTATTACTTATTCTCTTTCACTTTAAGAAATTAATTGATTAATCATTGTAGACACATGATCGTGTCTTCCCATTTAAGGATCCGATGATGAAACATATCGTGATTTTAATTGGTCCGACCCAAGGGGAGAGCAGCCCGAAGAGCCATCCCAAAACTATTTCGAAAAAGTGTTAAAGTCCTATTTTAAAGCCCTATTAATTATTCATGATAATTAATTGTATTTTGAGCCCCATCCTTTGAAAAGCCCAATTAATTGTTTAATAATAATTAATTATTTTATTTAAATAATTAATTATTTTCAAAGATAATTAAAATCGGATTTATCCCGTAAAATCAGATTTCCATAATAAAAAGATAAAAGAAAATCGTCAAAACGCATTTTTATCAAAAAGTAATCAAAACGTGTCAAAAGCAAGGTAGTGCGCTGAGCGCACCAACGTGCGCCGAGCGCACAGCGCCAAGCGCACCATTTTGCCACATACTTTGCCACGTAAGCGTGCGCCAAGCGCACAAGACTGCCACGTAGAATTATGTGTCATATAGAGTCCTGTGCCAATCGCACTTCTCTGTACGAGACACATCTTTTTCTTTCTTATCTTTTTCAAAGCGCGGACCACGTGTACGCTTTCTAATGAGCATGCCGCGTCAGACGCGCCAATCTGCGCCTGACACGTGGATTTGCGCGTGACACATCAGACTGCGCCTGGCGCAGCTAGCACGTGAAGCGTAGTTCCATTTTTTCTCTAAATACACCTGATTTCCGTACAGATTTCAGAACGGATTCTCACACAACAACTCGACTTTTATATTACGAATACCTTACGAACCTCTCTACGAAATACATATTCTCTCTACAAAACACGTATACATACATTCAAATCTTTCAGACATTCAGATTTTCAGGCTTCACGATTGCTCGTCCCGAAGGTTGTCAATCTCGCAAACCCAAGCCACGGTATAATCCTAAGGGTCCTTAAATAAATTCTCTATTTTTATATTGAAGTTACTAACTGTTTATTTCATAATGTAGATCTTTGGTATAAAATTGTTCTACTGTATATTCTAATCCTTCCTTTTTTTTATTTATTTTCATACTTTATTATTTGCTTGCCTGATTGTTCTATACATATTGTTATGATTGTCATGCATATTTTTATCACCCACATGTTATTATTGCTAATCAAGGCCTAAAGATTTGTTCTAACTGATTCAGATAATTTGGATAACCTACTAGGTACCTTGTAATATTGATTGCATCATAACTTGTCGCTCAAAATTAGTCTTTTATGTGTTTCCTGAACCAACCTAGACTAAATATTTTAGGGTGTATAAAATATTATATGATTATTCTTTGGCATAAAATTTGTTGTGAATCGATATTTAGTAGAGACCGACAATGGGCAACATGTTTCATGACTATGTTCTACCCTCACCCCCGAACTCAATCTTTGGTTCATTTTGACCATCTATGGAGTCAGGACGGGAAAATCAACATTGGATAAGTCTCTAATTTGTCCCGACGGTTTCCCAATATCCAATTAGGTTTATGAGTCTTCCTTTAAAGACTTGTTGGCGACTTCAAAACAATTTTCAATAAAACCTTTACAATGGAGTAGTCAAATCAAATACGCGCTCACACCGCGTAGGCGAAATAAAAATATGCCTACAATCATTAACCAAAATTAATTAGAAAATACTAACACAACACCAACACTCAAATAAATATATTTTATCTTTGATTAAAAGTGATCACGGAATATACCAATTCCATAACCATTAACCCTTTTAATATGATCTGTTGAATAAAATCAAAATGAAACCAATGTTATTAAGACATACATTCCACTTACTCAATTAAGATTCACAATCATGAAAGAATAATATAATCATAGACTATGGAGTAATACTACGATTACTTAAAATAACCAACTTTTACCTTCCATAACAATAAATATAAACATAGGTTCCCCAAGGTAAGTATAAATTCCAATGGGAATTTAATTCTCCCATTGTCAATCAAACGATTTAACCAATTTCCCATGAATTTGATTAAGTAATTTATTTCCTATGAATTGCAATTTCATGGGAATTTTGACTTACCATGTAAACCAAACAACCACTCAGAACTTATACCAAAAAGTAATATAAAGGGCAAAATCATGTATAAAATAGAGCCTTATTGTAGACACATAATCATGTCTCCCTATTTAAGGGCCCAATGATGAAACATACCGTGGTCTTAATTGGTCCGACCCAAGGGCAGAGCAGTCCGAAGAGCCAAAATCATGTTTAAAAGTGTTAAAATCGTATTTTGAGCCCAACTCTTTGAAAAAGCCCATTTAGTTATTAATTGATAATTAATTATTTTATTTAAATATAATAAATATTTTCAAAGATATTTTTATAATTAAAATCGGATTTTATCCTATAAAATCAGATTTCCGGTGTTAAAAGATAAAAGAAAATCATTAAAACACATTCAAATATACATACACATTCATATTTTCAGGCTTCACGACTGCTCGTCGCTAAGGTTTGTAGGCGTGGATTTTTAATTCCTTTAATGCCTACACGCGGTGTGAGCGCGTTTATTTGACCACCCCATTGTTAAGGTTTTACTAAGAAATAAGTTTTGAAGTCGCAAAACGATTCTTTAGAGGAAGAATCATAAACCTAATTGGATTGAAACGGAAGGGACATCTTAGGGACTTATCCAATGTAGATTTCCCCATCATGACTCCATAGATGGTCAGGAACCAAAAAGTGAGTTCTGGGGTGAGGGTGCAATATATTCAGGAACTATATTGCCCATTGCTGGCCTCTACTACATACCGATTCACAGCAGATTTTATGCAAAAGAATAATCATATAACGTTTTAAGCACCCTAAAAATAATTAATCTAAGTTGGTTCAGGAAACACATAAAAAGACTAATTTTTAGTGGTAAGTTATTAGACAATCAATATTAATGGGTTCCTAGCAGGTTGTCCATGTTATCTATATTAGTTAGAACATTTATTTAGGTCTTGATTAACAATAAATATAAGGTGATAAATATTGCAATCAGGCATGAAAAATAATATGTTCATGAAAATAAATAAACATAAGAAAATAAAGTACTACAGGGAGTTAGTATAATATGTACAATACTTACAGTCGCAGGGACACCACCGTTCGGGGTCGTTGATTTGTACGGATCTCGGAAAATTGAATTGTATGAGTCTTAAAAAGATTTGTGTTTTGTTTTGTAATATGTAATAAGGTGCGTGATTTTTTTGTAGGAGTGTACGTATGATTTATATGGCAGGTGGAAGAATTAGAGGGGCTAGGCGTAGGTTATAAGATTAATTAGGAGAATTTGGTAATAAGAGATGTATGCTGTGCGTGGGGTTTATGGTGATTGATGATGAATGATGCTAGGTGATGATGATGATTAAGAGTTTGAGCGTGGCAGTAAGAGAATTAGTGGTGGATAATTGGCAGTATGAAGGTGAAAGCAAGAGTGGTGAGGGGGATGATCAGGTGAGAGAATTTGTTTTGTGAGCCGTTGAATGATGATGAGATGATGATTATGGCGAGAGAATTTCGTGAGGTGTGTTGTTAGAGGAGTTTAAGTTTAGGTAGTTGAGAAGAGATAGGTTTCGAAAACTATTGGGTATCTTAAAAGATTTTTAGAAAATAAAAGATTTTTAGAAAATAAAAGATTTTAGAAAATAGTTAGTAAGAGATATTTAAAAACACTTTGGGAAAAGATGATGTTTATAAAAGATATATTTATTATTAAAACTAATTAATAAAATTAATTAATTCTATTAATTAAATTGGGCTAGAAAATGTGTTTTATAAATTTGGGCTTTCACAAAACTATTTTTAAAAGGTTTTCGAAAATGGGCATTGTTGTAGCCTAAAAATCTACGGTTCCTTAATAAACACTTGGGCTCATCAGAGCCGTACACATGTCCTTCTTATAAATCAAGAGAAATAATTTAACCCTTGGGTTGCACTCAGTAGGGGGAAAAGGCCTACTTTTCTGGCCCAAAAGCTAGTTAGAGCCCAGCCCCTTGATGGTGGCTGTAAGTGATTGATTGATAAATTCTCACAAATCATGGTCTGCCACGTGTCATGATCTGATTACTTAGCCAATCAGATGCCACCATTCTAGGGCAGTTGTAACACCCCAGAATTTCAAAGCGGAAAACAAAGAAATAATAATAGTATGGCGGAAACATCGTCTTCTGGGAATGTCACTACTACAAGAATAGTGTTTAAATAATTAAGTGATAAAAACAAACATAAGTAAGTACTATAAGTAAATTAATTACTTAGATTAAAATCAAAATGAGAAAACTATCTCAAACTAAAGAGAAGTCTAGAACTAAAACCCCTAATAGATTATTTATCGCATCTCAATCTGAGCCCAAAATCAAAGAAAATCCCCATCAACAAAACCTGCAAATTATACAACAAATATCCACAATCAGTGGGGGTAATTAGCAGTTCTCCCAGAACAAAAGAAATCAAAGCATGATTCAGACATAGATTAATAAGAAAGGAAAGCATAAAGTCAAGTCAACTACAATATGCATCCACCTCCATATAACTCAAAAATAACGCGAATGAATAATAAATAGCAAGTGAGTTGGATAAAAATAAATAAATCATCTCAAGAGTACTTTTATAAAAATAAAATATAGGTAAAACAAGTTATTGAGTCAGAAACTGAACGCTAGTGAATCGCAATTCACTTCCTAAGGTTTGTCAGATCGCAATCTCCAGGTCAGTCTATGGGCTTACGTTCCCCACTGCCTGTGTCTAAGAATGGCCAAACTCCCGATGCAGGGTAGAACACGCAGAACTCCCTGACCTCTCGGACGACAACAATTAACCCAAGTGTATCCCTAGTTCGCAAACCAGGTGGTTGGCATGTTCTTCCCCGCGGACTACATCTATCCCACCGGATGTTCTTATCTCAAAATGAAATCATATATATCATCAAAGTATCATTCATCTCAAAAATATTCGTCAAAAGGGATGCCACTCGGCCTTATACCCATAATTCATCAAACGTAATTTTTCAAAAATCTTCAAAGTAGTAACTTACAAATTTACAACAAATATCTCCAACCACAATACTTTAAACATCACTAAGCATCAACAATGATAGTGAAATAGTTTTTACAGCACTAACAACATCAATAAAAAATGCATCACCAATTAAGTCCAAGGCTTTTTAAATAAATGAATAGTACACAATTAATCATTTTTACATAAATCAAACATAAACATAATGATACAAATAATACTTACAGCAACCTACTAAACACCAGCATCCAAGAACATAAAAAATCACAAATTATTTCTGATTAACAAGCTCTCAAATAATTTAAAAGAGTATCCTCAATTTCAAAACAAAAAACCCTATAATAATTATTAACTAATAATTTCGAGCAGTAAAATCACACAAAAATTATCATATGACCCTAATGGCTCTACTGACATGGTACAAATTTTATTTATAATTTTCGGACTCCAAAAGTAATTTTAAAAGTTAATATACAGATTACACAATAAAGCCAATATAATAACTAAAAATATAAATAAACGCCCAAAAATTACCAAAAATATACACAACATGCATAAACTCACGGAAATACATATTATACAAAGAAATGAATTTTTCGGCCTCCAGAAATAATTTTCATGATTTATATACTGACAGAAACGAAATTGCAAAAACAGATATATCAATTAAATAAACCAGTACACAGTAGGAAAAAATTATTCTAAGGCATGGAATACATACTAAGCATACAACATGATCTAAGAAAAATAATTTTAGCAATTTTAACATCCGTTAATAATTATTATGCAATTTAGCCAAAAAGGCACAAAACACCAATTAAATCAAATAAATACCAAAAATCATAAGACAATTATTTTTCTCTTTACAGTAATCACACAGCATGCATCAAGTATATTCATGTCAAATTTCGTCAATAATTTCATTCAAATAAATATTTTAAATAATTCCTAGCGTAATAATCTAATACCGAATAATACTCTAATCACTATCGTTCTAAGATAACTACTAGTTACCTGGAACGTCGGGAGGAGAGCTGAGTCTTTAGGGATTCGGAAAAAAATATGCGAGCAATCCAATTCCTCCATGAACGATAATTGTAGCAACAAATCACTAGGCATTTTCTTCTTGAACGTTGAAAACTCTTATTTCGCACTGCTCTGTTCCGACCATGATTCCTGGTGATCAAAAGTTTAGAATCTAAATCTCTGCGGTCAAAGTTAAGAACAAGATGTTGTAAATGTTCTGTCCAAATTTGGAGACGATCCAACGGTTAGATCTCCGGCTATGGTTAATTTCGTGAAGGTGTGACATGAAAAACCGGGTTGAACCTTTCTATTCTTTTCCTCTTCCTTTTCTCTCTTTCTTTTCTTGAAAACGGTGAGGGTTAAACGCAAATGATGCTGAACTTCTTTTAATAAAAATCAGAATTTTATGGCAAGGAAAAATGAAGGGTTTAGGAGAAATGATTAGGGGGGTTATTGGGGGTTACAATCTACCAAGAGTCACCAATTAAAAGAAATGAAATAAAAGAGGAGAAACTTCTCCCTTCTCCCTCCCCATAGCTGGATGTCCAAGCCCAAGTACACCAAGAAGATTTCGGCGCAAGTCATCAAAGGTCCATGCATCAAAAGTCCGTCATGCGATAAATCGATAAATTCCTAAATCGCGCCTAAACTTTGAAAATACTTAATAATGAAAATAACTCTAATAAATTATATTATAAATATAAATATAATAAACACATTAACACGCCACATGCGATGCAACATTTCATCACTCAAATCGGTCCAACATTGTTACAAAAACGCTACGCGGCAAAAAAAATGCATCCTAAACGCCTAAATAAATAACGAAACTAATATAACCATTGAAATAAATAACTAAAAACTTAAAATAAATATATATACATATATCACATCATATAAATATATATACACATTTTCACAACACGTTCCAAAATAATCTAAATAATAAATTATTTATTTTTACGAAAAATATCATTTTAATGTAAACAAACACCAAAAATAAGGGTGAGAATTTTGGGGTGTTACAGCATTTTTTAAGGATAGCTGTCATCTTGCCATCACTATAAATACCCCTGAAATCAGGAGAAAGATCATTCAATGCAAACCGTGTAAAGTTACTCTGAAAAAATACTCTCTCACTTTCTCTCTCTAGATCTACTTGTTCTTTACAACTCCTGGTATCTGACTTAAGCTTCGGAGGGGGAACCACCACCCAAACCTCCAGGGTGGATCCTTTTTTGCAGGTTCGGAATCGAAGCTCAGGCTTGAACTAAGTTGATTCAGGCATCGTTGCACAAGTCTCCAAGTGAAGAACCTCTGAAGGATATTAGTTTACTTGCTAGACAAGAAAGCTCAACCTATAACTTACTTGTTGGACAAGAAGTGGACTAAACATTTGGCGCCGTCAATCGTCCAACGTCGCCAGAAATCGAAGTTTTCAGATCAATGTCGAAGACATGGTAGATCATGAGAGACCGCCTCGCGGAAGGGACAGACCTCCGATTATCGTCAATTTCCCTGGACCAAGCCAAAGAACTCCGTCATACAGGGAGAATCTTGAACGTCCAAAGGATCGCTGCCCACCTCGAGAACGTCTTGAATGACTTTCAGACTAAGATGGCAGCAGTCGTCCAGGAACAGATTAAGAGCAACATGCTGTGTTTCCATCATAACCCGGAGCCAGCCGTTGACAATTCAGCTCCTCTTAGTAGACAATCCCAAGAAAACCGTCCAGTACCTAGTCGACCTGTTCGTCAGGAACCCTCCAGGAGGACGGCCAGAGGAAAGCAGCGAGAGGGCAGTGATCAGCGGAGGAAGATGGACTGGAACCTGGTGGTGAGGACCCAGGATCATGTTCGTCCAAGCGGGCACCGAATGGAAACAGATGCCAGGGAATATCTAGAGGCGAAGAAAGCTGCTGCATTACAACGATCAGCGACAGGGTCTACACCATACTTGAGGGACCCTCCTTTGAGGTTATCGTCCAGAGCGGAAGGACGAAGTTTAAGCCTCTCTCTTGTTCATCCACGACAAGAGAAGACGGTGGTTCAAGTAATGGTCTATAAGTGACCAGTACCAGTAAACACTTCATCTAATCCAGTGTTGAAGGAATATCGCAAGGAGTTCATACCCATCGAGGGACAGCTGGGAGCCCTCCGGATCAATTGGCCTACTCCATTCTCGGCCAGGATCATGGAGGCGCCCCCCTTCCCAAAGGTAAAACTCCCAACAATAGAGCCTTTTGATGGAACAACTGATCTAGATGATCACCTGTCCGCTTACAAGCATCAGATGTACGTCCAAGGAGTAGATGATGCTACTTGGTGTAAGAATTTCCCGGCTACCCTGAAGGGTGTAGCTCAGAAGTGGTTCAATAATCTCCCCCCCAATTCAGTCAACAATTTCACCAAACTCAGTGTCTTATTTACTAGTCATTTCGTGCTAATCGTCAAGAACAAAAGACAAGCATGCACTTAGGCAAGGTCGTCCAAGGACCAAAAGAAGCTCTTAGAAGTTTTGTTAAGAGATTCAATCTGGAAGCCCTTCAAATTCAAGATCTCAATGCTGGAGTGGCTTTTGACGCCTTTATCAGGGGTCTGAAGCCAGGAAGTTTTAAGTTTGACCTGGTGAAGAAGAAAATCAATACTCTTGCCGAAACTTTAAAGGAAGCCGAAGGTTTTATACATGCCACTGAAGTATGTGCTGAGGCAAAGCATCCCGAGTCCAAGAAGCCTGAAGAGGTTGCTCAGCCAAAGAAAAGCAACCCCAAAAAGGCTGAGACTTGGGCCATAACCTCCACCACTACTTCATCCAAAAGAAGCAAGAGGAAAGAATCTGAGCCTACTTCATCCAACCCCATCGAATTCAGCAAGAACCAATACTCCATTCTCATGGAGATAAAGGACCAATATGAGTTGAAGGCTCCAGCCGAGATGAAGACTCCTTACAGAAATAGGGACAAGAGTAAATACTGTCATTTTCACAAGGACTGCGGCCACGAGACTAATGAGTGTAAGCACCTAAAGAGGGCTTTGGAGGATCTAGCTCGAAAAGGAAAGATGAACTCCTATTTGCCTCAAGGGGGAAGGAAGTTTCAGAGGAAGGATGATCGGCAGCCCAAGAAGAAGGAGAGTGAACGCACGGACGAGGACGTCGTCCTCGTTATTTCAGGAGGATTTGCGGCCGGAGGACCAACCAATAGAGGGCACAAAAACTATCTTAGGGAGCTCGGCCAAGTCTTATTGACTGATCAGACAAAGGCCGAGCCCTTCCCAAAAGTGGTGGTTAGTGAGTAAGATAGGGTCAAGCCGAGGACACCCCATGATGATCCTTTGGTTGTAGAAATGAAAATAGCAAACTTGAGAGTAAGAAGAATTTTGATTGACACCGGAAGCTCGATGGACATCATTAGTGCTAATTGCTTGTCTAGATTGAAGTTTGATGAGAAGAACTTGGTTCTCGTCCACCATCCCATCATAGGGTTTGGGGGAGGAATCATCCATCCTATGGGAACCGTTACATTGCCCGTCCGAGTGGGAGAGAAGGATGCCTCTAGGACTCTGTTTATCAAGTTCTTGGTGGTCCGAGATTTGACAGCCTACAATGTCATACTTGGACGGCCAACTTTGAATCATGTTAAAGCTGTAATAGTAATTCACTTGATGCTTATGAAGTATGAGTGTGATGATGGCAAGATTGGCTCCTTGTATGGAGACCAACAGGCGGCTAGGGAATGTTACCTAACTACCCTCAAGCCGTCATCATGGAAAGCATGCAATGAAGACCAGACAAAGATCAGTGGCGGACGGAAAACGTATGAAATTGGGAAAGATAAGACGAGGGTTGCTGGCGAAAGGAAAACGTCTGAAATTGTAAAGGACCAAGTGGCCTCGTTGAAGATGGCAATTGAGAGTCCTCAGACGCCTCTCGTTCCCTCGAGGAAAACGTCTGAGCATCTCCCCAGCAAGAAAAGAAAGTATGAGCCCGTCAAAGAAGAACCTCCCTCGTCTGAAGAAGTGATGGCCATCATGGGACTAGCAATAGAACGTCCAGAGCCAGTGGAAGTCCCATAAGATGTCTGTTTGGATGAGGCTCGTCCAGAGCGAACTTTGAAGATTGGTTCTTCACTCTCTAATGATTTGAGGGGCCTTTTAATCAGTTTGCTGAAAGAATTTCAGGACGTGTTTGCTTATTATGTTGAAGAAATGCCTGGAATTGATCCAGAGTAACCGTCCATAGGCTAAATGTTGATCCAAACTTAAAGCCCATTCGTCAGAAGAAAAGGCATTTAGGACCAGCTAGGAATCAGGCGGTCGATCAGGAAGTTCAGAAGTTGTTGGAATCAAAATTCATCAGAGAAACTTATTATCCAGATTGGATAGCAAATGTGGTCATGGTCCCAAAGCCTAACGGCACTTGGAGGATGTGTGTGGACTACATTGATCTCAATAAGGCTTGTCCCAAAGACAGTTTCCCCTTGCCTAAGTTGGATCGACTAGTGGACTCCACAGCCGGCCATGCTTTGTTAAGCTTCATGGACGCCTATTCAGGTCATCAAATCCCCATGTGGCCAGAGGATCAGGACAAAACGTCCTTCATTACCGAAAAAGGGCTGTATGGCTGGTTGAGGATGCCATTCGGCCTACGTAATGCGCCGGCCACCTTTCAAAGATTGATCAATACCGTCTTTCAGCCACAGTTGGGAAGAAACATGGAAGCCTATATTGATGATATGATAGTCAAGAGTCGGCAAGAGGAAGGTCATGTTGGTGATTTGAGAGAGACTTTCGAAACTCTCAGGAAATACAAGCTAAAGCTGAACCCCAACAAATGTGTCTTTGGAGTTTTGTCGGGGAAGTTCTTAGGTTTCTTGGTAGATCAGAGGGGAATAGAAGCCAACCCCGAAAAGATCCAAGCTATTCCAGATATGAAATCTCCGTCAAAGATAAAGGAAGTTCAGCGACTGACGGGTTGCTTGGCTTCCCTTGGACGTTTCTTGTCTAAGTCAGGTGACAAGTGCCATCACTTCTTCGCTACCATCAAGAAGAAGGCCAAGTTTGAGTGGACAGCAGAGGCTGAGCAAGCGCTTCAGCAAGTCAAAGATCACCTTCGGCAGCTGCCTAGGTTGGTCAGTCTAGCCGAGGGGGAGAAACTGTTTGTATATTTGGTTGTGTCCACTCAGGCTGTGAGTGCTGCTTCGCTGGCTGAAAGAGAGTTCGTGCAAGTTCCAATATACTTTGTGAGTCATGTGCTCAAGGATGCGGAAAATAGGTACACTCCAGTTGAGAAGTTTGGATTGGCCCTCGTCACGGCCAACAGAAAATTAAGGCCCTTTTTCCTGGCTCACAGTATACTCGTCTACACTGACCAACTTTTGAAGCATGTTCTGCAAAAGATGGAAGCCGCCGGACGGATGTTAAAATGGGCCGTTGAGCTCAACATGTTCGATATATCATTTGAACCAAGGAAAGCCATTAAGGGGCAAGCCTTGGCAGATTTCATAGTTGAGCTTACTCGACCAACTATAGAGCCAATATCTGATCCTGTTGAAGGAAGAAAGCATTGGATGCTCATGGTTGATGGGTCGTCCACTGTCAATGGATGTGGGGCAGGAATCATTTGTCAATCTCCGGAAGGAGACAAGTTTGAATATGCGCTAAGATTCCAGTTCCAAGCGTCCAATAACGAAGTTGATTATGAAGCGCTTCTAGCTGGAATCAAAATGTGTAAAGCGACAGGAGCTCTGGAGTTTGAGGCCAAATCAAACTCTCTCTTGGTCGTCAGTCAAGTCAATGGAGACTTTGAATGTAAAGAAGCATCGATGGGCAGCTATATGCGTCTGATCAAAGATGAGATTGAGCCTTTGAAACGATTTGTTCTCGACCAAGTGCCAAGGTCAGAAAATCATCAAGCAAATGCTCTCTCAGAATTGGCCAGCTCGGCTGAAGGTAATGCGCTAAAAACAGTGTTTTGGGAAGTTAAACCCAAAAAGAGTATTGACCAAGAACAAAACATGTTTCTTAGCCAAGGGGCAGTTTGGATGGAGCCTATAATAGAATACAAAAAAGACGGGAAATCTGCCTTCAGACCTTATAGAGGCTAAGTATGTGAAGGCTCGAGACAAGTGGTTTGAACTTTGGGATGAGACCCTTTACAAGAAGTCATTCAATCGTCCTCTCCTCAAGTGCATCACCAGGGAATATGGTCTAGAGGTTCTGAAGGAACTCCATGAAGGAGCTTGTGCATCTCACATTGGGGGAAGAGCATTGGGAGAAAAGGCTTTAAGGACGGGGTATTGCTGGCCTACCTTAAAGGAGGATGCTTTCGTCTATGTAAAGAGGTGAGACAGTTGTCAGAAGCATGGAAATCTGCATCAGAAGCCGTCCAATTACTTGACTCCTATCTTATTCCCTTTGCCCTTTGCCAAGTGGGGCATGGATATTCTGGGACCTTTTCCCATAGCCGCTGGGCAAAAGAAGTTTATAATTGTAGCGGTGGACTATTTCACTAAATGGATAGAGGCTGAAGCCATGCGAGGTAAAACAACAAGCGACGTCAAGGGCTTTATTTGGAAAAACGTTATAACTCGTTTTGGCATGCCACAGTCTATCGTCTTTGATAATGGTCCACAGTTCGAAACGCCTAAACTGAAAGATTGGTTGGCAGAAAGAGAAATCAAGGCTCAATTCGCTGCAGTCGCCCACCCACAAGCCAATGGACAAGTAGAGTCCTTCAACAAGATCCTATCCAATGGAATCGAAAGGAAGTTGGATAATGCCAAGGGACAATGGGTTGAAGAACTACAGCTAGTGTTATGGTCCATCAGAACAACCGCCAAAAATTCTACAGGAGAGACACCCTTCATGTTAGTTTATGGTACTGAAGCCGTCTTGCCCATTGAGTTTGAAGGACCCACCCTGCGAGTCATGCTGTACTCAGAAGATGCCAACTCGGCTGCATTGCGCATGGCTTTGGATCAAGTACCAGAAGTCAGGGGCAATGCCTTGCTAAGAATGCAATTATACAAGCTGCGAATGGCTTGGGAGTTTAACAAGAGAGTCGCTAGACGACCACTCGAGGTGGGGGATCTGGTTCTAAGGAAGATGGAGGCCGTTGGACGAGCTAAAGAGCTGGGGAAACTAACACCAAATTGGGAAGGACCCTATCTGATTGTCCAAGAGGTGCGAAGTGGAACCTTTCGTCTCCAAGATCTGGATGGACGACCAATACAGCGCACTTGGAACTCAGACACTCTGAAGAAGTACCACGTCTAACTCAGTTAATCGCCAGGAAACTGGCCAGTAGTTTGTAATCACTCCAAAGTGCCATGGCACATGCTAGAGAAAAAGAATTGTATACATGTATCTTGGCATTTAGTCAAGCAAAATTCATATAATACAATTCCTACTTTCCTGTCGCCTTTGTTTAGTTTTTTACCAAGTTGGTTCACTTTGGGGCATTAAATCAGTTACTAGTCTAAAAGTGACAATAACTTGGACAAAATTACGAAGAGCAATAGAGCGTCAAAAATGCTCACTTCTCTGCCGAACATCACTCCCTCGAAGAGACCGGCCAAAGTATAGCAACAATAAAATGGCAAAAAATTGACGAAATCTCTAGTAAGAGAAAAGTCAAAGTCTCTACGAGAACGCTGACATGAAATAAGCCCTTAGTAAATGATACTTACTTTCAAATACACGGTCAGCTAAGTAGTAAAGACCCTAGTAAGGGATAACTACTTCCCGACGAGTGTTGCTCCCTCAAGGAAGCCGGCCGAGACACGGTTTGCGCATGTATCTACAGCTCGTCCTTAGCAATTTCAGCAGGCTTGGCCAATGTTGGCCGCTCTCCTTCTTGGACCATGGCTCGTCCATCATATGCAGTTGAGCTACGCCCAAGAAGGGGGGGGAATAGACAAGCCTATAGGACGAGCTATAGAGAAAGGTTGTCCAAAGTTCCAGGACGAATCTCTCTAAGTAAAAACTTTTTGATAGAGTCACGATCGTCCAAGGGTAAGGATGGCAATCTTCCCTTATCTTTATTTTGCAAACCGTCCAAAATTCCTGGACGAACTAGACAATGTTCAACATGCTCGTCCTTCAAATGTTCAACAGGTTTGGCCAAAGTGGCCGTTCTCCTACTTGGACCATGGCTCATCCACAAATACGGATGAGCTAAAACCAAGAAGGGGGGACAAGACAAGTCTGTAGGACGAGCCACAGTTGCACTTGTAATAGTTCGCTACTACAAGACGAGTGTTGCTAACTCGAGAAAAACGGCTGAAGTATGGCTTGTCCATAAACCGCAATGTATTGGCCGCTTTCCTTATTGAGGCAAGGCTCGTTCAAGTATGCGGATCGTGCAACATTCAGAACGAGTATCATTTTATACTTGGCCACCTTTCATAAAACTTTTGTGATCGTCCAAGAACAAGGATGGTACTCCTTCTTTAACCAAGCTTTGTACCGGTCATAAATGCAGGACGAGTATCACTTTGTACATGGCTAAATGTTAGAAGTTTTACGATCGTCCAAGGATAAGGATCAGGGATGACAAACTGACTTCAACTAAACTTTGCAAACCATCCAAATGTCCAGGATGAGCATCTTCTTGTACTTGGCTACATTTTGGAAAGATTGGCGATCGTCCGAAGGCAAGGACGATGCTCTGTAATTAAACATGTGTGTGGATCATCCAAAATTCAGGACGAGTGTCGGTGTGTACTTGATAAAAATTAAAGTGCAATAAAAGGAAGGATAAGCAATTGGCAAAAAGTCTTTTCATATATGCTTGGCAAAAAATTTACAATTTAGAGCTAGAAGAGACAAAGCTACGACGACAAACAAGCCAAAAAACTTAGAAAATAAACTTAAAGCTAGGCATTTCATTCATCAGGAGTTTCTTGGCCGTCCTCAGGAGTTTCATCCTCGCCTGCACCTTCTTCGTCTGACTCAGTGAATTCAGGAGGTTCTTCAGCAGACAAGAATGCGCGGTGAACATTCTCCTGATATTCCAAACGCCGGACAAAGCTGGGAACCTCACTAGGCTCGGCCAGCATCTCAAAAGCCTTGACGGCCCAGTCTTTGGACGTCGTAATAACCTGAGTCAAGGCTTCTTTGGCGTCATCAAAGGATTGGGTCGCTTCTTTTTGTAGACGGGCATTCTTCGCCCTTAGGATGATATTCTTCCTTCTCAGTTGGACCGCGGCCAGAAGAGCAGTATCCCTTTCACCCTTCAACTCAGCTGAGAGGGCGTCTAAGACCATTTTCAACCGGTCTTGTTCCGTGTACAGCTGGTTGATGGTAACAAGATATTTCTTGTTCTCAGATTCCAGGGTGGCTGATCTCTTCTCCAAGGCCTCCAATGATTGACGATGGAGAGTGTTGGCCATTTCAATATCATGGATGGCCTTGTCGCCTGCCGTTGTAGCAAGGTGGACGAGCTGCTTGTTCTCCTTTCTAAGCTCCCTCGCCCATTCTTCAGTTAGCATGCTGCGAGCAAAAAGCTGAAACATGAAAACCCAACAAATCATTAGACGAGTTACAAAAAGAGTAAATTTGTAGAAGTATAAAACAAAAGCGGCAGCAAGTTATACCTCAACAGCAAGTTGAGACATGTAGCCCACATGCCCGGCCAATGCTCCCCTCAATCCTTTGATATAGGATTTAGGGTAACATTTGAAGAGCTCATGCTTAAGCCGATCTCTTTCTGCTTTGGATATTTTAGCAAAGGCAGCAGAAGACTCCTCGTCCGAATCTGTGGTGGGAGTAGCTGAGGGTAAAGCTGGTCCTTTGCCCTTATCTGAAAGAGGGGGGGAGTCAGTTATCTTGATTGAAAGGACAATGGCTTGTCTATTGGACGAACTCATGGACCGTCCGCCGACCCACACTGTCCTAACTATTTTCGGATAATACGACTCACCATACGAGATGGATGCCGTCCTAACAGCTAGTGGCATCTTCGAAACCAGCTTGGCTACCGGGCTGCTGAAACCCGGGTAGTTCTCAGTAGCCGTCTCTGGCTCCGGAATAACCAAAGCCAAAGCCAAAGCCAAAGCCGACTCTGGTTTGATCTCAGCAGAATCCGCAGGAAGAACGTCCAATTGACCAGTAGGGTCAGGACTTTTTTCCCCCTCGGCAGGGACAGCAGCGGAAGGTTCCTTTTTCAGGACCATGTCCTTCGGCGGAGGCATGGATTTTTCCCCAACTTCACCAACAGGAGTAGTCCTTAGGCTTTTTTACTGGAGGCTGGTCCGCGGCCGCTGTAGGCCTCTTCTTGGACGAAGATGACTTCCCAGGTGGAAGTTTGTTTGTAGGTGCATTCTTCTGCAGGATATAAACAAGTTACAATAATGGTCGTCCAAAAAGCAAAAGCAATAAACAAATTATAAGGCTTAAGACGATAATCACCCAAAGAAGGAAGGCGTCCTAGGATGGACACCTCCTCTACTAAGGGAACATCGCCCAAAGAAATTTCTGCACTTAGACGAAGGTGATGCAAAGAAGGAGACCGTCCAAAAGAAGACGGACTAAAATGACTTCCGTCCAAAGAATTAGAGTACCTTAGACGAGAATGACCCAAAAAAGGTGGACGTCCATGCTTGGACGTTTTCCTTCTTCAGGTGATCCTCGTCCAAAGGCTGATAACAAACTTGGACGAACCCAAAGGGTACTCGTCCAAAGCCGATCAGCATCTCAGACGAGACTGGCGCAAGAAAGGTGGACGTCCATGCTTGGACGCTTTCCTTCTTCGGGTGATCCTCGTCCAAGGACTTGAAGTAAATTCTAGACGAGTCACAATAATGATTCCAAAAAAAAAAAAAAAAAAAAAAGGTATCTTAATTTACTAATGTTTCAGTCCTCTTCTCGGCACTGCTCTTGGCGTACTCTTTCCATAGATTGTCTGTGAACTTAGACATGCTTATGTCTCCTGTCCAAGAATGCTTGGGACGTGCTCTGGCTGAGTCTGCAGAAAGAAGCGAAAGGGGTTAGTCAGATATGGGCTATGGACGAAGCATTTTACTTGGGAATTTGAATGTATACCTCTATCTTCGGTCAACCGCAAGCCGGCGGCGACCAAGAAGTCGTCACTGTGAAACATTTCCTTAAAGGGTATCCAGTTAGCTGGTCCCTTAAAGGATGGCTGGCCGGGTCTGGAGTACTCCTTTATTCTGAAGTACTCCACTACCTCCTCGTCAAAATGATCCTCCAGCTCCAGCCAGGACTGCTTTCTTCCGGTATTCGTGACGGCTCGATTATAGAAGCGGTAGCCCTCCGTGGCAGAGTCGTTGGCCGCCCTTAGGTAGATGAAGTCGGCCTTCCATTCATTCATCTTTGACGGCTTTCCCCAGGCATTGCAGATGCTGAGCCATGTTCCATCCACGGCACCAGGAATCCTGGCCGCATAATGAATATGGGTGAAGGCTTGGATAGAGAGAGCCAGGCCGCGCAGCTCGCAGACAGCTATGAACGTTAGGACGTTGTGCCAAACATTGGGAGCCAGTTGGTTGTGGCCAATGTTGTAATAGCGAAGCACTTGCTCTATAAAGTCATGGAGCGGGAATCTTAATCCCGTGTCAATTGCAACTTTGTAGACGGCGAAGTGGTTGACAGGACCACTCAAAATGGTAGCCTCCTTATTGGGGATGACGAAAGAGAAGCCCGGCATGGGCATGAAATTGGACAAATAACTAGGGTCCGGTCCTATTTTCTCTAGCCATTTGCGATTGGCCAAAATGAATGCGGGGTCAGAAAGGGGACCTAAGCATTTTCTAATCTCAGATGAGGTAGTGGAGGCTTCGTCCGACTCATCGGCAGCGTCAGAGTCACTACCGTTATTGTCCTCGCCCGTTTCCTCCAGATCGACGTCCCGACTAGAAGGACTGGCCTCAGGATTTATTTGGGAGTCCTTAAAACTGTGGTCAGGGGAAAGGGGGTCCCCCATAGGCCCAGGACTTTGGACCTCCCTCGTCTCATCTGGAACTCGTCCAGTAGATTCCTCCATGTCTGAACTATTTGATTGGATTATTACCTTTCGTCTTAGACGGGCCGTTTGCTTGACGCGCGCCAGATTACCCTGCACAGGTAAAGACTGGGTCGTCTTACTTTCTCGGCCAAAATCACAAAAAAATATATACTCGGCTTGAAGATGTCCAACTCTAGAATGTGCCGAAGAAGAAGCACTCTCGGTTCTAGGGTCAAGACAAGCTCTTGGCCGGCTGGGATTATTTGACGAAGAAGATTCCATTTTATTGATTTTCTAAGAAAGAATAAAGAATAAAAAAAGAGAGAAGCAAAGAACAAAGGAAAGATACCTGATGAAACGCCTGGATGATTCGGTGAAGAAGGCTGAGACTGGACAATCTCTCTCTCTCTAGAAAAATGTGCAGAGCTTCTCTCTCTAGAAAAGTTCTCTCAGGGTGTGAAATGAATTAATGTATTCATACCCAAGATATATATAAGGGGTAAGAAAACCCGTCGAGCAGGTTAAGGATGATCAAAGGACGTTTAAAACGGTCGATTATGACCGGTAAAACCAAGAAAAGAAGCGCATTCTTGCCCCTATTTTGAATTTGGGTAAACTACCTTTAGTAAAAGGGTATTAACCGTCAGATGGGCCAACATTGAAAACCCTTTTAGGAGCAAATGTTGTAGCCTAAAAATCTACGGTTCCTTAATAAACACTTGGGCTCATCAGAGCCGTACACGTGTCCTTCTTATAAATCAAGAGAAATAATTGAACCCTTGGGTTGCACTCAGTAGGGGGGAAAAGGCTTACTTTTCTGGCCCAAAAGCTAGTCAGAGCCCAGCCCCTTGATGGTGGCTGTAAGTGAATGGTTGATAAATTCTCACAAATCATGGTCTGCCACGTGTCATGATCTGATTACTTAGCCAATCAGATGCCACCATTCTAGGGCAGTTTTTAAGGATAGCTGTCATATTGCCATCACTATAAATACCCCTGAAATCAGGAGAAAGATCATTCAATGCAAACAGTGTAAAGTTACTCTGAAAAAATAATCTCTCTCTAGATCTACTTGTTCTTTACAACTCCTGGTATCTGACTTAAACATCGGAGGGAGAACCACCACCCAAACCTCCAGGGTGGGTCCCTTTTTGCAGGTTCGGAATCGAAGCTCAGGCTTTGACTAAGTTAATTCAGGCATCGTTGCACAAGTCTCCAAGTGAAGAACCTCTGAAGGATATTAGTTTACTTGCTAGACAAGAAAGCTCAACCTATAGCTTACTTGTTGGACAAGAAGAGGACTAAACAGGCTTTCTGAAAGGTATTTTAAAACGTTTTAGAAAATGGGCTTTTATAAAATTATTTATAAAGAGGGTGTTCGGAAATGGGTTAATAAAAAAGAGGTTATAAAATGGATTTAGGCTTAGAACATTTTATTTTAGAGTCGTTCCTTATTCTTTCCTCGATCCGGACCAATTGGAGCGGGGTATTGGTCATCATAGGGTACTAAATGGGGAGACACAATTATGTGTCTACAGAAGCCCCCACTTTGACTGAGGTTTGGAAAACCGAAAGTCAAAGTATACGTGTCGGGACGGAGAATGACTCTAGATGCTCTGCAATCCAAAATCACTCTTTTACGCCTGTACCTGGAAAACAAGCAAAATTTCTAGGAACATACATATATGAAACAAATTTGCAAAATAAATGTAAATTTGCAAAAATGAAATGATATAGGTGAAGAGAAATCATGAACTATTATGGCCCGGCTCATGTCGGGATAGAGCTTCATGGTCCCGCTCCAGGGTGTTGATGTCATGTTGAGCTATTATGGTCCCGCTCCAGGGTGTTGATGATGTGTAGAGCTATTATGGTCCGGCTCACGACGGGATAGAGCTATTAATGGTCCGGCTCACGACGGCATAAATCTATTAATGGTCCGGCTCACGACGGGATAGAGCTATTATGGTCCGGCTCACAATGGGATAGAGCAATTAATGGTCCGGCTCACGACGAGATAGAGCTATTAATGGTCTGGCTCACGTCGGGATAGAGCTATTAATGGTCCGGCTCACGACGGGATATAGCTATTAATGATCCGGCTCACGACGAGATAGAGCTATTAATGGTCCGGCTCACGACGGGATAGAGCTATTAATGGTCCGGCTTACGAAAGGATAGAGCTATTAATGGTCGGGCTCATTATAGGATAGAGATATTAATGGTCGGGCTCACGACGGGATAGAGCTATTAATCGTCCGGCTCACGACGGGATAGAGCTATTAATGGTCCGGCTCACGACGGGATCGAGCTATTAATGGTCCGGCTCACGACGGGATCGAGCTATTAATGGTCCGGCTCATGACGGGATAGAGCTATTATGGTCTCACTCCAGGGTGATGTGGAGTGACGATGGTCCGCGGACCTAACGTTGTGTTTTCCGCTGTTTATACTCCTGAGTACTTGTTGTCTCTTGAGCAAGATTTGTGTGGAGTATAGCATGTTGGAAGAATGGCAAAATTGTATTTTTGTTGCGGATGTAAAAATCCGTTAGTTTTGTCGCGCACAATGTCGAATTTTAACGAATATTTGAATTCATTGGAAGTTGAGAGTGTGGGCCCCACTTAGCTAAGAAGCCCCCAAGCGTGTTGTATAGGACTGTGCGCCAGACGCACAAGCCTGCGCTTGGCGTGGGAGGCTGCCCTGGATGCAGTTTGCTACGTGCGATGTCGTAATGAACATTTGAATTCATAAGGAGTTGACGAGCTCGACTTGGTTAAGAAGCCTCCAAGCGCGTTGTAAAGGGCCGTGCGCCAGACACACAGGCCTACGCTTGGCGTGGGATGTTGTGCTGGACGCAGTCTGCTACGTGTGGCACAGTGATGCGCTCAAGTTATACGATGTTCTTGTGGTATTTTAGGTGCACATTGCTAAGGGATTTGTTCGTAATTGTTAAGGTTTGCATAAAAATCATCCTTAGCAAGTTCGGAGTTTTCGATATAAGTTGTGTTAATGTCATGCATTCGAGCTTCCAAGGTAAAATCATTTGAGCCGAGCATCACAAGCCACAAGCTCCCAAGCCAAGCCGACCCCGCCCAACGCCCACACCAGAGCCATCGCACGCCCGGCCATCGCACGCCCGGCAAGCTAGACCATCGCCGCCCATCGCCCAACGCCAAGCTCACCCACCGCACACCATCGCACGCCCAGAAGCCAGGCCATCGCACGCCCATCGCCCATGTGCGCGCCCCCCCCGAGCCAAACCCGCCCAAGCCTCGCACCTCGCAGGACCGCCGCACCTCGCGACCCGCCGCCGCACCTCGCGAGATTTCGCACCCGCGACCGCGTGGTTGGCCCAATTCTCGCTCGCAAGGCGCCACCACGGTGCGACCGACTCGCACCTCGCGACCCCTATGGCGTTTAAATGACGGCTAACTTTTGAGCCTTAGTATAAATACTAAACTTTGTTTTTAGACCTAAGGGCAGCAACAAGGAGAGGGAGTTTCCAAAACTCCACTCTTCTCTTGTTGTCTTCTCTTTTTAGTTTTTATTTTCTAATTTAGTTTTTGTAGATTTCAATTATGGGATTGGCTTATGCTATGCCGATTGTAGCTTGAACCGTTCTTGAACGAGATTAATATGGAGCTTCAAGCATTATTGTGAGATCTTTCCTCTCTCTTTAGTTTCTTTGATTATGGTTTAATTTCTATGATTGCTTTCTATGGTTTTGCATAATTATGCTAGGAACGTTACTAGTTTGATTGTGTAATTAATCTAATGCTAGATTTAAGAATAGAACCCGATTGTTTTATTCTTTTATCAATTGGTAGCAAACTAGGGAGTAACTTAGATGCGCATCGTCTTGGTTATTTCTTGGGAAATTGAATCAACCGTTGAACGTTTATCGCTTGTATGACGTTAGCGTGCGTTGGTTCTCTGTGTTTATTGCCGCTATCGGATTGAACTTAGACGCGATCGGACTAGGTTATCCTTTAGTTAGGGTTTTATAGTCACGCCGATCGTGCTATTCAACTAAGAATAAGGAGAACGCGAGATTAATTCTCAACGATAGATAATAATGGAATTAATTAGAGTCGAGGTTCAAGGATCGATAATGAATCAAGTGTATGTTAACGGATTCAAGATCTTTCCATATTGATTTCTCATCTTGTTTATATGTTAGTTAGTTGTAATTTAGTTATAATCTACTTGAAACCCCCTTGTTATTATTATTAGGTTTCTCCCTTAGCTTAATCTAGGTTTCGAATCACGCTAAGTACTAAACTCGTCCCCGTTTCCCCGTGGATACGACCCCTACTTCCATTATACTTGTTTATTGTAAAAGAGAGTAGGAGAAATTTTATCTTTGGCCGGGCGGCCACGACAAGCGCGGCCCGCCAAATTGGCGCCGTTGCGGGAAACGTGTTACTTGTTTTTATTTAGAGTGATTTTTGGATGGTATTGCTTGTGCTCTTTGTTTTGGTTGGCCACTCATATAAAGAATTCCTTTTTTGTTTTTAGTTTCAATTTTCATCTTCCATTGAACTCTATGTATTTCACTTTTGTATGTTGGACAAGAAGCATGGAATTTGTTGCTTAAACTCTCTTGGGAATGGTTGATTGACTCATACTTTATATCTTGGTTATTGTCTAGCTTTAAACATTTATATTAATGGTCATGACTTGAATTAGCTAGGAGTACTACTAGTTGATGTTTGTTGTTGACTTAATGCTAGGTTTTGGATATAATCTGATGTTATATGCTCAACCATATTGTAGTAAGCTAGGTATTAACGATGCATTGCAAGAGTTCTTCTCAATCAATTTTGCGGTACTTGAAGTGGAGATTGACATGGAACCACCATTGTCACACATGGAGCACAACCCAATGATTAAGCTTAAGGTATTAAGTCGAGCTCACGACTTTAAACAACCGCTTCCGGGAGGCAACCCGAGACCCCTTTATTTTCTTTCTTTCTCTTTATTTTTCATCAAATTTCCACCACCACAACAAATTTTCTTTCACCCACCACCCAACCACTAAAAAGATCCACAACCAATCTTAATCCACTTGGAACCAAAATCCACAAAAGAAAACCCGTTGGGAGGAGTTCAATAGCTAGGAGTTGGTACAACTAGAGGGTCGAGATTGTTAATGTATCTTTTCGATCTCTTAAGCTAGGTGAAAATCTCACAAATTCAAAACTTTTGAACTTGTCATTTGTTTGAGTGATTCGAGGGAGAGGTTGTGAGTCGAGTTATGAGATTTGAGTTGGTGTTGTTAAGAAATTTGAGTTTGACGGATTGCTTTTCATGAGTTTTGAGAATTCGATCTTCGATTTACTCGATTGTTGGTTTCCCCCATTTTCGCTTTACTTTTTCTTTTAATTGTCGACACATTGAGGACAATGTGTAGTTTAAGCAGGGGGAGGGTATTCTCATTCTCGTGTATCTATGTTGTATATATTACTTTCAATTTGAAAATAAAATGAAAAAAAAAAAAAAAAAAAAAAAAAAAAAAAAAAAGAATATAAAAAAAAAAAAAAGTGATGAATGAAACCCGCCGAGTTGAAAACCCACAAGGGTGGGCGACTCCAAAAATGGGCCGGATAGGTTAAAACCCGAAAGGGCAACTTATGCAAAAAAGGGCTTATATTGAGCGGGTAAGATGGTGAGATAATAAAAAATGTGAGAAGCTAGGATGAAAACCCAAAGGGCTCCTAGGCAAAATGAGAGATGAAAGAGAGAATTATATACTTTGAAAACTCATTTCCGGAGATGGTGTCATAAGGTGGAAAGCATTTTCGGGTTGGGTTAGTTATTTCATCCTTGATTTTGTGAAGATTTATGTTGGCTTTCACATTCTTTTGGTTGATTGTTTTTGGGAGTAAGCATGGAATTTATCCCTTTTTTGTCTTTGTTCCATGGCTTCTATTCTAAATTAGTTGTAGTAGTAGTAGTTTTAGTTTATCTTTTGAGGTTTTAAGCAGTTGTCATTTTGATTGTGGCGTTGGAGTGAGTTCAATTCCTTTGAGATCCTTCAGATTTGAGCTCACATTTTGGTTGTCGTTTGGTGATTATTGTTGTCGCGTCTTTTTTATTTTTCAGGTGAGCTCGAATCCAAGTGCGGGGAATCATCGTCCCTTACGTTTAGGTTTTTGACGGATGTTGTTAAGATGTGATGATGATGATGTAGTTGATGGGGAGTGTAGGTTGGTGTCGTTAGTTTGGGTGATGATTTATTTGGTGATCCTCATTTTGAGTTTACTCGAGGTCGAGTAAAGTTCAAGTGTGGGGTATTTGATGCGCCAAGTTATACGATGTTCTTGTGGTATTTTAGGTGCACATTGCTAAGGGATTTGTTCGTAATTGTTAAGGTTTGCATAAAAATCATCCTTAGCGGAAGTTCGGAGTTTTGCGATATAAGTTGTGTTAATGTCATGCATTCCGAGCTTCCAAGGTAAAATGCATTTGAGCCGATACGACCCCTACTTCCATTATACTTGTTTATTGTAAAAGAGAGTAGGAGAAATTTTATCTTTGGCCGGGCGGCGTTCACGACAAGCGCGGCCCGCCACACAGCGTTGTCAGTGTGCTGGACGCACCATGTATATAACACTTGGCTTCTGTTGTTAAATTGTAATGGTCCGCAGACCTTGGCAGAATATAACTCGTATAGAGTTGTTCAATGTTGGGTACCTATAAATACAAAGAATACACAGATATACAGACAAACAATGCATGTTTCATGTGATGTAGGTGCTAGTGTATGAATAGGAAAAGACTTGACCTATAAAGAGTGACCTCTAACACTCTAGACTTAAAGGTGCTATCGTGTGTGCATACATGTGTGTGTGTGTGTGTGACTCGATGATTGATGTTAGGATCATATGGCTAAGGACGAAAGATGCAATGCTTGACACAATGTTTGGACGATGCAGATACGTGATGCAAATATAGAGATATGACACTACTGCAGATGATATGATTTGATGATTTGATTGTTCCATTAGAAGCTCAAATTTTCGTTTTAGAAAACTGTTTTTGAAAGAGAAGAAAGGGGAAGCCCCCAAGGATGATCCATGTAAGTTATGTTTGATGCGATATGTGTTGTAGTTGTTACGAGCCTAAGTGAGCCCGTAAAACAATTAGGGTCTCGTATGGGTCTAGAGCCCACAACCTTTTGCATGGACTTGTAATGAAATCCTGATCAGGGTACACATGGAGCTTAATGATCTTCTATGCAGTCAATGGATTATATGTTCGATTTGGAACACGTTATAGAACGAGCTTTTGTAGCGTTTGAGTTGCATATGCTTCGAGTTTTGTATGCCAAGTGCTTAAGTGAGCCCATGAAGTAGGTTCAATCTTGTATCAGTGTGGGTCTTGAAACCCCAATAAGATGGAGTTGATGAAGTTGTTCAATATTGGGTATCTGTAAATACAAAGAATACATAGATATACAGACAAACAATGCATGTTTCTAGTGATGTGGGTGCAAGTGTATGGATAGGAAAAGACTTGACCTATAAAGAGTGTCCTTTAGTACTCTAGACTTTAAAGGTAATATCATGTGTGCATACGTGTATGTGTATGTGTGACTCGATGATGGACGCTAGAATCCTATGGCTAAGGACGAAGGATGCAATGCTTTGATACAATGTTTGGACGATGCAGATATGTAATGCAAATGTAGAGATATGACACTAATGCAGAGCTATGACACTAATGCAGATGATAGGATTTGATGATTTAATTGTTCCATTAGAAGCTCAAATTTTCGTTTTAGAAAACTATTTTCGAAAGAGGAGAAATGAGAAGCCCCCAAGGATGATCCACGTAGGTTATGTTTGATTCAAAGTGCGTTGTAGTTGTTACGGGCCTAAGTGAGCCCATAAAACAGTTAGGATTTCGTAAGGGTATGGAGCCCACAATTTTTTGTATTGACTCGTAATGAAGTCCTTATCAAGGTACACATGGAGCCTAATGATCTTTTATGCAGCCAATGGATTATATGTTCGATTTGGAGTACGTTATAGAACGAGCTTTTGTAGCGTTTGAGTTGCATATGCTTCGAGTTTCGTATGCCAAGGGCCTAAGTGAGCCCATGAAGTAGGTCCAATCTTGCATCAATGTGGGTCTTGAAACCCATGATTTCATGTATGGACTCGTAATGAAGTCTTTATTGCGATAGACCTAGACTTGGAGCCTATGATTTTCTGTGTGGACTAGTGATGAAGCCCCCAGTAAGATGGAGTTGATGAAGTATTTAGCTTGATTTTGACGACATCTTGTCACGCTCGGCGGAAGTTTCGATCGAAGATTCCATATAGGGTTCCTAAGGTGAAAAAAGACAAGAAATGTCAAAGAAAAGAACACCCAAGGGATGAGGCGCGGTCGTAGCGCTGAGTGTTGAAAGGTTATGCTAAGGTTGGCTTAGAAGCGATAATGTGGCTTAGAAAAAGGAAGTGATTAGAATAAGAAAAGGCAGAGTCATAATGAACCGACTCACGCAATGAGGTAGGCTAATGATGCATGTTTAAATCCTAGTCTAGTTCTAAAGGTAGGGGATGAGCATTGAAAATTCATGATTTGGGTGATCGCACTTTTCTCATGGGCCTAGGCGAGCCTTAAAAAATATGTTTTTGAATTAAAAGAGGTTGCCTACGTATCCATGATGGAATCAGGCAAGTCGTAGCTCTTACAATATAGTCGGTGGCCTAGCATTTTGCTTTGGAGCCATTTTCAATGAATTAGGCATTGATTAGGAAGAGGTCTTTGGCAAGGGTGGATAATGATGCAAGTTTGGCTTGGTTTAAAGCGGTCGGACCTCGGGGTGAGGTTTCCTACGTATCTTTAGTAGAATCTGACCATTCGTAGTTCAGGCTAGTGAATGAGAAAATGCCCTGACTTTTGCCTCAGTCGCCCTTATGGGCTTTCGACCTAGGGGGCTTGGGTTTGTCTTTTATGGCTAATCGGGGTGCGATATGCATGGTTGTGAGCGAAGGTTTATTATAGAGGTATGATTTGACTTGTAATGATTTTTGGTTATGGAGGTCAAGGCCTTTGATGAAGTTTGAGGTTTAGAATTGAAGGTTGAAGGTAAAAGAAAGTACAGTTGACAAAGCTATTGATGGGTTTATCTTTCTCTTTTTTTTTTCGATATTTTTGCACTTTTTTTTTTGTTCATCAGTTTTTGCTTCGATTTTTCATTGATCATTTTTTTTTTATTTTTCTGATGTTGCTCTTTTTCTTTACTTGCCCTTTATATTGAATTTGTTGTCGAATGTACTTTCGATTGAGGTAGGTTAAAAGGGAGAGGGGTGTTATGTATGGAGGAATGGTTGTAGTGAAGGGAGGAATGCCTCTTTTATATATGCCAGGTGTTCATTGCCTTTATTAGAATAGTCATGAGAGAATTAGAAATTCATTTCTTTTAAGGCGACAATCATGATCTTCATTGATGCTCAGCGCAAGGTTAAAAAAAGAAATATTCATTTATTAATTTGAAACTTATGAGTACATGCAATAAAAAGGGAAAATCCTATATTAGACTGGAAAAAACGAGAGAGATGAACCAGAAAATGAAATTCTAAGTCTAGACTCCTACGTCACATGACAAGACAGCTTCGTTGCTTCAATCTTCATGAGGTCTCTTTCTAAATGAAAAGAGAAGAAGTGTATTTATTTTTCGCGTTGATTGGACCTAAGCGAGTCCAAGTGCTTTAATGAATATATGCTATTGGGACTGGGCCTGCGTCTTTGTAGTCTGGGTCGAATACCAATCCTTTGTACCCATGTCAACGACCCCTTTCCTATTTGGGACCTCGTTCGAGAGAATCGGAAGTCTTCCCTCTTCTATCATGTCGTGAATGATGTGCTTTAATCTATAGCAATCGTTAGTTCTATGTCCATTCCCTCTATGGTATTTGCAATAAGCGTTTTTATCCCAATCTGGCCCTTTTCTATCTTTCTTAGGATCTGGAGTGGGTCCTATAGGATAGAGCAACTTTCTAAAATGAAGATACTCAAACATAGCACCATAGCTCATATGTAAGGATATGAATCCCCCCTTAGGCTTTCTGCTAGGCGTTGGTGCAGGTCTGGAATGTATCTCAGTAGGTGCTTAGGCTTTAGGAGAATCATCAATAATTCTTTCGCCTTCTCTAGGGCGAGACGAACTTTCGGGGATTGATTTGATGGAAGGGTTTATCAACGGACTATTTTGTGTGATGTCATGTAGTTCATTGATCCTTTGTCGGTCAGTCGTGCTTGCGATGAAACTGTCTGGTGCCTTGTACCGTGCCTCTAGTCTGGCAACACGTGCTACAAGGTCCACGAATGTCCCCTTAACTCATCAACTTGTTCTTGAGGTGCGCTTGACATATTGTATATTTCTAGTAACGAATCATCCATCGGGAGATTAGAAATGGAGTCATGATGGAGAGAGAGAAATGGAATGGGAGAATCTACGTTTGTTTAAAAGTTAAGCTTCTAAGAACAAAATAGCATCTCCTAAATGAATGATATTTTTTTTTTTTGAATTTTTTTTTGATGCACCTAGACCTAATGCATGTATGCATGACTCTTTTGGATGCACCTAGACCTAATGTATGTATGCATGACTCAATCTATGCGTTCGAACTTGTAAAGGTTGCCTAGACATCCCAAAAGAGGGAATCAGATCGCTTGTAGTTCAGGACTACTAAATGCGGAATGCATGAAATGAAATGGAGAATATGGATGCAATGAGACTCCTAAATGCCTAATAACTCTAGTTATGCATGAAGTGTATGAACTATGGACTATGCAATACAGAGGGACTCTAGTATGAATGTTGTCCTAATTGATATGCAATTCTAATGGCTTCAGAATCCTAAACTTGATAGACTTCTAATGACGTTAGAATTCTAGATTCGACGAACTTTCAAGGATGCTAGACTCCTACTATGCATGAAACTCTAGTGCACTTAGACTCCTAAAATGGATGGAGTTCTAATGGATTTAGACTCCTAAGATGGATAGAATTCTAATGGATTTAGACTCCTAAAATGGATGGGACTCGAACGAATGAAGGCTCCTAACATGAATAGAATTAGATGGGGTTAAGAACTCTAAATGGAGTGAAACTGGATGAACCTAGACATTTGGGTTAGACGGACTTGTAGTGCAGTTAGAATTCCTATGAGGATGAAACTTTTACAACAAGATGGAAACTAAAAAAATCCTAATTGATGTTCACATGAAAAGATGGATAATATACATGAAAGGATATGATAGAGAAAAAAAGATGAATTTTCGAAGGAAGATATGTGATAGGAAAAAAGATGGAGATTTTTTTTTGGAAAAAAAGGTGGAGATAGAATTTTTGAAGTAGATAGGAGATTGAAGATGGGATAAATTTTTTGAAAAAGATAGGAGAATGATTTTTTTGAAGAAAAGATGAGGACGAATTTTCAAAAAAGATGGGAGATCAATTTTTTTTTTTTTTTAAAAAAAAGATGGGAAATATAGTTTGGTAAAAGATATAGATAGATTTTTTTTTTTAAATTAAAAAGGATGGGAGATATATTTTGAAAAAAAGATGAATATGGATTTTCAAAATGATATGAGATAAAGTTTTCGAAATAGATATGATGTTAGAGGAAAAAAGAAAAGAAAAAAAAATGATGGAGATTGGGACAAAGAATGGAGACCATAGGAAATTGGCAACACAATAGACTTACGCATGCCGAAATTGACTAAGCAAGCAAATATCAAACGCACGACACAATAAAATGAAATGCGCTGAGCGCAAGACGGCGCGAGCTACGCAAGAACTGAAGCGAGAGACGAAGGAGAGCTGCGCGGAATGCAGAGCTTACTGTGCATAGCTCAAGGGGTAGCACATCACGCAAAACTAGTGCGTGGGACGCAGGACCATAGCGTTGCACACAACTAAGTGCGCGGATCGCTGCTATCAACATGCTTCGATTTCATGATTTTTCGACGCATATATTCGTTTTACATTCGACTCGAAACGTGAAAATACTAAGCGATTAAAATCACTCACAGATAAAGATGCACAAGTAGGATAATAATATGCAAAGTTCCAACCTAAAGTCCAGTTCTATGTTTGAAACTATGGTCAGGTTTATGTTAAGGCTGAAAAAAGGGTCCATGACTAAGAGATTGATCCCACGCTTCGTACCCCCGCTAAAAAAGGTGGCCACATGTAAGACGCACTCCAGTTCTCAAGTCAGGAACAAGAGAAAAATGTCATGGTTGGGTAGGTTTGCTTATGACTAAGATTAAACACTATCGCTCAGGAAGCTTTTTGGAAGGACAAAGCGCAAACCCCCCGGGGTGACCTCACACATAGAACATGTGCTAATGAGGCAAGGTAGATTGTCCTTATGGTGGCTGAACAATAGCCATGCACATGCAAAATAGTATATTATTCTAAGGTATAAAATAAGAATGAATCGTATTTTTCAAGTTTCATCCATTCATTTTAAAAAAATTAATATTTTTAAAATCCTCCCGAGTGAAGTCGCCAAATTAGCGTGGATTTTTAATTCCTTTAATGCCTACACGCGGTGTAAGCGCGTTTATTTGACCACTCCATTGTTAAGGTTTTACTAAGAAATACGTTTTGAAGTCGCCAATAATTCTTTAGAGGAAGAATCATAAACCTAATTGGATTGAAACGGAAGGGACATCTTAGGGACTTATCCAATGTAGATTTCCCCGTCATGACTCCATAGATGGTCAGGAACCAAAAAGTGAGTTCGGGGGTGAGGGTACAATATAGTCAGGAACTATATTGCCCATTGCTGGCCTCTACTAAATACCGATTCACAGCAGATTTTATGCAAAAGAATAATCATATAACG
Source organism: Beta lomatogona (assembly GCA_947646795.1). Taxonomy (NCBI): domain Eukaryota; kingdom Viridiplantae; phylum Streptophyta; class Magnoliopsida; order Caryophyllales; family Amaranthaceae; genus Beta; species Beta lomatogona. Next base: position 115,211 of record CANSNZ010001196.1, on the reverse strand, counting down.
TTTTAAGCACCCTAAAAATAATTAATTTAAGTTGGTTCAGGAAACACATAAAAAGACTAATTTTTAGTGGTAAGTTATTGGACAATCAATATTAATGGGTTCCTAGCAGGTTGTCCATGTTATCTGAATTAGGTAGAACATTTATTTAGGTCTTGATTAACAATAAATACAAGGTGATAAATATTGCAATCAGGCATGAAAAATAATATGTTCATGAAAATAAATAAAAATAAGAAAATAAAGTATTACAGGGAGTTAGTATAATATGTACAATACTTACAGTCGCAGGGACGAGTTAACAATCTACATCATGAATAGAAAGTTAGTAACTTCAATAAAATAATAAAGATAAATAAAGTAAATAAAAAAAATAAAATAAAGGTGGTTAATTTAGTTGACCTTCAGAAATTATACCACCGTCCGGGGTCGTTGATTTGTACGGATCTCGGAAAATTGAATTGTACGAGTCTAAAAAAGATTTGTGTTTTGTTTTGTAATATGTAATAAGGTACGTGATTTTCTTTGTAGGAGTACGTATGATTTATATGGCAGGTGGAAGAATTAGAGGGGCTAGGCGCAGGTTATAATATTAATTAGGAGAATTTGGTAATAAGGGATGTATGCTGTGCGTGGGGTTTATGGTGATTGATGATGAATGATGCTAGGTGATGATGATGATTAAGAGTTTGAGCGTGGCAGTAAGAGAATTAGCGGGGGATAATTGGCAGTATGAAGGTGAAAGCAAGAGTGGTGAGGGGGATGATCAGGTGAGAGAATTTGTCTTGTGAGCCGTTGAATGATGATGAGATGATGATTATGGCGAGAGAATTTCGTGAGGTGTACGGTTAGAGGAGTTTAAGTTTAGGTAGTTGAGAAGAGATAGGTTTTCGAAAACTATTGGGTTTCTTAAAAGATTTTTAGAAAATAAAAGATTTTGAGAAAATAGTTAGTAAAAGATATTTAAAGATACTTTGGGAAAAGATGATTTTTATAAAAGATATATTTATTAATAAAACTAATTCATAAAATTAAATAATTCTATTAATTAAATTGGGCTAGAAAAGGTGTTTTATAAATTTGGGCTTTCACAAAACTATTTTTAAAAGTTTTTTGAAGATGGGCTTTTTGAAAGGTATTGTAAAACGTTTTAGAACATGGCCTTTTATAAGATTATTTATAAAAAGGGTGTTCAGAAATAGGTTAATAAAAAGAGGTTATAAAATGGATTTGGCATAAAACATATTATTCTAGAGTCGTTCCTTATTCTTTCCTCGATCCGGACCAATTGGAGCGGGGTATTAGTCATCATAGGGTACTAAATGGGGAGACACGATTATGTGTCTACAAGGTTGTCAATCTCTCAGACCCAAGCCACGGTACGGGTCTTTGTAGGCGTGTTTTTATTTTGCCTACGCGGTGTGAGCACGTATTTGACTACCTCATTGTTAAGGTTTTATTGAAAAATGTTTTGAAATAGCCAAGAAGTCTTTAAAGGAAGACTCATAAGCCTATTTGGATATTGGGAAATCATAGGGACAAATTAGGGACTTATAAAACGTAGATTTTCCCGTCCTGACTCCATTGATGGTCAATGAACCATAGATTGAGTTCGGGGGTGAGGGTACGAGCACGGTTATAATGAACCATATTCGCCCATTGCTGGCCTCTACTAAATATCGACTCATGTCAATTTTATGCAATAGAATAACCAAATAATATTTTTATGCACCTTGAAAATAATGTAGTCAAAGTTGGTTCAGGAAACACATAAAAGACTATTTTTAGTGATATGTTATTATGCAATCAAATTACAGGGAACCTAACAGGTTGTCCAAATTATCTGATTAATATTAGAATAGTTCTTTAGGTCTTTGATTAGCAAAAATAACATGTGGGTGATAAAAATCATGCATAGAACAATCAAGCAAGCCTGCAATAATATATGAAAATAAATAGAAAAAAGGAATAAAAGGTTCGAATATACAAAAGAGCAATTTTTATATTAAAGATCTACATCATGAAGGAAATCAGTAGTAATATAAAAAAATAATAAATTGATTCAAAGACCCTCAGGATAATACCGTGGCTTGGGTCTGAGAGATTGACAACTTTCAGGACGAGCAATAAAATAATAAAGTGTTTGTGTTTGAAAAGTATATTTGAAAGGTATGAGTTTTGTAGAGAGAGTTCGTAGGGTATCCGTAATGCAAAAGTTGAGTGTTAAGTGTGGATAAACCGTCCTTTAATTCGGAAAATTGAAGCCTATGTATAGGGAAAACGGAACTACGCTTCACGCGCCAGCTGCGCCAAACGCAGGTGGCTGTGTGAGTCACAAACACACGTGTGAGGCGCATACGGGCGCGTCCACCCATCAGTGCCCACGTTTTAAAAAAGATAAAATTGACAGCCTGTGCATCGCACAGAGAAGTGCGCTCGGTGCACGACTCTGTGTGACACACAGGTCTACGTGGCAGGAATGTGCGCTTGGCGCATCACTGTGCGCTCGATGCAGGCTTGTGCGCTAGGCGCACCGCCTTGCTTTTGACACGTTTTGACAACTTTTTTATAAAACGCGTTTTAAAGATTTTCTTTTATCTTTTAACCCCGAAAATCTGATTTTACGGGATAAAATCCGATTTTAATTATTAAAATATCTTTGAAAATACATATTTTATTTAAATAAAGCAATTAATTATCAATGAATAATTAAGTGGGTTTTTCCGAAGAGTTGGGCTCAAAATACGATTTGGATCATTAAACTACGCTTTAAGACTTTTTAAAATAGTTTTGGTTCTTCTGACTGCTCTGCCCTTGGGTCAGACCAATTAAGACTGCAGTATGTTTCATCATTGGGCCCTTAAATGGAGAGACATAATTATGTCTCTACAGAAGCCCCCAATTTGGCTAAGGTTCAGGAAACCGATAGTCAAAGTATACTGTGTCTGGGACGGAGAACATTCTAAACGCTCTGTAGTTTAGAACAGATCTATTACACGCCGGTCTCTGCAAAACAAAGTTAGTATGCAGGACAATAACTACAAGCAATTCGATTACCTGCAGGGAAAGATGTTAGCAGATAGATGCAAACAACTCACATAAAGAACATAATGATGCAAATAATGCAGACTAAGACTCTCTAAGGATGCATGAGACGCTATGCAAGAATTAAGGTTATGCAAAGCTAAGGAAGATGACACGTCATGCAAGGTCAAGGTTATGCAAGACTATGATGTATGTAATGCAATGCAAGGTTAGGATTTTCCAAGGTTAGAAGATCTGGATATGTAGAATCATCGTATATAGATAGAATGATTAGAAATAAATAAAATGATTTTTGAAAACTGTTTTTAGTAAATAATCGGGGTCCGTAAAAGAGGTCCGCAGATTACAACTCTTTAGGAGTTTGATTTGGAGGAACCGCCACATATATAGGAAGCCCCCACTTTGGGTAAGCTTGTCTTGAATTAGGCCTTATGAGCCTTGATTGAAATGTAGTTGATCTGTCTTGAGCATTCGAAGTTCTTTGCTGGGGATTCTTCTTTGGGGAGTTGGCACTGGCAAATTCAAATATCGCCATAAAATATGGAATTGCCGGAGAGTCCTTCAGGAACAAGGAGAGTTCAGATTGAAAAATAAAAGGTTTAAATTTGTGACTTCAATATATTTAGGTGGGAAAGGTTTTAACGAGGCTAGGTTCAGACTCGAGTCTATGTCGGAATCTAGAAAGAGTATGCTCATGAAGTCTAGAAAGTCAAATCACTAGACCTTGATTAATTTTATTTATTGAAGCGGTCAGACCTCGAGATGAAGATTCCTACGTATCCTTAAGGAAGCAGACCATTCGTAATTCTGGATCTGAATTTTTTTGTGCCCTAAATTTTTCCTAGGCCGCCCTTTCGGTTTTCAACCTAGCGGGCTTGGACATACCTTGAAAAAGGAGTTAGGGTTGATGAAAGGTTGAAAGGTTTAAGGCTTGCGGTTTTGATGAAGGTTTAATTGGTTAGGCTAAGGTAAAGATCATGGATTTAGATTATATGGGTTAACATTTTGATGGATTGAAAGATTTTAGAACAAGGGGTAGAAGTTGTGTGCAAGCCCCTTAGCCTGACTTTTTATATTTCTTTGGCCTTTTCGTTTTTGTGTTTTTTTCTTTTTGTCTTGTGCGTTTTTTTTTTTTTTGCTATTTGCTTTTTTTCGCACTTTGAATTTATTCACTTTTTTATTTTTATTTTTGCCTGGCATTGATTTTTTACTTTTTATGTAGTGAGGCTTACACATAAGTTTTTATGGTTTTGGGTATAGGAAGGCTTGAATGATATATGTGGAGCTTTGATTTTGAAGGGATTATTTGGCTAATGGAGATGATGGTTTATGGGATCTTTTTTTATTTTTCTTGATCTATAAGGATGGTTTATTGAAGGTGATGGCTTATTGGAATGATGAAGGGGAGATGGGAATAACTCTTAATCCAAAGTATGCCCATTTTTTTCCTCTTTTTTTTATGGGTTTTTCTATGATTTACCCCTGTGTTTTTTAAAATTCTATAATGTACCCCTAATGTTTTTTAATTCTACACTGTACCCCTGTGTTTTTTAAGTTTTCTACATAGTACCCCTACGTTAAGTGTACGTAACGTTTACCGTTATCTTTTTTCATTTCTGGGATCTCTCTCAAGTCTCAACCCTCCCCGGCCCCGTCGGCCCAGCCCGCCCCCCTCCCCCTCAAACCACCATGACCGCCGCCCCCCCCCCCCCTCCCCCTCCGCAACCACCATGACCGCCGCCAACCCAGCCCCCCACCCTCCCCTTCCCCTTCGATTTCCATGACCCCCCCACCCCTTCCTTCCCTCGCACCGTAGCTGTGAACAACAACCACCACCAACCTCGCCAATGTTTTTAAAAAAAATCAACACACAGGTGCGGGAAATAGAAGGGGAGGGTGGGGGCAACGGGAAATCAAATGGGAGGGTGTGGGCATGCGGGAAATCGAAGCGGAGGGGATGGGGGCCACGGGAAATTGATGGGGAGGGGATTGGGGGCCGAGGGAAATCGAAGGGAGGGGTGGGGGGTCGGAAATCGAAGGGGAAAGAGTTGGGGGATGCGGGAAATCGAAGGGGGGGGGGTGGGGGGGGGCGGGGGGGAGGGGGTGGGGGGGCTGCGGCGGAGGAGAGAGGGGGCCGGGCGACGGGGGGAGGGTTGGGAGGCTGCGGCGGTGGAGGGGGGAGGGGGGGTTGGGGTGGAGGGGATGGGGTGGTTTGGGTTGGAATTCAATAATGATTAACGTCCGTTTGCATTAATACACACTAGGGGTACTATGTAGAAAACTTAAAAAATACAGGGGTACAGTGTAGAATAAAAAAACATTAGGGGTACATTATAGAATTTTAAAAAACACAAGGGTAAATCATAGAAAAACCCTTTTTTTATTTTCATATCTTTTTTTCTTTGTTATTAATCAAAGTCATTTGAGATAATCTGATTTGGGTTTTAATATCGAATTCAAAGCATAAATGATGGTGAAAGGCTAATGAAAATAAAAAGAAAAATAAAATGATTATTTTATTAATTAGAAATAAAATGGAACAAGGCTTATAAATATTAAATTCCTTAAGGACATAGACTCGACATGTGATAAGTTGATATTAGTCTATCATTTAGATGAATTTTAAGTCTCATTTTGCTTAGTTTTATACCATTTAGATTGCATTTGTGCATTATTTGGGTTCCTTTATAAGCTATGTTACTTTCATGGGTTGTTTGGTATGTTGATGTAAGTTAAGGTACTCTATACTCCTATGAAAGGACATGACTAGTAAGGCACTTGGATGACATTTGAAACGATATATCATGTGCCCAAAATGGATTGGAATTGGAGAAGATACACACCGCTTTTCATACTTGTGTGAAATATGACACCTCTTCACTACTTTGATCATAACTTTTGACACATAAATTATAATAAGGCAATTCCAACAAGGTTGGAATCTAAACTTCAAGAGTGTTCCAACGGTATATTACACGAGTCAACTGAAGCTCTGGATCAAAAGATATAGATGTTCGAAGTTAAGCTGTTTGCATCTGCTGTACTAACACGTCTGTGTCATTTACGACACGTCCGTGTCACACTGCTCTCCACAAATTAGAATGCTTCCTGATTACAGTTTTCCAGGACAACACGTCCGTGTTGCCCATTTTTTCGAAACCAGAAGCGTTTGTTCTTGCGACTGTTTTTGTAATATCAGGTCGACACGTCCATGTCAATATGCTTTCCGCTGGGATTTAATTAAGTTCTATTAATTTAGAAAACTATAAATACCCTTTTTGAAGTTTTATTTCGGCACTTAGGTTTTATTATTCAGTTTTTAGAGAGCTTTTTGTTAACTTTGAGATCTACAATTTTACTACCTTGGATTATTTTCATTGAACTAAAAGACTAAGTTTTCTAATTCTCTCTCTCTTTATTTATTATCATGCTTATTTATTTATTACTCAATTGTTTTATTATTGCAATCATGAGTGAGTAGTTCCATAATCTACGGTTAAGTTGAACCCTAGCAATGATTGATGCATGAATTTCCCCCTAATCCCAATTTAATGAGATTAATTGTCCTTGCTTGATTGAATTGTGTTCTTTTCATTATCATACTGGGGATAGGTGGTATTGAATTGAGTCCTTATGTCTTGTTTTCAGTGGGAATTAAATCTAGATGGATTGGTTGATCTAATCAAGGTTATGAATGTTATCTCTATGGGAATAAGTAGATAGGATTACTAGGAATTTATATTGTGATGCCTTGTTTGATGTCTCTTTTCTTGCATGATTCTATGGGAATAGGTTTGAATACTTGATTAGAGAAGCCATTGGTACTCGGGAGAGGCCTTTGGTATTTTTAGGGTGCATTACTCCTTTTTGACAATTGATTATGTTTATTGGAATGGGAACTATTCATTTATTGCTCGTGCTAGTGGGGATGCTTAATTCTAGATGCTTTCATTGATTAATTTTACCTCGTGTGTTATTGCTAGTTGTTATAGTTTAGCGTTAGTATTCATTAACATCCATTTCACCGTTGTTTGTCACGTGTTTAGTTAAATTGAGTCAAGAGTCCTAGTGTTTGATACCGTTTGTCTCTGTGGATTCGACCTTGACTTGCCATGCTACATAGTTAGGAGGATTAGTTAGGAATTATCTTTGTTAGGTGCGCGATACACCTATCAAATTTTGAAGCCGTTGCCAGTGACTAACTGTATTACATTAGTTTATCTTTGATTTATTTAGCTAAACTTATTTTTGTTCGATCATTGTTACTCTTTGTGTTGTTTAGTTTTTTTCCTCTTTCAGTCTTTTTGTTTCATGCGCACTCGTAGCAAGGGTTCAAAAGATCTAGTTACTCTTGATAGCGAGATCGAAGCCACAACACGGAGATTAGGAGGTCAACGAAGAAGACAACAACAATAATCAATAATGGGAGACGAAACACCACCAAAGTCTCTACGTGAGTATGCTATGCGCGATGAGACCACCACCACCGTTACCAGGCCAACCACCACTGCTACACACTTCGAGCTCAAGCCACAGTTTATTCAGTTCATCTCACAGGACTCTTATGTGGGAACACCAAAAGAGAGCCCTACTGATCATTTGACTAGCTTTTTAGAAAAAGTGTAATACTTTCAAACTAACAAATGTTTATGATGACCTAATTTGTTATTGTGCTTTTCCTTTCTCTCTTAGGGATGAAGCAAAAGAATGGTTGAAAGAAGAAAAGGTGAGAAAGATCAACACATGACCAAAACTGAAAAAGGCTCTTCTCTACAAAATCTTCCCTCCTATGAGAACTTTAAAATTCATAAATGAGATATTTGGTTTTCAGCAACAAGAATTGGAGTCACTCTATGAGGCATGGTAAGGATTTACAGCGACACTGCCCACACCACTGTATTCCTGAGTGGTTATTGATTCAGACACTCTATAATGGTCTGAAACATGATGTTCGAGCTCTATTGATGCCGCATCTAGCGGTACTTTCATGGCCAAAACTTCGGAAGCTGCTAAGACATTGTTGGATGATATGACTGCCAACAATTATTTGAATGATTAGAGTGTGTCTCGTGGAGCCCTTAAAAGGGGATATAAGTATGAGATTGATGCTATTGCTACTTTGACTAACACTATGCAGGTTTTGGCAGCCAAGGTTGACCAATTGAGTAGCGGATCAATAGCACCTGTTTCTGACATTTGTGAAGTCCAGGGTCACTCATTGAATGAGTGTCAATACAACACCATGGGAGTGATATCTGAGCAAGCCAATGCCCTCCCAAACACAAACACAAGACCACAAAACAACCCATACTCCAACACATATAACCCAGGTTGGAAGAATCATCCAAATTTCTCCTACAAAAATAACCAACCTCAACCTCCACACACAAACTACTCCCAACCACCCGGCTTCCATCAAAGATCACCTTTCAACCCCTCCTCCTCATCCTCAACATCCAACCTTGAAACCATAATAGAGAATTTAGCTTCTTCTCAGGCAAAGCAAATTAAATATCAAGCGAAGCAGAATGACTTCTTCAACAACTCCCTTCAACAGATTCATGCTCATAATAAAATGATGGAGAATCAGATGACCCAACTTGCTCAACAAATCAGTTACCTCTCAAAACCTTCAGGCCAACTTCCAGGGAAACTGAACCAAGCCCAAAGGGGTATATCCATGCTATCTTATTGAGAAGTGGTAAAGAATTGTAATATCCCTCAAGGAAGGTGAATGACCAAAGGAAGAGTGCGGAAGAGTCTAAAAAGCCGAGTGAAGAAGATCAAGACGAAAAAGTGTTGGAAGAGGAAGCTAAGGAGACCGAGAAAAAGAAATTCGCTGTCATACCTATTGCACCATACAAGCCACCTGTTCCATTCCCTCAAAGATTGGCACAAGCAAAGCTAGAGAAGAAGTATGGGAAGTTCCTTGATATTTTGAAGAAGTTGCACATCAACATCTCTTTCTTGGATGTTATCTCAGAGATGCCTTCTTATGCTAAGTCTTTGAAAGACATACTTTGCAACAAGAGAAAAATTAAAGAGAATGTCACTGTTTCACTAACAGCTGAGTGTAGTGCTATTTTGTACATTAAGCTTCTAAAGAAGCTAGGAGATCCAGGCAGTTATTCTATTCCTGTTAAGCTTGGTGATATTGAAATCAAGAATGCCTTATGTGATCTTGGGGTAAGTGTCAGTCTCATGCCCTTGTCAATATGCAAGAAGCTTAATATGGGGGAACTGAAATCCACACGCATCTCCTTACAACTAGCAGATAGAACAGTCAAGTTCCCCCCTGGCATCCTTGAAGATATTCCTCTTAGAGTCGGAAAGTTTTTCATTCCTTGTGATTTTGTTGTTATGGAAATGGAAGAAGATGCACACTTTCCCATCATTCTTGGGAGACCCTTTTTGGCCACTGCTGAAGCCATAATTGATATGAAAAAGGGGAAAATCACCTTTGAAGTAGGTGACGAGAAGATGGAGTACACACTCACAAACTCCATGGCTTCTCCTTCTATGGGAGAAATTGTTGATAGAGTGGATGTTCTCAATGAGGATACCCCAGTTATATCTAGCACTCATGATGACGCTAACTCTTCTTCTACGTCGATTGAGAGATCACTTGCAAAAATCCAACATTCAATTGTTGAGATTAAGGCAGAGCAGTGCATTACAAAGAAGAACTTGTCATCCATATTTACAATCTTGGAAAACTTCAATACTTGGATGCAGTCACCAGGGTTTCCCAACCCTTCGCTCTCCCCTCCTTAGTGAGGTTTTGTGAGTACCCTGGCCCTTTGTTTGTGTCTACTCTTTACCTTTGTCACATTGCAGACATTGTGAGATGCTAGCTTGGGGGAGGGTCACTTTTCAACACTTGTACATAATAGGCATTCTAGGACTTTGGCATTATAGATTTTTTTTTTCTCACTTTAGGTTGCATTTTAAACTTCTCTTATGATAACTGCATAGTATGCTCGACTTGGTTCTATATTCCTTCTTTATATGATGTCTATGCATGATTTGAATGATTCCGAACTATTCTTGAATCTTCCTTACTCATTGGCATGAATGGTTTGCGGTAAGAGGGTTTGATTCTCTCAAGGGAGACTTGCGCCTAATACATATCACGAAACAAAATACAACATTTTTTAAGGCTCGCTCAATAATTCAATTTTCCAAGATCCATACAAATCAACGACCCCGGACAATGGTATAATTTCTGAGGGTCAACTAAATTCACAAATTTTTATTTATTTATTTATTTTTATTATTTCTTGAAGTTACTAACACTCTATTCATGATGTAGGTTATTATTATATTCATGATGCTGTAAGTATTATACATATTATACTAACTCCCTGTAAAATTTATTTTCTTGTTTTGATTATTTTTCATGAGCATATTATTTTTTATGCTTGATTGCAATATTTATCACTTTGTATTTATTGCTAAACAAGACCTAAAGAACTGTTCTAACTAATTCAGATAAATTGGACAACCTGTTAGGAACCTTATAATATGATTGCATAATAACTTGTCACTAAAAATATAGTCTTTTTATGTGTTTCCTGAACCAACCTAGACTAAATATTATTTTAAGGTGTTTAAAACGTTATATGATTATTCTTTGGCATTAAATCTGTTATGAATCGATATTTAGTAAAGGCCAGCAATGGGCAAACGTGGTTCATTATGACCATATTTTTACCCTCACCCCCGAACTCGATCTATGGTTCATATTGACCATCTATGGAGTCAGGACGGGGAAATCTACGTTGGATAAGTCCTTAAGATGTCCCTACAGTTCAATATTCAATTAGGTCTATAAGTTTTCCTCTAAAAATTTGTTGGCAACTTCAAAAACATATATTTTAATAAAACCTTAACAATGGGGTAGTCAAATAAACGCACTCACACCGCGTGTAGGCATAAAGGAATAAAATTCAACACCTACAACTCATGATAAACTTCTCTAGGTGGTACCCTATTAAGAAGAACCTGCTCTTATACAAATTGAAGGTTTACAAGGTACTCAAGAGAGGGGGTGAATTCGTGCTAAATTCAAATTCTTTCGATTTAAGGAGGTACCAGTTGAGCTGGTTCATTACAGTGAAAACAGCATTACTTAAATATGATAAGCAAAACACCAAGTTAAACGAGGTTCAACCAAACAAGGGCTTACATTCTCCTATCCTAGTTTTCTTGTTAATAACCTTAGAGTAACAAGAAAAACATTGACACATCTGTTTAACTTACTCTAGAGAACCAACTCACCCCACACTTACTCAAGTATGCTATTTTGCATCTGAACTCACAAGCACTCGTGAATAAACTCACAAACTCTACCCAATCTCTAACCCCTCTATTAGATATTGAATACACTCAGTTTCTCTTAAACACGCTTTCTTACAAAGCAAACAAAGAGTGTTTTTAAGCTCTAAGGAATGAGCACTCTATTTTAAGAAACTGCTCAGTTGTTCTCTCTGTGAAAGCTCTCAAAGATGTTCAATAAATTTTAAAGAGTATCAAGAGTGATGTAGAAATATTACTCAGTATTTATAGGCTAAAGCCTAACCATAAAACGTGCCCTAGATCAAGATGCCTAAAGATAATAGAATCTTGATCTTAAGGAAAGTATATCTTGAATAATAACTTACTTGAATGGTAAGATATTATCCAAGATATACTCACGTTCTACGGTTAAATACTGAATGAAGATCTCTAGATGCTGTCAATCTTTTTTATGGAAAGTATCTTTAAAAATATATTTCTGGCAATCATTTCAAAGCAGCCAGCTTAATCACTCGATAAAATAACTGGTACCCAGACCTGTTACCTTGTTTAGTTGTGTTCTAAATACACAACCAACTGGTTCCTATATTCAAAACTCTACTAAATTATTATACGCAATTATTACCTAAAGACCTAAGATAAACAAGTCAAAGATCTTCTATTATCTTCATGTACTTCAATTCTTGAAGCTTCCCTTGAATCAAATCAACACTTGTCTTTTCTTCGAACATCTTCCAAAGGGTCTTCTAGGTTCAAGTCTTGGAATATACCTGTTTGCCACACAAGTAACAACATAGCAAATAGTCATTGACTGTTTCAATTTACAGTTAGGAATAATTATTGTCTCAGTTGTTTCCTAACAACTCATAAACACATGTAAGAACATCTATTCCACGCAGCTATTTGTCATCATTCAAAATTTAAGGGACTCAACACTCACCAACCTAATAATCACCAACTCCTTTAGCCATTCTTAGTGCAAACCAACCTCTTGCATCTGAAATTACTTAAGAAACTCCTAACTCTTACACCAAAGTTCCTGCCCTACAAGAATATGAAAGGGCTCCTTCACCTCGGGAAACCAGGTGTTCCAAGAGAGCCAAAGTGGAACCACCCATAAAAACATAGAGAGCTCCATCTAAGGGGGAATTGAATAAGCTAAAAGCGCTGGAACAAAGAGCTCAGAACCTAGTTCATGGATTTGCAATTAATATGGTGTGGTGCAAATCAAGTAAGTTACAGGAACTTACTTGATTTAATTGAGCATTAGAAGTGGGAAAATATGTTAGGAGATCATTATATAGGAATGTGTTGTATTCGAATGCTAGGCAAGAATTTATTCAAGATTTTAAGTTTAAGAATGGAGTTTGTTCAAATAGTATGAATGGAACTGCCTTTTCTGTTACTGCTGATTATTTGGCAAATTTGTTTGTAGTTCCAAAATGAGGGTTTTGAGCTTTATTTTAAGAAATTATAATGTGAAAATTGGAGATGCGCACAATAAGGGCATTGTTGATTTTATTGGAGGTAATAATAATTAAACTATCACAAAACAATATCTCTTTTCTCCCCTTCACAAATTGTTGTTTAATGTTGTTAGGTGAAGTATCTTGCCTTGATCCCAAAAAAAATGAAGCTAATCTGCTTGATGCCTCCCTAATTTACTGTTTAGCCAACAAAATTCCTATCAATTTATTCCCCTCTTTTATGGTTAAACATCTCACCCATTGCATTCCTTAATGCAATATATACATTACTATAACCTATAATGCAATTGATAGTTCAAAATTTACGTATGTGCTTAATTGAATATGTTTGCCATCCCTTAGGGTTAGTTGTAGATCCAATTGGTTTGACTTTGTGAAATTATGAACGTTATGGTTTTCGTTTGGTGAAGACATTAGTAACTTTTCAATGCTTTTCAATCAAGAAGATGTTTCAATTTTGAGAGTATAGGTTTTTTCAGGGTTGAAGGTGTAATTTGCAACTTTGGGTTGAAGGAAAAAAGACAGAGGAAGAAGATGTAGTAAAAAAATGGAAAATTTGCCAAATAAAACTTTTAAGGTTCAATTTTGCAAAAAAAACCTTATAAAGCATTCTTTGCGAAAAGAAACCACAAACTTAATTTTTCTGGCAACAAGAAACCTATTCCCATTTTCCGATGTGTTTTTTCTCAATTTCGGCGCTGACCCTTCTATCTTTCTTTAACCCCCTATTTTCATTAACTGCAGCACCACCCATATGCATCTCAAAAACCACGCTGGAAAATGGGTTTAGGTTTCATCTTGCAAGAAAAATTAAGTTTGTGGTTTTTTTTCGCAAAGAATGCTTTAAAAGGTTTTTTCTCGCAAAATTGAACCTTTAAGAGGTTTTTTTTGACAAATTTCCCTAAAAAAAAAGACGCAATAGTAGAAAAAATTATAAAGTTAACATTTTAGGTGAAAAAAGTTAGGAAGGACTCGGGTGCGCTTGATTTATTAAGGTCCGCGTGTGTAGGTCGTGGTTGGTCATTTGGGCTTCGTCTGAAAGTTACTCAACTGGCAGGTGGTCTTACTAAAGACCAACTCTTTATGGTAACTCTCTTTCTTTTTGTATACTCTCATACTTTTAGTATAAATTAGCTAAGTAGGTCATAAATAGAAAGATTTCGTGTAGGGAAACTATAAATCTCGGAACACAAGAATATAAAACAAGCAAATATCTAATTTCAATTATATACTTCGTATACAAGAAAATAAACTTGAGTACTGTTCACATGAATATTGGATGTAGCTTGATTCGTTTGTTTGAGGGGTATGATAACCCGCACTATAGAATTAGAAATGAATGAAGGATATAATGCTAAGAATAATTGATATATTCAACATTTTAAAATAGAAAAGTAGTCAAGAAAGGATTTATGAATTATCAATACATGAACTCGCATATAGACTTCAGCAAGGGCGGTTCTTGGCCCATGCGATAATGGCGATCGCATAAGGCCCTGGAAAGCAGAGGCCCCAAATATATGTTATTGTATTGATTGAACTGACAAAAGGAAACGTTTGGAGCAGTGGTAAGGCCGCGTACATAATGAACATCAGGTAACGAGTTCGAATCCGCTTAACCTAGAGTATTAAATTTCTGCTTTTTGGGAAATTGAAAATATGTCCTTCAGCAATAAGTGTGTAGTTGTATTCTTTAATGAAACCCATTAATTCCTCTTCATATTCCTATACCAGAAGTCATCTCATTAATAGCTCCCTGTAACCGCCCGCACTTCCAAGCTGCTAACTAATCACACTTAAGATACACAAAACACAATCAACACTTAACAAACCTCGAATTTACATTTATTCGCAGCGGAAACAAAACCTATAAAAATGATACTGGATCTGCGGATCAGGGGCCCACAACAGAACAACTTGAAAACCAAATATCAGCTTACAGAATATTTCCAAATAAGGCATCTAACTATAACCTCAGCCCACCATTTTAAAACATAAAAATATTCTTCTTGCTCAATAACATACTTCAAGTCCTCGACATCAACCCTGTAAAATCACTAACAATGAACTCTGCCCCCACCAGGACAGGTTCCAAGAACAAAATCAGAAAAACTGAGTACACACACTGTCCAACCAGAAATTCATATTAGTGGCTTAAAATATAGTTGCGCACTTTATTACTCATCAAGTGGAACCCCAAAAATTCATTTTTGGCGGCTTAAGATTCATATACAATTCATGCTAGAATTCAGTATACTTCACAAGTAAGGTGCTTGCTTAAAATTTTAGGATTACTATCCTTGCACAATCGCATTTAAGTAAGAATTTATATCATGAAGATCACCACTTAGATCATTCAAAACCCTTTGGGTCTATAGCATTTAATTTATTTGGGTAAAGCGAACACGAATAGAGAGGGGCTCCTTACACAAGGAACCGACTGTCTCTAAACTAATGGAGGTCGTCACCCCACCGTTTAAATATTTATGCTTGCAAGCCTTAACCAGGACATGTCCCATTTTTAATATCTGGTGGACTTCACCCACCCAGCGAGGGTTCGGAAGGAGATCACCCATCCTCCAAGGGTTGTTGTTCATACCGTACCTTATTTGGTATCGGCCTTTACCCACTTGTATCCATAGTTTATTTACATAAGTAGTTTAAATGCACAGTTTATCAATACCACACGTGTTCCAAAGAAAACATATTCATCCATGGAGAGGAAAAAGAATCACAATTACTATAGTATCGCTAATCATTGCAAGACTTGAATCTTCTTTTGAAATCTTTTGTTTTACGTTAACAATTTCACATATTAGTTAGGTATAAAGATATAAGGAAATAATCAATTCTTTATTGCTTGTAAAAGTCATATAGGCACTTAGTGAGCTCATTTAAACTTTCTTAAAGGGTTGAGTTAACTTGAACATGTGAAACTTTTGTCAAAATAATTACAGCAAAAACATTGAACTTAAAATGAACATAACTTCCTGCACGGTACTCCGAATTAGGAATTTCCGAAGCTTAACCTCAAGAACTTTCAGATCATGACTACTCAAAGGAGCAATACCCGCTCTACAACACATATTGAGCAACTCGCTCCACAAATGTTGTTTACTTCCCCATAAAACAATAAACTATATCATAATCCTTATTTTCTCAATAACACGAATTTATTTTTTTCAAAACTTATACTCTTGTTCTCAATTCGTATCACATATTCAATTCGAAGGTGTATCAACGACTAAAACTTCGGGCCGTAAATTAATATAAAACAAAACAGAGTTGAAATGTAATTAACATATCCAAAATAAAACTCGAATCTCAAAATAATCTTACTTACCTCAAATATTTTTAAAGGAAGTAATATACATAAAACGTATTCGAAATCAAGTGTCTTTCCACAGTCAAACCCATAACCTAATCATAATGTAAAATATGTTTCTCAAAGACTTATAAGATAATTAACTATTATCGAGACCCAATTCTAAGCTCGTACAATTAACCTGTAATATTTTACTTGTAGACTTTAAGGTATCCTCTAACACGTTTTGGCAATTCCCTTCATCATAATAGTTTCTATTTGTACTTGGACTTCTGTCTTTAACTTATAACATCTAAACTATAGCATTCCAAAATTCTTATGATATGATTTTTCCCTTTAAAGGTTTTCTTATCCCCAATACATGAACTCTCATTGCCAGAATATAGCCTTATTACATTATCATAGTTCACCTACAATTACTATGGCAAGTCAAAATATCTCACTCCATATTTCCATGTTATAATTGAATATTCTATGATGCAATTTTCCATCTGAACTTTAGTATTTCCCAGTACTCAAACTCGTTGCCCTGATCCCTCTTAAATTTATAATTCACAACCATACGTCCCCATGTATTTGTACTGAAAGCTCATATTAGTCTTAACACCATACGCTTAGTATTGTCATTATATAACATTAATTACCATGCTCTCTATTATCTAGATTTATATTTTTTTTCCCAACTTCCATTTATATAATCTTACTCATCCAATAGAAGAAATTATGCTCCAAACACTTTTACTTGACCCCTTTGCGGATATGATCTATTATTACATAAGTATTGTAAATTATATCTCTCTAATCGATACTCCTCTAAATCACCATCAAGATATGGATCCTTCATTTCACTGATACGACATTCTTATCTCAACTCCTACTCCTCAATATTTAATAACTCCTATCTCTAATACTTATTTTGGCTACACATCCTCTGAACTCACAAACCTCTCGTAACAACTCCATTAACCCATAAATCAATATTTGACCTTTGAAATTCACATCCAAGTCACTATTCTCTAACTGTCTAATCTAAGTCCATCACATAACATCTTCATTTCATAGTTAGAACCTGCCAACAATTACTTTGTCCTTCAATTATGATATCATACACCTTCATTCTTATATAATCGAGCTCCATAGTATTTCCAGAGATACCTTCGTGTGATACCATTCAACCTTGTTTATACGCCATATGTAAATCTTAGGATAGTTGCCTACTTCAAATAATACCATCAAAGTGACAATTGTATTTCTTAAACAGAACTTTACAAGTGCTCATCTCACACCAAACTCATTCTAACTTAGATTCCAAACTCCATAAAACATAATTCATCTATGATATTCCATAAAGATATAACTTGTTTTACAAGACTCAATACTTACGTGTTTCCGAACTTAAATCCGAAAATAATGTTCATTATATTAACCCAAATTTGAGAGACTTTTTCTATGAGAACTTCATAAAAAATTAAGTAGTAGTAAAGATCCTCTTCGTCATTATTAGAACCAGAAAAACCTAATTTATAATTTCACGATTCCATATTTGCTCATAACTCAAATTTATAATTTTCAAAGTTCATGATCATATATAATCAAAATCTCAAACCATAATGAAGAGTTTTTTATACTTTTAAAATTCCATATAAAACTTATATCGCAAATATTTTGACAATTGTCTTATACCTGAAATTATAACTCAACATCTTTGCTCAAAATTCCTTTATTTCCCTCTGAAACTTTCAAATATAACTATAGTTTAGATCGAAAGCGAGTTCATAATGATATCGAATCGACGTTCCGGCTTAGTTCGTAAAACGGAGTACTTGTTGTAAAACCACTTATATAGTTATATATACTAAAGATCCTTGCTTTAATTCTCATAGCTACACTTTCATATAAAAGATCAACTTACTAGGCATAAGAAAATCTTTTATAAATTCAATGTGGAAGACATGTAGATTTAATAATAACACACATTTATGTTCTTGAAGGATTCAACTACCTCCAATCAGTTCTCCATAATCAATATTTCACTCAATAAAACTCATTACATATTTAGCTTTCGCACATAGCTTAAAACCAGATATGTAGTCACACAAATAACACTTTGAATAATTCTGTATTTATATAAAAGGCTTATTAAGCTTAACATATGAAATCACATGAAACACGGATATATGTTCGAAGGTGGAAGGACATGTGTGTACCTTGAGTCGATTCCCAACAATTCGACATTTTGGATCACCAACTATAGCTCGAACTTCAGAAATTATCTCCATATACATACTCCAACAACGACCTCAACACAATAACAATAATTAATAAACTCCTCACTACATGAGAAACTAATCTAAATAACCTTTCTTAATACAACCTACTATAATGATCGAATTAAATCCCATAAGTAGGAATTAATGAAACCAATTCCATAACTCCTAATTTCACTTTGCAATAACTTCAATATTTTCTCTCTCTTCATGTGAGAAACCCCAAATGCTCTCTCTCTCCTCTCTGTTTGAACTCCCTCATCTGTTCGCCTGCCTTCTTGCCGGAGCCTCAAGTTCACCGGAGCTCAGCTCGCCCTACCCTGTCTTGCGGCTGCCGCCTTGGTGCCGCTGCTGTTGTTGTTTTGTTGTCGATGGTTGTCGGTGTTATCGTCCCCTGCTCGCATCTTTCTCTCTCTTCTCGCTTGATGCTGCTGGTCGGAGCCTTGTTGCTCGACAAATGCCGCTCAAGTCGCCAGATCCACAGCACCACCAGTCTTCTGTCGCCGTCGCCATGGTTTGCCGGCCTTGCCGGAGTTCAGTGCCCTCCCCCTTATGCTCGATTCTTCCCTGCTCTTAAAGCAGAGGTAAAAGCTACTCTTTGTTTTCCTCTTAAAATTATGAGTTCATGCTTAGAATGCAAGCCATAAGTATAAGTATAACCCATGTTAATTAGCATAAAGTTGAGCCTAAAACTGATTTGTTAAGTGAGTCGCTTGGTTTGATTTATGTGTGGCTAATCTTGCTTAAGTTAAGAGGCTAAACTGATTTTGCTATGCAAACTTGTCTTTGATTTGCAAAATGGAAATCAGATTTCACTAAGTGTACTTGTGGGGTTATTTGCCATAGTATTTGAGATTAAATTTAGAGTAGTTGTTATTATTATTGGAGTAATTGGAGCTAGTTATGGCCTGAGTTTATAGATTCTAATGTGAGTTAATATAATTTTTTAGTGATTGGGGTTTGGGGTTTTACAGATTGTGTTTTCTTTGGGAGTGAGAAATGACAAAAGGGAAAATGGGTTAGGATGGGTTCTGTTTCATTGACCGACAAAAATAACAAAGGGGTGTTTGATGGTTCTAAACAAACCGACTTTGATTTTCCTATTTGGCTAAACTCCACTCAACTAATTGAAATAAAAAAAAAATCCAACATATAAAATAATAATAACTTCATAGAATTAAATAAATAATTATATTACAAACACGACAAATAAAATTCATACTCCACAACTTAAATAAAACAAGATTTTTTTTGAAACATAATTAACATAATAAATAAAATCAGCATTTAATAAACACTCTTAAAAATAGGGCTATTACACTCCCATTCTCCCAAATTTTTTATTTTTAATTAGTGCATTAATGGCTCCCATTCTCTCATGTACTTTTATGTTAAATACCCTTTCCATTCTAAACAGTACCCAGTATTGTCAGGAGTAAATTTTCCGTTAGTTTACTTAATCACAAAGTGACTATATATATATGCAGTAAGTAAGAGGCCTAAGCATACGTGGCCCACAAAGTAAACCCATTAATTACACAACTAGCCTAAATACTTAACAAGGCTTAACAAGTACTTAATCTGATCGATGACATTGAAGGAAAAAAGGAGCGCTTGACCACAGTAATTTTTTTGGTAATCTTCGTTCCTTTTTTTTTTCAATATATTTTACTTTGGTTTTTTATATTTTAATTGAATATCTTTTTAATTGTTTACTCCATACTTTTAAGTAGATATGATTTTTTTTAATATGATGTAACTTAACATTATTTTAAATATAAAATTATTTTCTTTTGTCAAAATTAAAAATCTTATATTTGCTTCGAACTACATATCAAGGGCCAGTTTTAAAAAAGTGCATGGGGACCTCGTTACATTTGCTCCCCCCGGACTTCAGAATGGATCCGTGATGAACTAGTTGAATAGAATGAACTAATTAATAGAGTATAAAACTATTCTTGGGACTCTAACCATCAGCCTAAGCTTTTGGTTGGAGTCCCAGACATAGTTTTATACTCTATCACGCCCCCTCAAACGAGAGCCCATTGGGAATAGTTTTATCCTTTATCATGAATGTGGATGAGTGAGAGAGAATAAGTTGTAATCCCCCTTTATTAAATTTATAATGGTATATTTATAGTAGCAATTAATTACGTGTGTCGTTCATCATATTTTAGTTACATGCTTGTTCAACGAATTAGTTCCACTTTTTGGGGGATATTTTTCAATAGAATTCAATCCGTAGCGTTTTATCTTTTTTATCAGTTCCGATTTTCTTGGGATCTTCTTCTACATTGCTGAAAGAATTTCTTACTGAAGATATAGTTGTTGTGCGTCCGGATTCTTTAGGATTTTAATAAAACTCTACAAGATAGAGTTGTATCTGAACTATACATTTTAAAATCAAGGGCTCATATTGGTTGTAAGGGGAAAATATAGGGGTGGATTTTGATGAGAAAAATTGGGGGTTTCGAAAAGATTATATATGAGCCATTGATTTATTATTCAATGGTTGATATTGCTTAAAACTCTAACTTGTAAATTTTTTTTAGAACTCTAGAGGATCCAAACACGCTTATTGTTGTGATCAAAACTTTAACAACCTGCACTTAGTAGCTGCTAGCTAATCACACTTATTGTTCACAAACCTCAATTATCATTAATTAACCTCAGTTAGACAATCACCTGCAGCAGAATGTAACTCAAAATGTGATCCTAGTCCTTTTATGGTCCACAATACAACAATCCACAATAGTGTATACAACTTCAGGATCTGAACTAATAAAATCTCCAAATGAATACAATAATACATCATAAGAATATCTCTCAACAACAATATAATCTCCATCTTGGGTTGAACTAGACATCTCTCATATCACAACTTACAATCGTTAATCCCCTTTGAAGTGCACTTACCTGCAAAATTACTAACAATGAACTCTGCTCCCACCGGGACATGCAGGTTCCGAGAACAAAATCAGTAAAACTGAGTACACACTATCTAACCAGAAATTCATTTTTCATGGCTTAAAACATTCTTGTGCTTAGTTAAACTTATCTTGCGAGACATTTGAAATCAAGGTATAGGAAAGTCATAAAGCAAAAATGACAAAACAAATAGTACTTGACTTGCCGAATTACTTGTTTAAAATAAAAGTATGAATATCTCACAATAATAATAGTATATAATAATATATACTTTTCAGGATTTTTTAATTAGAATAATACAACCTTTGAATTATTTTTTAATAATACAAACTTCACACCAAAATTCCTACAGCAAGACAAAACCAGAGGCAACTTGATAAACAGGTCTAAAGAGACACTTGTCACCATCTCGTTGGCTGTTTTTAAAATTTTGTTAAAATAAAAAAAGTAAACAATTTTCATTCATCTTTTTCTCTCTTTTCCTCACTTCCCCTCCATGAGCTTTCATGCCTCTCCTCCCCCTCCACGTCCGCCCCTACCTCGCACCGGCCACCCCCACCCCCCACCCACCGGCCACCCCCACCCACCCCAACCATGTCCGCCCCTCCCCCACCCTCACCGACCACCCCCACCCTCCCCAACCACCGAAAACACCACGTTTGCCCTCCCCGACCCTTGAAAACACCACAACTCCTCTATCCTCGAAAACACCACGTTTCCCCACCCCAACCACCGATAATACCACATTTCCCCTCCCCCACCCCGAAAACCACCAAACACACCACCCCAACTGAAAAGCTACCAAACCAAGCCGCCCCAGGCCCATCGCCCTCTCTTCCCCCATCATTCTTCTCACTTTCTCTCTCCAACTTTCTACCACCTTACACATCACCGGCGAAAAATGGGACGCCACAAGAAGTGCGCCACCACCGCATCGTCTCAGAAGAAACCCTTGGCAGAACCTTCGCCACTTTCGCCGATTTCGACGCTGCAATCGAACGAGTCTCAGGCGAGGGGTTGTTTCAGGTTGGGGTCGGGCTGGGGGTGGACTGTTCAGGGGTTTTTTTGGTTGGGCAAGGGTGGGGGAGGAAGGGGAAATAGAAAAAGCTTTTAAAAAAAAATTTACCTGTTTTAAAGGTCACAGGTAAACTTGTCTTGCTGTAGGAATTTTGGTGTGAAGTTTGTATTATTAAAAAATAATCCAAATGTTGTATTATTACGAGCGAACCGCTCAAAGTTTGTATTATTCTAGTTAAAACATCCTACTTTTAGTTGAGGAACTATATGAAGCCTATAAAATCTAATACAATCTCCCAAAATAAAGTTTAACTCTAATAAACATCGGGTACTTAATAATAATTGGCACTTCTTAATTATTATAGCTCAAGTGTAATAAACTTAGATCCACACATGCGTAACCATGGCTAGCTCTTTCAATAATTTGCTAATGAGTTTATTAGAGAATCACTTTATGTTCGGGGTAAAAATTCCATAAACTAGGGCGAATAAAATATCCCAAGTAGAAGTTTTATTATTATTTTTCAATATTCTTTCGAAACTCAAAATGTAATAATACTAATAAATTTTACATAGCTCATATCCATAGATTTCAAAGTTTATATCACATATACTTAAATCTCATGATCTGTATAAAACGTCTCATAATCTATTCCTATAATTTAGATACAAAATAACTTATAACTTCCAGAGTTTGGACTTATATTTATAATTATAGCTCATACTTCCTCAAATATGACTTGCTGGTTAATTCTATATCTTAATGACTGAACCCTTCACACTTGTACTTCCAATCTTCTAGTAACTTAACTACTTTAATATCTGGAACAACTTTATTACCTCAAGTTCAATATCATACAAATGTTATTTTTATTCCCAACTTTTCTCCCTTTTCCTGTCTCAATTATTTGTTTGAACTTTATAATCCCAATTATATAAACTTACACCCAAATTAGCCTGAGATCTATATTTCCATGATTATTAAATCATATCACTAGTTCCTAACACTCCATTGCACAAGATCTTTACACCCGAAACCTTCCATTATATATCTTTTACTCTTCCATTTAGAAAATAAAACATCTAGCATTTTTATTTAGGCTAGTTTGTTAATCATAGTACTTCCTCCATATCAAATTAAATGCAACAATTCAATGGACCCGAACACCTAGGCAAAATTTCTTAGGGTGAGATTAATGGAAAGTGTTAGCATGTGGGTATGTTAATAAGGAGAGAGAAAGTGGGGCCAACAAAATAAAAAAGGAGGGAATTTGGGCGGCGGATTAAGGGGGGGGGACTGTGGGGACCATGCAAAATTTGTGGGAGTCCCTTGTTGGCTCCTAAAAGCTTTGCTCCAAAATTCAGAATTTTGAAGCCAAAAGTTTTAAACATTACCATTTAAATACCCAAATGTTTACAAAAGCGGGAGCATAAACTACCAATTACAACCAGAGATTTCCTTTCTCTCTCCTCTTCTTCTACCTTAAACTGTTCCATTGTTTTAAAAAAAACCACCATTTACACATGGCACTTGCACACACAAAGACCATAGTCAATTCAGATTTGGACATCGGTTTGTACATAAAAAAAAAAAACCAAAAAAATCAAAGCAATGGACGTTGCGGTCGGCATGGAGGATGGAGAAGTTGATGATCCAGGATTCTTCTCGATTGAGCACTACGTGGGAAGGTTTTAAGCTACAAGAAGACATAGAAGATGAGGAAGAAGAAATAGCAGAGGAAGAAGCACAACTTGAAGCAATAATTACAAGGCACAGATCAAATCTCACACTAGCACAAAGAAGACTAATTGTAGATAACCTACATCTAAATAAGAATGATGGAGTAATGAAATGGGGGTTTCAAAGCAAACTTGCAAGGGAAGTAGGTGTGCATAAGAGCACTATAAATAGAATATACAAATATGCAATGAAACAAAGATCAGAAGGTCATGCAATAGATGTTATGCACAAGAGATCTGGTAGATGTGGGAGGAAACCTAAGCACTATGGTGATGATTTTTTACAATATGTGCCCCTGCATCTTAGAACCACAATTAGGAGCTTTGTGTGAGTACTGAAAATACCTCATTGCACTGTTTACAGGTTGTTGAAAAAATTTAAGGTTACACACATCAAGTACCCACCCAAGAGTCACAGAGGCACACAAGTTGACAAGAATGAAGTGGGTTTTAGGCCATATTTATCCTCCTACACCAACAACAAAACCAATCTTCATGGACATGCAAAATGTGATACATATTGATGAGAAATGGTTCTACTTAAACCCTAAAATGAGGAGATTTTATGTCTTACCTTTTGAGGATGACCCATGTAGGTGTTGTCAATCAAAGAGGTTTAGGATAAAAATCATGTTCATAGGTGTTATTGGGAGGCCAATTTATGACTTAAATGGAATTGAAATCCATGATGGAAGTATGAAATCTACCCTTTTGTTCATTATGTCAGCACAAAGAAAAGAAGTTGGAACAGGGAAGCAGGGACTATTGAAACAAAGCCAGTTGAGTCAGTCACAAAAGAAGTCATCAGAAGAATGCTTATTGACAATGTCATACCAAGCATTATGCAAAACTGACCTGCCTATTTACCAAGAAACATTCAATTGCAGCAAGATGATGCTAGACCACACATATCAGATGATGATATGAAATTCAAAGAAGCTGCAACACAGAATGGGTTCGACATACAACTGGTAAATCAACCACCCCAATCCCCTAATCTCAACTTATTAGATTTATGTTTATTTAGGGCTCTTTAATCAATTTAAAATCAATCATTTCCACAGAATGTAGATGAGCTTATAACAAGAGTTCAAGATGCTTATGACTTCTATGACACACAAAAGATTAAGTTTGCATGGTTACAGTTACAATATGTGATGACTGAGATTTTGAAAGACAAAGGGGATAACAATTACAAGAATGCTCATCACGGGAAAGCACATTTACAGAGAATTGGGAAATTGCCAGAGAATGTTGAGGTGGAACAATCACTACTTGATGAGGCAGTTAAGTACCTTAATGATGGGAGGTTCCAGTATTTTTTACTGTGCACTACTTCAATGAAGGGGAGGAAGTGGATGCAGATTAGGTGGCTTAGCAATGCAATTTCATTTTCACATTGATGCAAGCAATGATGACTGCTACACCTAACGAGAGACTAAGTATCAGAAAAACATCATGACATTTTTTGTGTATAGACAACTTTTTGTGTAGAAGGAACATGAAGAACTCTGGTCATGTGTCTTTTGTATAAATATGTATGTGATGGGGCAGTCATGTCATGTAATGCATCTTTTGAAGTTAATGGTAATTAAGTTTCCTTGTTATGTGTAGTTTAATTTTAAGTTCAAATGAGATCAGGGTAATGGGAACTCTCCACACCAGTTGTATATGGCAGATAAAACATTTAAATGTTAACTCAACATCATTTGACTTCTTTAATGCATCAGGGATTAACATAATCATCACCACATGACCCATGCTTGATACCTCAACAAGTTGAAGCACAAAGTGCATTCAAACTTGGATCCCAGAGCATGCGTTATGTGATATGTTGAGTCCCTCCATCATTTGCATTAGCTGTGACTATTATCTCACACAAGTTCATTGAGATGTAAAAGGACTCAATTCAACCTAGCAACCAACCATCCAACAGAGGGACAGTTTTGGCCAACCAACTAACCAACCAACATAAATTCCAACTTCTTCCAACATAAACCAACCATCAAACCAACTTTAGGGAACCAACCAAGTAACCAACCAACACAAATTCCAATTACAGAAATTATGACAGTGAATCAAAAGTCCAATGAAGGGGAAAGCAACAGTTGTAGGGACTCAATGGGACTCTACATATTCAGAGTCATCACAACATTTTCATTAAGCAGCATTACATGGGACTCATAACAGAGCTGGGCACAAAGTATCACCACACTTTAATGTTGACAGAATATGCAAAACACATCATAAGCCACCAACACATCATAATCACATAGCATCATAACAATTTCATTAAGCAGCATGACATGGCCTCATAACAGAGGTGGGCACAAAGCATCACCATAATGAATTGTTCAAAGAATAGGCAACATACATCACAATACAACAACATTACATAAGCACAAAGCATCACAAGACACCAACACATCATAATCGCAATTTTATGTTGATAGAATCGACATAAATCATCACAAGCCACCAAGACATCATAATGACAGATTAAATTAAAAGTGATTAGAGAAGGTAATAAAAACTCAGGAACTCTTTTGAGTTCCTTTTCGCAACAATAGGAATGCATGCTCTGTTGGATCCAAATCCTCCCCTTCATGATAGGGACTCATAGGGATTTCAGGACCTTCATCATCGAAGTCCTCCTCATAGTTCTCATACACTTTAAAACGACGCATGATCCCATCATCATCCTCCATGAACAGATCATGGTAAGTCCCCCCTGAGCAAATTCACTTTCCCACCCACACATCTCCTCACAAGGAACCCCCTGTTTTTCTTCCTCTTCACTGTCAACCTCCTTCTTCACCTCATGCATCTTCTCTTTCCCTTTCTTTGGGGTGCAGAACGTTCATTACAACCCACGACCATTAATGCGCACACTATCGGAGGTCTGTTGATGGGGTTTACCCTAATTTTTTCTCTCTCCTCCTCAGAATTAGGTTCAACGATTTTGACCCCCTTTCCCTGAGATCTTCTTGCAGAAACCCTAGATCTAGGTTTAGGGATATGGGACTTACCGGTGGGGGTGTTATAGAAGAACTTCTTCTGCGCCAATTTCGTTTCCTCCTCTTTCTCCGCAATTTTCATGACTTTCTCTAACGCTTTGAGTGATTTTTTGCTTAGATAAGTCGAAGATTCGCCGGAGTAAAAAAGTTTCCATGCATAAGGAGATCCGTCGGAAATTGAATTTGCAAGATCTCTGCAAATTATCATTTCCTGTTTCGTTTTCGCAGCAAAAGCTGCATCAGATAGTGGTTGCGTGTTTACCATTGATGAAGTTTGGTGAGAAGATGATGAGAGAGAAGAACTGTAAGAGAGAGAGAGAAGAAGATCCGGACAGAGAAAGAAGAAGATGAGGAGAGAGAAGAGGAAGAGTGAGAATCGGCTGAGGAGAGAGAAGAGGAAGAGTGGAAATTTAGGGTTCTGGGTTTGGGGGAGTTTTTGATGAACATTTATGATCAGTTTCAATTTGATCATAAATGTTGGTTGGTAGTTGAATGTTGAGGAGTGAGATGGGAAATTTAGTGGGAATCATTAACTAAGGCAAAGGTTTTAATCTGATTCGTAGTCCATATTAGTTCAACATAACAAAGGTTAATTACTTTTAGTAAGGGTTAATTTCACATTCATAATCTTAACAAAAAATAGAAAGAAGGAAATTGTTGCATTTAATTTGAAACATCCATTTTTAGAAACTGTTGCATTTAATTTGATACGGAGGAAGTATAAGATTCCTAACTCGGATATAGTTCCTCACAACTTAAGTATTATAATTTTATTATAATTTTTTGCTACTTCTTTAATCCAATACTCCTTTCGTGAGCTATTATACCTCTAACATAAACTTCACATATTAAATACTAGTATTTTTTGCACACGGTGCGTGCGTGACAACACGTGTGTGTGATTTTGTTGACATTTTCAATTTAATCCTCATTCATTATTTTGGGTTAAAAATTTTCTTTAAATGTAATTATACAAATAAGTGTATAACTATATATCTATATCCTTATATGCACACGATGCATGTAAAAACATATAAAAAGTTAAATTAATTGCGTAATTACATTTAATAACATGTAAAATATTACTCGTATTAGACATGTCACAATGTAAAATTTTAAAATATCAACTTTCTTTAGCTTTATTAACAGATAACTCATTATGTACATGGTCAAAGTTTGCATGTGTTGACACATGTAAATGTAAACTAAAAAACCGAATGACAAATACATAAATTTATTTTCTTTTGCTTTCCCTAAGATGACAACTCGAAATTGACATGCCAATGCTAGTGAGTACTGAATAAAGTCGAAAAGCATTTCTTTAAAAAAAGAACAAAAAAGTCTAAAAGCATCATTTTGCTTCTAGTATTTTGCTTCCCAAATCCCAAATGAAAAGCTTCCACCGCCACACCAACCACCTTTGGCTTATAAAACACTAATATGTCATGGAAGAGGAACAATACAATGATACCTAATTTGCTAATTTCGCATTGGGTATTTTTGTTTTTGAAAATCAACACTTACACAACAATTGAAGAATACGAGAGTTAATTGAATAACGCGGAGTGATGGTGTTGGATTATGTATTATATGGGTCCATGTGTTATCTTGTGTATGGGCTTATGTTTGTATATTAGTTTGGGTTAGCCCACCTATTATCTTGCTATATTTGTAGGGTTGTATATTAACCTTGGCTTTGGCTAATGAGGATACCACGAGACATAATATCTTCGACAGCACTATTTCTCTCTCACTTGCACCGACTGCATTAGCATGGTATCATAGCCGGAGTTATGACCGGCGTGCCTGAAAATTCTCCTATTGTCTGCGCCGGTGCCTGAGCCTCACCCGCGTGAAGTGCACAGGAAGAAAAAAAAAGCCGCAGATATGGGGGATGATAAGAAAGAAATTGTTGGAGGTAAGGGAGATTGGAATGTAAGTTTTACTTCTCCTTTTTATTTGGGTTCCGGTGACCAACTGGGTAACATAATTACTCATGTGATTTTTACTGGTGATAACTACATGGCGTGGGCAAGAGCGATGACGCTCTCGCTCCGAGATAGACGAAAGTTTGGTTTTATTGAGGGCTCGATCCCTAAGCCTACTGAACCAAGTGCAGTGCTCAATTGGGACACCGTACATTTGATGATCGTTTCTTGGACTTTAAGAAGCATGGAACCTAAGCTTGTAGGGACAGTCCCGTTACATGAGAATGCTCGAGATTTGTGGTTGTATCTCGAGCGGCGCTTTTGTGTGGCACATGGGCCACGAATCCAGCAGCTTAAGGCTGCGATTTCGGACTGTAGACAACTCATTAATATGACAGTAGATGAGTACTATACTAAACTTATGGGATACTATGACGAATTGGCTCGATTGAAGCCTTTACCTTCTTGTGTGTGCCATAAATGTGACTGTGATCTTGCTTTGAATTAACAAAAGATAGAGAGGAGGAGATGTTTCATCAATTCCTCATTGGGCTCGATAACAACATCTATGGGGCTGTGAAAACGAGTTTTTATCCCAACAACCTCTTAGCGACATAAATCGAGCACACCAAACTTTGGTGCAGGAAGAACAAAGCAGGGCAGCCTCTCGGGATAAGGGGGTGAGCGAGAATGTCCATGCTTTTGTTATTCACTCTGATCGTGGGAAAAGTCGGTTTCCGCGGGTTGATAAAACTAAACTTGTTTGCTCTCATTGCAAGCAACGAGGCCATGAAATTAATATATGTTTTAAAATTCATGGCAATCCCGAGTGGTATGAAGAAAGGTTGTGTGCGTGCAACGTAGGACGAAGTGACAAACCGCTAGTAGTGGTGGTGGGTCTTCCGCTGCTGCTGCTGGGTCGAGTGTAGGTGGCGGTAATGCTGCTGGTGGGACAGCACGCAGTGCAGGAGGCGCGTGCCCACGTCGTGGCTGATGGCAGTTTCGGTACTCCTCTTGGAGGTGGTACACCTCTTGCAAGTCTGACCCAGGAACAAGTTCAAGTTTTTATGAACTTAATTAATAATGAGCAAAAATCCAGTGACCGCATGGCAGGTATGGAGTGGATTATGGATACAGGAGCCACCCGTCATATAACTGGCGAATTATCTTTTTTAGTGAATGTTCGGAGTATTGATGCGTTCCCCGTTGGACTTCCTAATGGATGTTCCACATCCGCCACCATGGAGGGCGATGTTTATCTTACTGACACTCTTGTTTTGTGACGTATTTTATTTGTTCCTGACTCTCACTATCACTTGATCTCTGTATCTCACTTGCTTATTGATAATGATTGCACTATCCAATTCACTTCCTCTTTGTGTGCTATACAGGACCGGTCCTCGGGGACTCTGATTGGAGCAGGTAAACGACGAGGGGGGCTCTACTTTTTCCGTACGGTGGCTATGGTGCATGATGTTGGGGTCTCTGAGTTGAGCTTGTTTGATTTGTGGCATCAAAGGTTAGGCCATCCATCGGAAAGGGAAGTGAAGATGCTTCTCGCTATTCGTTCTAGTCATGATAGGAAGAAATTGAATAAAATATGTGATGTTTGTCCTATGGCAAAACAAACATGTGATAGTTTTCCTCTTAGTACTCATAAAGCTAGCCGTTTGTTTGAGTTGATTCATTGTGATTTGTGGGGACCTTATAGTGTACCCTCCTCTTGTGGAGCTATCTTATTTCTTGACTCTTGTTGATGATTATTCCCGTGCTGTATGGGTTTATTTGTTGCAAAATAAAACTGAGGTTGAAAAATATTTATCTTCTTTCTTTGCTATGGTTACTCATCAGTTTGAAACCACTGTTAAAATTGTTCGCAATGATAATGGAACTGAATTTAATTGCATGCTTCCTTTCTTTAACCAAAGTGCTATCTTGTTTCAAACTCCTTGCACTGGAACACCTCAACAAAATGGGAGGGTTGACCGTAAACACCAACATATCCTAAATGTGAGCCGAGCCTTGATGTTTCAGGCTAACTTGCCTGTGCATTTTTGCGGTGAGTATGTACTTACAACAATTCATCTTATTAACCGCACATCGTAAGGGGTTTTGGGCAATAAAACTCCTTATGAGATGATTTTTGGTTATTTGCCTGACTTTGATGCCTTGAGGGTCTTTGGTTGCCTGTGTTTTGCCCACAATCAGAAATCAAAAGTGAATAAATTTGCTCCTCGTAGTCGAAAATGTCTTTTTCTTGGTTATTCCACAGGGAAAAAGGGGGTGGAAGTTATATGATTTGATGACT
The DNA here is from genome assembly GCA_947646795.1 of Beta lomatogona. Lineage (NCBI taxonomy): Eukaryota > Viridiplantae > Streptophyta > Magnoliopsida > Caryophyllales > Amaranthaceae > Beta > Beta lomatogona. The sequence goes on along the minus strand of CANSNZ010001196.1, from coordinate 83,854 downwards.
GGTGATATTTTTGTCTCTCGTGATGTCCAATTCTTTGAAACATCTTTTCCCTTTTCTTCATCTCCCTCTCCTGCTTCTGCTGATCGACACTAATTACATGATTTTGATCTCGCGGCCCAATCCGCTGATTCTTTCCTTGAGGTATCGACCCCTTCTCTTGATTCTTCTCCTATGGCTTAGTCTACTCTTCCCTCCACAAATAACTCCCCTGACCCAAACTCCGCAGGCCCAAACTCCTTCCCCATCTGGCCCAACTCCCGTCTCCCCCCAACTCTCATCTCCTTCACCTATTGATCTCGGCCCAACTACATCCCCTCAATCCCTTCCTGGCCCGCATCTTCCCTATACCCCTGACACGGCTTCCCAGCCGGTCTATAAGGCCCAGTCCACTTCCGTGCCAGACCCCTTGCCATCTCCTCTTGATTCTGAGTCTTCTTCTACGCCCTTGTTGGGCCGTGGTCATCGAGATAAGCAACCTAGTTGTCTCCTGCGAGATTATTTTGTTGGTTCGGTGCAATTAGAGAGCCCCCTTCCAGGTTTCACTCCTGCTTCATGCTCCCCAGGTACTACTCCTTATCCTTTAGCTCACTTTGTGAATTGTGATAATTTTTCTGTGCGCCATCGTGCTTTCCTTGCTGCAGTTGATTAAGGTGTTGAGCCTAACAATTTTAAAGAGGCTATGAATTCTTCTGGGTGGCGAGACGCTATGCAATAAGAAACCAGTGCTTTAGAAGATAATCATACTTGGGTGATGACTGATCTTCCTCCCGGCAAGAAAGCTCATGGTTGTAAATGGGTCTATAAGATCAATTATAATTCTGATGGTAGTGTGGAGCGTCTCAGAGCTCGTCTGGTTATTTTGGGCAATCATCAGGTGGAAGGATTGATTATAACGAGACATTTGCTTCTGTTGCCAAGATGGTTATTGTTCGTGCTTTTCTTGCCGTTGCTGCCGCTCGTAACTGGGAGGTTCATCAAATGGATGTTCATAATGCCTTTCTTCATGGTAATCTTGATGAGGAGGTGTATATGAAGCTTCCTCATGGCTTCAGTCCCACTGCTTCTAGTAAAGTTTGTCGTTTCCAGAAATCTTTCTATGGCCTCAAACAGGCTCCTCGGTGTTGGTTTGCTAAGCTTGCCACTTCCTTGAGCAAGTATGGTTTTTCTCGCTCTTACGCCAATTATTCCCTCTTTACCTATTGTCGTGGTCATGTTCGTCTTCATGTGCTTGTTTATGTTGACGATCTCATCATTTCCGGTAATGATTATGATGCTCTTGCTTCTTTTAAGAGTTACCTTAGTGATTGCTTTCGCATGAAATATCATGATCCCTTGAAGTATTTTTTGGGTATTGAGATGGCTCGCAGTGAAACACCCCAGAATTTCAAAGCGGAAAAGAAAGAAATAATAATAGTATTAATAGGACGATGGTGGAAACATCGTCTTCTGGGAATGTCACTACTACAAGAATAGTGTTTAAATAACTAAGTGATTAAAACAAACATAAGTAAGTACTATAAGTAAATTAATTACTTAGATTAAAATCGAAATGAGAAAACTATCCCAAACTAAAGAGAAGTCTAGAACTAAAAACCCCTAATAGATTATTTCTCGCATCTCAACCCGAGCCCAAAATCAAAGAAAATCCCCATCAACAAAACCTGCAAAATATACAACAAATATCCACAATCAGTGGGGAGTAACTAGCAGTTCTCCTAGAACAAAAGAAATCAAAGCATGATTCAGACATAGATTAATAAGAAAGGAAAGCATAAAGTCAAGTCAACTACAATATGCATCCACTTCCATATAACTCACAAATAACGCAAATGAATAATAAATAGCGAGTTGGATAAAAAAAAATCATCTCAAGAGTACTTTTATAAAAATAAAATATAGGTAAAACAAGTTATTGGGTCAGAAACCGAACGCTAGTGAATCGCAATTCACTTCCTAAGGTTTGTCAGATCGCAATCTCCACGTCATTCTATGGGCTTACGTTCCCCACTGCCTGTGTCTAAGAATGGCCAAACTCCCGATGCAGGGTAGAACACGCAGAACTCCCTGACCTCTCGGACGACAACAATTAACCCTGGTGTACCCCTAGTTCGCAAACCAGGTGGTTGGCATGTTCTTCACCGGGGACTACATCTATCCCACCGGATGTTCTTATCTCAAAAATAAAATCATAATTCATAAATATCATCAAAGTATCATTCAGTTCAAAAATATTCGTCAAAAGGGATGCCACCCGGCCTTATTCCCATAATTCATCAAAAGTAATTTTTCAAAAATCTTCAAAGTAGTAACTTACAAATTTACAACAAATATCTCCAACCACAATACTTTAAACATCACTAAGCATCAACAATGATAGTGAAATAGTTTTTACAGCACTAACAACATCAATAAAAAATGCATCACCAATTAACTCCAAGGCTTATTAAATAAATAAATAGTACACAATATCAAACATAAACATAATGATACCAATAATACTTACAGAAACCTACTAAACACCAGCATCCAAGAATATAAAAGATCACAAATTATTTCTGATTAACAAGCTCTCAAATAATTTAAAAGAGTATCCTCAATTTCACAACAAAAACACAATAATAATTATTAAACTAATAAGTTCGTGCAGTAAAATCACACAAAAACTATCATATGACCCTAATCGCTCTACTGACATGGTACAAATTTTATTTATAATTTTCGGACTCCAAAATTAATTTTAAAAGTTAATATACAGATTACTCAATAAAGCCAATATAATAACTAAAAATATAAATAAACGCCCAAAAATTACCAAAAATTTACACAACATGCATAAACTCACGGAAATACATATTATACAAAGAAATGAATTTTTTGGCCTCCAGAAATAATTTTCATGATTTATATACTGACATAAACGAAATTTCAAAAACAGATATATCAATTAAATAAACCTGTACACAGTAGGAAAAAAATATTCTAAGGTATGGAATACATACTATGCATACAACATGATCTAAAAAAAATAATTTCAGCAATTTTAACATCCGTTTAATAATTATTATGTAATTTAGCCAAAAATACACAAAACACCAATTAAATCAAATAAATACCAAAAATCATACGAAAATTATTTTTATCTTTACAGTAATCAGACAGCATGCATCAAGTATATTAATGTCAAATTTCATCAATAATTTCATTCAAAAAGTATTTTAAATAATTCCTAGCGTAATAATCTAATACCGAATTATACTCTAATCACTATGGTTCTAAGATAACTACTAGTTACCTGGAACGTCGGGAGGAGAGCTGAGTCTAAAGAGATAGTTAAGAGCTATGCATACAATCCAATTCGTCTTCTAACCCCAAGGCACAACGAACGAGAATTGAAGCAACCAGTCACTAGGCATTTTCTTCTTGAACGTTGATAAATCTCATGTCACACTGCTCTGTTCCGACCATGATTCCTGGTGATCAAAAGCTCAGATTCCAAATTGCTCCGGTTAGAGTGTAGAACAAGATGTTATAAACGTTCTGTCCAAATTTGAAGACGATCCAACGGTTAGATCTCCGGCTACGGTTATTTTCGTGAAGGTGTGACAGGAAAAACGGGTTGAACCTTTCTATTCTTTTCCTCTTCCTTTTCTCTCTTTCTTTTCTTGAAAACGGTGAGGGTTAAATGCAAATGATGCTGAACTTCCTTTAATAAAAATCAGAATTTTATGGCAAGGAAATATGAAGGGTTTAGGAGAAATGATTAGGGGGGTTATGGGGTTTACAATCTACCAAGAGTCACCAATTAAAAGAAATGAAATAAAAGAGGAGAAACTTCTTCCTTCTCCCTCCCCATAGCCGGCTGTCCAAGTCCAAGTACACCAAGAAGATTTTGGCCCAAGTCATCAAAGGTCCATGCATCAAAAGTCCGTCACGCGATAAATCGATAAATTCCTAAATCACGCCTAAACTTTGAAAATACTTAATAATAAAAATAACTCTAATAAATTATATTATAAATATAAATATAATAAACACATTAACACGCCACAAGCGATGCAACATTTAATCACCCAAGTCGGTCCAACAACATTACAAAAACGCTACGCGACAAAACAACATCCTAAACGCCAAAACAAATAACGAAATTAATATAACCTTTAAAATAAATAACTAACAACTTAAAAATAAATATATATATAAATATGTCACAACATATAAATATATATACACATTTTCACAGCACGTTCCAAAATAATCTAAATAATAAATTATTTATTTTTACGAAAAAAATATCATTTTAATGTAAACAAACACCAAAAATAAAGAGTGAAAATTACGAAGTGTTACACGCAGTGTTGCTGGCTTCTTTTTATCAAAGCGGAAGTACACTCTTGACATTCTTTCTGAGGTTGGTCTCTCCGGGGCAAGCCTGCTGACACTCCGCTTGAGCAAAATCATAATCTAGCGCGTGTTGATGGCCCTTTGCATCCCGATCCCCGCTCGCATCGATGTCTCATGGGGCGTCCCGATTTACCTTGCCTTCACCAGACCCCGACTTGGCTTATGTTGTCCATGTGCTTGCTCGGTTTACTTCGAACGACTTTAGTGATCCACTTCCAAGGAGAAATGGACATGGAAGTAAGGCTGAGAGTGATTACAGAGGTTTCAATCACTGAACTTGCTCGTCAGCGGAGGAAGGCCAACCGAGCGAAGCTATTTCTTTTGGCCGTGCCGTGTGACTATTGGTATGTTTAGTCTGAACATACAGGGAATTGGTTATGCATGAACCTCGCCAACAACATTGGGATGCGACTCTTCGTGTTGTACGTTACCTGAAAGGGTACCCTGGTCAGGGCATTATTTTATCATCACCTTGTGACTTACATCTTACTGCTTGGTGTGACTCTGATTGGGCGAGTTGTCCTTTCACTCGTCATTCTGTCACAGGTTGGATTGTGTTTCTTGGCTCTTCACCCATTTCTTGGAAAACTCGGAAACAACACACTGTTTCTCGCTCTTCTGCTGAGGCGGAGTATCGTTCTATGGCGGATGTTATTGCTGAGCTCAAATGGTTACGTGCTCTTCTTGGTAGCTTTGGTGTTTCACACTCTCAGCCGATTTCCCTCTTTTGCGATAGCAAATCCGCTCTTTACATTGCTCAAAATTCCGTTTTTCATGAACGCACTAAACACATTGAGGTGAATTGTCATTACATTAGAGATGTCATTCAGGATGGTCTCATTACTACGTCTCATGTGTCTACCACGGAGCAGCTTGCTGATTGTTTTACTAAAGCTCTTGGTATTCGTCAATTTTCTTATTTAAGTGGCAATTTGGGCATTGATGATCCCCATGTTCCCACTTGAGGGGGGGTGTTGGATTATGTATTATATGGGTCCATGTGTTATCTTGTGTATGGGCTTATGTTTGTATATTAGTTTGGGTGGCCCACCTATTAGCTTGTTATATTTGTAGGGTTGTATATTAACCTTGGCTTTGGCTAATGAGGATACAACGACACATAATATCTTCAACGGCACTATTTCTCTCTCACCTGCACCGACTGCATTAGCAGATGGGGATGTGGAGGTGTATGTGAGTATTTAATCAAGTGGGTTAGTCTCTCTCTTTCTATCCACTCTAGTTTTTGGGTCTCTGTCCAACAAAAGTTTTATCATTTTTTTTTTCAGATTTATCAATTAAGAATAAAGATGTTTCATCGTGTCAAAAAAAAACAATGATTCAAAAAGCCTGAAATATATAGTATAAGAAACGATTGCTCACATTTTGTCTCCGAACTTTTTTAGTTTGAGATTAATGCTTACATCTTTTGGTTGTTTCCTAATTTCGCAAACAAACTATTTGCAATTGAAGATTAGCAAGAATTACCTTTTCACTGGTTTCATGAGTGATGTTCGATTACACTGATCATCAATGATGCTCTTCTCCACCGAATGAATTTCATAGAAAAATGACATCGATTCATATTGACAAATGCGGCTCAAACTCTCCCCTTCTCATTCATCTTCACAATATATATATACATCCTATTATGACCTAAATGCACAAATAGGAAATATAACATAAATAGAACTTTACAATATTATATCGTTACATCCCCCCTCAAGATGGAGCATGGAGATCTCGAATGCCCATCTTGTCTAAAAAAAACTTAAAATGTGTCTTACCCAAAGCCTTAGTGAAAATGTCCGCTAATTGCACCTTTGTCGACACATACGAAGGTGAAATCACACCCGCTTTAATCGCATCTCTAATAAAATGACAATCTGACTCAATGTGCTTTATTCTCTCATGAAATACAGGATTCTGAGCAATGTGGAGGGCTGATTGACTATCACAGAACATACTCATACCCTGTTTGTGTTCAACGCCCAAATCTCATAGCAGTTGCTTCAACCACTTCAACTCACAAGTTAATGCTGCCATCGATCGATATTCTGCTTCCGCAGACGAGCGAGAGACAGTATGTTGTTTCTTAGTTTTCCAGGACACAGGGGAAAAACAAGTAATACTAACCACCCAGTCAATGAACGACGGGTCAAAGGACAACTTGCCCAATCTGAGTCACACCATCCCTCTAGTTGCAATGCACTATCAGAACGCAGAAGAATGCCCTGTCCTGGACACTTTTTCAGATATCGTACTACTCTTAATGCTGCTTCCCAATGCTCCTCTCTGGGTGCCTGCATAAATTGCGACAAAATGTACACCGAATACGCCAAATCTGGACGAGTAACAGCTAAGTAAATAAGTCTCCCAATCAACCGTCTGTATTGTTCGATGTCCTCCAACTCCTTCCCCTCTGCTAAGGCCAGCTTGTGATTTCGCTCCATTGGGAAGTCAGCAGGTTTTGCACCTAACAATCCAGTCTCTGAAATAATATCCAAGGCATATTTTCTCTGACAAACATAAGATCCATGCTTGCTACGGGCCACCTCTAACCCCAGAAAGTACTTCAGAGCACCCAGATTTTTCATCTTGAAGCATTCACTCAAATATGCTTTAAAACTCTCCATCGCAAATGTAATATTCCTTGCGATAATCATATCATCCACATAAACAAGCACACTCAATTGCAACGCACCCTTCGAAAGAGTAAAAAGAGAATAATCAGAATATGATTGTTTAAATCCGTATCCCTTCAGATCCGTAGACAACTTCTCAAACCAACACCTAGGTGCTTGTTTCAAGCCATACAACGACTTTCTCATTCTGCAAACCTTGTCAGCATTATTCTTCTGAAATCCTGGGGGGATCTTCATATAAATTTCTTCCTCTAAGTCTCCATGCAAGAATGCATTGGAAACATCCATCTAGTGCACCTCCCAACTTTTCACAGCGGCAACTGCAAGAAAAGTACGTACCGTTGTCATTTTCGCCACCGGAGCGAATGTTTCATTGTAATCTAACCTTTCTTCCTGATGATTCCCGAGACAGACCAACCTTGCCTTTAATCTAAGCAATTTTCCATCTTCATCTCGCTTCTCCGTATACACCCATTTGCTCCCAAGTGCTTTCTTTCCCATAGGTAAACTCTCCAATGTCCAGGTCCACTGTTCCTCAAGAGCCTCAATTTCAGCTGTCATTGCTTTTCGCCAACCCTCATGTTGCATAGTGTGCTTGAATGTTTTAGGAGCATTTTCTGTCTGCAAAGCTGCAATAAAATTTCTGTGTTTTGACGAAAAACGTTCACAATTAACAAAATATGTGATATGATAAGGAGTACCTGAGGAAGATGATTTTGCGGATGAGCTTTCAGATATACTATATTTTTTCCGTATTGTATGCATTACACAATCTCGCAATCTCGTATTCTGAAATTTTTGACGTTTACCTCTCCCTAAATTCTCCTCATTATTTTCTCTTTGAAGCCCCACATGTTGCTCCTCACTACTCAAGTTTGAGGCATTAGCTAAGTCACTTTGTTGACTCACTGCATGGCCTCGGTGGATTGTGTGTTGCTGCTGCGTCACTCCCATCTCCTCACTTTGCGCTGCACACATCCCCTCACTCAGCACCTCACAAGCTGCATCTTGTTGCACCACACATTGTGCCTCTCTCACCTCACTTAGCACCCTACATTTCGGTCCTCCACTCACACACTCCCCAGCCACCTGCTGCAATTCCCCAACTCTCTCTTGTTCACCCTCATTCTCCATAGCCAAGCCATCATCCATCGTGGCCCCTACACCAATGTCGATACAATTAAGGGCACCGCATCCAACGGCCAACTCTCAAAAACGTCAACACGACCATCTCCAACACATGACATAGGAGACTCAACACTCTCAGTAGACTCATCCTTATACGGAAAAATACGTTCGTGAAATTGGACGCCACGAGATACAAAAAATTCACGAGTCTCCAAATCAAACATTTGCCACCATTTTTGTCCGAATGGATACCCAAGAAAAACACACTTACGACTACGCGACTCAAATTTATCTCCCTTGCTACGTTGATTATAAGCATAACACAAACAACCAAATACCCGAATGGTGTCGTACGATGGTGGTTTCCCAAATAACATTTCATAGGGTGTTTTGTTTGAAAGAAGAGGTGTAGGTGTCCTATTAATCAAAAAACACGCAGCCAAAATACACTCTCCCCAAAACTTTTTAGGTAAATTTCCTTGAATCCGCAAACCACGACCAACATTTAAAATGTGTTGATGTTTTCTCTCTACTCTCCCATTTTGTTGAGGAGTCCCAACACATGACGACTCAAACAATATCCCATGTTTAAAAAAATAACCCTGTAAGTAGTTGAAGTCCGTACCATTATCACTCCGAACCACCTTGATAATTTGATTAAATTGGCGTTTAATCATAGCAATAAAATTAAGAAACATTGACTCAACTTCTGTTTTATTACTAATCAGATAAACCCAAACACCTCTAGAAAAATCATCAACAATCGTCAAAAAATATTTAGAACCATAAGAAGAAGGTGTCTTATAAGGACCCCATAAATCAACATGAACAAGTGTAAACATACGACTAGCCTTACTACTACTAATGGGAAAACTCTCTCTACATTGCTTGGCACGAGGACAGACATCAAAAACTGCAATATTCTTCCTAGTAGATTTACTCACAGGAGGGAGTAATTTCAATACTTTCTCCGACGGATGTCCCATACGCTGATGCCAAAGATCAACCACACAATCCACTGCCATCACCCGTACTCGCGGAACACCACGGAAAAAATATAGTCCATCTTGTCTCTCACCCACGCCAATCACCGACCTCTTCAATTGGTCCTGAATCACACACATTTTGTTAGTGAACTGAACAGAACAATTGGATTCGTCACATAATTGAGTCACATAAATTAAATTGCAATTTAATTGTGGCACATATAATACATTATCAATAAATAAACCACCCTCCAATCTGAGTGAACCCAGTTGATTTGCATTCACAGTCTGTCCATCCGGTAACAAAACTGGATTATTTGCAATTGTTTTGATATTTTTCAATAATGAGAGCTCACTCGTCACGTGATTATTAGCTCCTGTATCAACTATCCATTGCATATCAGTTTTACCTTGCAACTTAAGGGAAGATTTATTATTGAGAAGCTCAATAATTTGTTGAACTTGGTCACTGGATACTCCTTGCAAAGCTGCTGTATTTTGTGTGGGTATGTTGCTGCTCATACCTCCACTTTGCACCGCATTCGCACAAACTGAGGTACTGCTACCATCCCCATTCCCACGTCCTCCTCTGCCTCCACGCGACCCCGAGCTCCGACCACCTCTGCTAGGGCCTCTACCACCCCGCATTTTCTCATCCCACCACTCCGAAATTCCAATGAGTTAATAACAACTCGCCTCATCATTCCCCTCGCGATTACAATGGGCACAGAATTTGTCACTCTTATCGCCGTATTTAGCTCGGTGTTTGGTCTCCACCTTAAATGCCATCACATTCTCCTTCTCTTTGCCTCCCTTGTTGCGCAGACGCTCGGTGTTTATGACTGTCTAGTAAGCCTCATCAACAGAAGGTAAAGGTACTTGCGCCAACAATTGAGCACGCATGGCCTCAAAAGGATCAGCAAGACCAATCAAAAAATAATGAAGGTAATCTTCTTCACGAATGTCACTTACTTGCTTGGCAATATTACACTTACTTGCTTGGCAATATTACACTTACATCCGCCACAAGTACACCGCGGCACTCGAGAATATTGCACTACCTCCTTCCAGACCTTCGACAACCTTGCAGCAGACTCCGTGACGGTTTTGGACACTCCCTGCTTGCAGTCACTCAAAGCATGTTTGAGTTGACAAACCCTAGAACCACTCACAACGCAATATCGCTTCTTCAAGTGAGTCCACAACTCATGGGCTATATCAAAGTCTTCAATGGTGGACCTCAAACTCTCCTCAACAGTATTAGTAATCCACGAGACCACCATGGAATTCACAGCTAGCCAAAGCTTCTTCTTGTTTGCGTCTGTCGATGGCTCCTCAATCGTACCATCTACAAAGCCAAATTTGAATTTTGAAATCATCGAACGTCTCACGGCCTTAGCCCACTCATCATAATTTGATGTTCCACGGAGTTTGACTGGAGTAATCACCGCTCCGGTCCATCACTCAAACTGAGGTAGTAGTCAAGATCGACATGTTCTACCTTTGGTGGTTTATCTTCTCCCTCTTTGCTCATGCTGGAAGAATGGACAATGATAATATCACGTCTCTGTGGGTGGGAATGACAATTCCCTTGATGTATCTGTTCTCAAATATGGCAGAAAAAAATAGGGTTTTTAACCTGTGCTCATGATACCATGACAAATGCGGCTCAAACTCTCCCCTTCTCATTCATCTTCACAATATATATATACATCCTATTATGACCTAAATGCACAAATAGGAAATATAACATAAATAGAACTTTACAATATTATATCGTAACACATATGCTTTGCTTTTGTATATAATTAAGATTCATTTTTTTAATTTGTTATTTGTTTCTTTAATATAACATGTCTAGCAACTCATATTAAAAGAAAGATAGAACTGTGTGAGAGAGAAATAAGAATTACCTTGTAATTCCATGCCTGCTCTTCATTAACTTTTTTTCTTCTATTGGTTGTGGATTATTCAAAAGTACCCTGCATAAAATTCATACCGAAAAATGAATGACTTAGCACTGTTTTTTAATGCAATGGAATTACTTAATCATGGTAGAATAATGCTACTCTAATATGTGTCTAGGTTCTTTTATTTTGTTTTCCAGACAATTGAAGGGGAGAAGTTGCAATAATAGGAAGGAGAAGAGGAAAAACTGAAGTAGAAAAATTATCGTGATTTCTAGTTATTTTTTTATTTTAGTTTACTAGGTGAAGAAGTAAAAAAAACTGCCTTTAAAGTTTGTTAGTGCATTTTAAAAAAGAAATTGGATAAGGGTAAAAGGGGTGTTCATGGATGGTTAACCGTCCCGAACAACATTTTCGTTTCGGTAACCGAAAGTTTCGCTTTGCGCTCTTTGCGAACCGTAACCGTAACCGTTTTAGACTGGTTACCGACTAAGCGGTTAACCGTCTTTTCGGTTAATCATAATCGTTATTCAAGTTATACTATTATATTTTACTTAATGTAAATATATAATTTCTATTTTTTTGTGCATATACTTTTATATTGTATATACTCTAATATTAAATGTATTATAAAGTGGGCAATAAATCTATTGAAAACATAATAACACTAAGAATTTACTCCATTTCCTAATTATAGTGTTTAAATTAGTACTAAAGTTTTCAAATAATCTCATGCTTCCTCTAATTGTTGTTACTTGGTAACAAATATTAGAATTAATGTAGTTGTTGGAAAATGTTTCACACTAATTAAATAGAGGAAAAAAAATTTCGGTTTTTCGGTTAACCGTTCACTCAAAAATCATAACCGTAATGTAGATCTTGTTTAGCCGTCACTTTTACCGGTTCGATAACCGTATCGTTAAACCTTTTTTTATCGGTAAGGTTACCACCCATTTGGACCCTTTTTCGGTATTTCGGTACGGTTTTTGTCGGTTTTGGTTTTTTATTAACACCCCTAGTGAACACAATGAAGTACTCCCTCTGTTTTTTATCATTCTCACTTTCCAGTGCGCGTCTCCCAATGCACCTCTTTGAACTTAAATATCTTTCATTATATATTAGTAAAAATTATAATGATTGAATATTAATAATGTACTAATTGAGACGAATCAAACAAGACCCCACATGACTATAATATTTCTTAGAAATTTAAAAAACTTGAGAAGATTCTCTCTAAGTATGAATAGTGCCAAGATTCCAAGTGAGAAAGATAAAAAAAAACAGAGGAAATAATTGCTTGGCAGTTTATTTTATCGCAATTTAATTTGTTAGGATCTATTTCCCCCTTCTTCTTTTTTTCCTTATTTTACTTTTGTTTTTAAAATTTATTGAGTGATTGGTTCTCTAATATTTGTTTGTAGTTGGGGATAATTTGGGCAACTTAAGTGGACACCAAAGTCCTCAGGAGTTGACTTATATATAGAGATTCAGTTTCATATTATAGCCCTAATTTTTCCATCTTATCTTCCTCACATGCCAACTTACATTTCAAAATAGAACTCCTCAAACAAGAATTTTATCCTACAACCCCTTTGAACAAAGATTTTCGATCTTATAAAACCCAATTCCAAAGATTATTCGAGGGTACCTCCAAATAATATAATCTAACATTTAAATCTGAATTTCTTTTCCTCACAAAAACAGAAACAGAAAGCTTACTTAGTAACTTTACAAATTCAGACTCAATTTATATCCTAAAATATTTACTGCTAGCTCCAATAATTATCATAAATTCCAGACATATAACTAAATCTTTCAAAAATCATAACTTGTTTGTACTATACCTAACATCTCCAAACAATAGTTCACTTTTGAAGTCCGTAATCTCACACTTTTCATAGCTCAAATAATCTCAAGCACGCAAAATTCATAATAACATATATTGCGAAATCTTGTATTATAATCAGAATTTTCAAACCCATAACTCCTAAAAGTAAAATCCATATTTCTCAAAGTTGATAAACAAATGTATTTAAAATCTCGTATCTTACAGTTCCGAATATATATAAGAAATTTGAAGCGGAAAACACTTGACTGTCACATTATACTCGGATTCATAGTAACTTTGTACATATTAAACTATTTGCAAACTTCATATATTTTAAAATATATATATGTATATATGTATGTGTATATGTATATATATATGTATATATGTATATATATGTATATGTATAGGAATATGGTCACGTGGAAACCACTCCTTATGCTAAAAACTAAAAACTGCAACATAAAATGAGCAAAAAGTTTCTTAAAATGAGCAAAAAATTCTTAAAATGAGCAAAAATATAAAATGAGCAAAAAAAATATGATAAGAAAAAATTTGTAAAATGAGCAAAAGTTTCTTAAAATGAGCGAAACATAAAATGAGCAAAAAAACATAAAATAAAAAGAAGTTTGTAAAATGAGTAAAAACTTCGTAAAATGAGCGAAAATTTGCTAAAATGAGCAAAAGTTTCTTAAAATGAGCAAAAACATAAAATGAGCAAAAAACATAAAATGAGCAAAAATCTGCAAAATGAGCAAAACGGCCGATTTTCATTTTTCAGCTTAAGGCTAGTTTTCAGTGGATCCTACCTCTATATATATATACACACACACACACATACATGTATATACATATATATATATATATATATATATGTATGTATGTATGTATGTATATATATATATATATATACATACATATATATATATATACATACATACATATACATATACATATACATACATATACATACATATATATATATATATATATACATATACATATACATATACATATACATATATATATGTGTGTGTGTGTGTGTGTGTGTGTGTGTGTGTGTGAGAAAACATAGTTGAGTTTCATAAGCCAAACCCTATTAGATTAAAGTCGATCACTTTTGGCAAAGCATACAAAATCGCACGGAATATCTTACTTATGAACACATTGGGAAATATATATCAACAACTCTTACTTTAATACTTACTATAAAACATCCATAACTTTCATACCATGTCTTAGATCTTGGGTGACTGAACAACTTTTACTATTAAGACTCATAAACCAAAATATACTTTAGTCCAAAAACAAGATTGGTTTAGTATGGCATGAGCTGATGTTGAGATTAACTTTTACTTACTTCAAAAGTTTTGAATAAAACTATACTTTATAGCCAAAACTTATAAATATATCTCAACTTCGTATCTTACATTAAACTTTCAAATAATTCGAAAATACTTTCAACAAATAACATAATAAGTCAATCACAATCAAGCTTACATTTTAAAATCATGTGATTCACAAAACCATATGAAATACCAAATTATTGTTCGAAGGTGGTAGGACATGTGTGTACTTTTGGAAATATCTCCAACAACCAATACTTCCGATCAACGAGCCCCTAATTAATCTCCTAAATAATTCACCTCAGAATTATAATAATAACAAAATTAGTAACCATTGTCACTTAACCTTACCCAAAAATTTATCCAAATAACCTTCATGCATAAACTAAATAACCCGTTTTTCATCAACTAGAATAAGGCTTTTGGCGGGCCGCGTTTGTCGTGAACGCCACCCGGCCAAAGATAAAATTTCTCCTACTCTCTTTTACACTAAACAAGTATAATGGAAGTAGGGTTCGTATCCACAGGGAAACGGGGACGAGCTCTATATTTAGCGTGAGATGGTACCTAGAAGACTCTAACGGTCGAGAAACCTAATAATAATAACAAAGGGGGTTTTCAAATAGATTTACTAACAAACTACAACTAACTAGCAACTAAATAAGATGAGAAATCAATATAGGAAGATTTTGAATCCGATTAACATCCACTTCAATTCATTATCGATCCTTGAACCTCAACTCTAGTTAATTCCATAATTATCCATTGCCGAGAATTAATCTCGCGCTCTCCTTATTCCTAGTTGAATAGCACGATCAGCGTGACTATAAAACCCTAACTAAAGGATAACCTAGTCCGATCGGCGTCTAAGTTCAATCCAATAGCAGCAATAAACACAGAGAACCAACAGACCTGCTAACGTCATACAAGCGATAAACATTCAACAGTTGATTTAATTTCCCCAAGAAATAACCAAGACAATCTGCATCTAAGTTACTTCATAGTTTGCTACCAATTGATAAAAGAATAAAACAATCCGATTCTATTCTTAAATCTAGCATTAGATTAATTACACAATCAAACTAGTAACGTTCCTAGCATAATCATGCACTAATCATAAATCACAAGCATAGAAATTAAACCATAATCAAAGGAACTAAATAGAGAGGAAAGATCTCACAATAATGCTTGAAGCTTCATATTAATCTCGTTCAAGAACGGTTCAAGCTACAATCGGCATAGCAATCGCCAATTCCATAATTGAAATCTACGAAAACTAAACTAGAAGATAAAAACTAAAAAGAGAAGATAAGAAGAGAAGAATGGAGTGTTGGATATTCTCTCTCCTCAAGTGTGTGTGTTTTAGGTCCAAAAACAAAGTTTAGTATTTATACTAAGGCTCAAAAGTCGCCCGTCATTTAGACCGACCTAGGGGTCGCGAGGTGCGGCATGTGTCGCACCGTGCGATGAGCTACCGCCTTCGCAACGAGCTGAAGAGCTGGGCCAAACCAAGCAGGTCGCACCGTGCGAGAAATCTCGCGAGGTGCGAGCATCAGGTCGCGAGGTGCGACCATTGTCGCGTGGTGCGAGCTCCAGCGCTGGGCGAGCATGCTGGGCGTGCTATGGGCGAGCGCTAGGCAGGCTTGGCTGGAGCTGGGCGAGCACTGCTGGGCGCGCGCATGGGCTGCTTGCTGCTGGGCGCTGGCACGCGATGGGCGAGAGAAGGTGGAGCGCTGGGCTGCGATGGCTCACGATGATGGAGCGCCGGGGCGGGCGGCTGCGGTGCTCACGAGAGCTTGGCTTGGCGAGCTCGTCGTGATGCTTAGGCTTGCGGTGATCACGAGTGCTTGGCTCGGATCAAATGCACTTCACCTTGGAAGCGCGGAATACATGACGTTAACACAAATTATCTCGCAAAACTCCGAACTTCCGCTAAGAGCTAAATAAGACACGAATGTTAACAATTACAATCAAACCCCTAGCAAAGTGCACCTAAAGTAACGTACATACACCGTATAACATGAGCGTATCAGCTTTGCTAGTTTAGCTTTCCAATTATACCTTGCAACATTTTACATATTATTCCTAGTTTCCGCTAGATACTAATTAACACGAGCTAACTCTAATTAACCGAATTTCAGAAAATTGCAACTCTTATTGTTAACATGAAAATCATAATATTAAACTGAATCACAGGAACATAACTTATAAAAATATGATTTAGTAAACTAACTTGACAAAAGTCAAAACTTGTATTACAACATTCAAAATAAGGAGAAAAAAATTCAATCTTTAACTTTAACAATCATAAATTGATTCTAATTTTGTAAATCAAAAACAAGATTTAGAGCCGAATTAAAAACTAGAAGTCAATCACATAATAAACCCATTTTTACTAGAATAGCTCAGTTCTTGGAATAAAGAAGAGTAAATGTCATTAACCTTCTAGGAGTTTCATATAAATGTCATTATCCAGTGGGCCATATAAATAAGTTGTGACTACATCCATTAAGCGTAAGTTAAGTCCTTCTTTTATTGCTAGACTAATTAGATATTTAAAAGTAACATCCACCACAGGAGATCATGTCTCTTCATAATCAATACCTGGTCTTTGTGGAAAACCTAACTTCACCTTTTTCATTTCGCTTTTACACAAAGACTCATTTATATCCCATTGGTTTTTACACCTTCTGGTGCATGGACTACAAGTCCAAAGACTTCTCTTATTGTAAGAGATTGCAATTCAGCTTTAATTGCTTCCTTCCACTTTGGCCAATCATCTCTTTTTCTACACTCTTCAATAGACTTTGGTTCATGATCCTCGTTGTCTTTCATAACATGTAATTCTACATTGCATGCAAAATCATCATCAATGTCAAGTTTATTCCGGAGATCTTTCAAAATTAGTTGCATCCTCGATTTGACCATCATAAACTATTACTCCTTTCCTTTTTCAAGGATTCTTGTCTTTGGAACCAATTGGTCTACCACGCTTGTAACAACCCATAATTTTGCTCCTAGTTTTTCGCAAGA
Source organism: Beta lomatogona (assembly GCA_947646795.1). Classification (NCBI taxonomy): domain Eukaryota; kingdom Viridiplantae; phylum Streptophyta; class Magnoliopsida; order Caryophyllales; family Amaranthaceae; genus Beta; species Beta lomatogona. Next base: position 66,580 of record CANSNZ010001196.1, on the reverse strand, counting down.
AATTTCTCTAAAACTATTATTTTCTCTAAATTAATTATTTTTATTTTATAATTTTGGTAGCCGAATTATTATTTTTATTTTATGGCATGTTAATGTGTTTATGTCATTTATATTTATAATATAATTTATTAGAATTATTTCTATTATTAAGCATTTTCAAAGTTTAGGCGCGATTTAGGAATTAATCGTTTTATCGCATAGCGGGCTTTTGAAGCATGGATCATTGTTGAATTGGGCCGAAAATTTTTTGTGGGTGTGTTGGGCTTGACAGCCGGCCAAGTGAAGGAAAGGGAGGGCCTCTCTTCTTTCTTTTCTTTTTATTTTTCATGTGACTCTTTGATGCCTTGTAACTCCCATAACCCCCTAATGATTTCTCCTAATTAAACCTCTTTAAACCCACCTTTATCACTTCAATTTCTGATTAAAAAAATCAGAACTTCTTGCTGCCATTCTCTAAGACTTTCGGCCATCATCACCATCCTCAATCTCTCAAAATTTTTCATTTCTACTTCTTGTTAATTGTTCGTGAATTGTTCTTGTTGCTTTTTTCTTATACTTGGTGCTTGGGATTTGAAGAAGGAGAGGATCACACGCCTATTTTGGGATTTTCCAGAAGTTTTCAGCTCGCCTCCGACGATCCAGGTAACTAGTTGTTATCTTAGAACCATAGTGATTAGGGTATTATTCGGTATTAGATTACTACGCTAGGAATTATTAAAAATACTTTTTGAATGAAATTTTTGACGAAATTTGTCATGAATATACTTGATACATGCTATATGAATACTGTGTAGAGAAAAATAATTTTCGCACGATTTTTAGTATTTATTTGATTTAATTGGTGTTTTGTGCGTTTTTGGCTAAATTGCATAATAATTATGGAAAGACTGTTAAAATTGATGAAATTATTTTTCTTAGATCCTTTTACATGCGTAGTATGTATTCCATGCCTTAGAATAATTTTTGTCTACTGTTTACTGTTTTATTTAATTGATAAATCTGTTTTTGTAATTTCGGTTCTGTCAGTATATAAATCATGAAAATTATTTCTAGAGGCAGAAAAATTCATTTCTTTGAATATTATGTATTTCCGTGCGTTTTTTAATGTTATGTAAATTGTTGGTAATTTTTGGGCGTCTGTTTATATTTTTAATTATTATATTGGCTTTATTGAGTAATCTGTTTATTAACTGTTAAAAATACTTTTGGAGTCTAAAAATAATAAATAAAAATTGTATCATGTCTGTAGAGCCATTATGGTCGTATGATAATTTTTGTATGATTTTACTGCTCGAAACTATTAGTTTAATAATTATTATGGTGTTTTTGTTGTGAAATTGAGGATACACTTTTAAATTGTTTGAGGGCTTGTAAGTCAGAAATAATTCATAATTTATTATATTTTGGGTTTCTGATTTTTATTAGTATACAGTATGTATCATTGGGTAACCACATGTTTATGTTTGATTTATGGAAGAAAATAATTAATTGTTACTACTCTTTTAATGAATATGATTTAGAGTTATTTGATGGTGTATTGTTGATTGAATTGTGGTTGCTGTAAAAACCAGTATATTATCATTGATGATGTTTGGAGATGTTCAAGTGTTATTATGAGAGATATTTGTTGAAAATTTATAAGTGATTTATTTTGAGGAATTATGAAGAACTGTTTTGATGAACTGTGGGTATAAGGCCGGGTGGCATCCCTTTTTTATGAATATTTTAGATGAATGATTCTTGGATTGTATGCATGTGTGTATTTTGAGATAAGAATATCCGGTGGGATAGATGTTGTCCCCGGTGAAGAACATGCCAACCACCTGGTTTACGAACTAGGGGTACACCTGGGTTAATTGTTGTCGTCCGAGAGTCAGGGAGTTCTGCGTGTTCTACCCTGCATCGGGAGTTTGGCCATTCTTAGACACAGGCAGTGGGGAACGTAAGCCCATAGACTGACCTGGAGATTGCGATCTGACAAACCTTAGGAAGTGATTTGCGAATCACTAGCGTTCGGTTTCTAACTCAATAACTTGTTGAATTCTTGATTTATTATTATTTATATATATTAGAATTATGTCACTCACTCTATCATGTTTACTTATTGTTGATGATCACGTGTTTCATCTATGAGCTTTATGATGTCTATGTGCATGCTATTGATGTAATGATTGCATGTTATTCCTTTCTTAATAATCTACTTCTGAATCGTGCTTTGATTGCTATTGTTCTGGGAGAACTGCTAGTTACTCCCCACTGAATGTGGAATTATTTAATATATCCTTGCGAGATGGAAATGATTGCTAGGCTTGTGACTTGGGCTAGCGAGTGAGAGTTTGTAGTTAGAAGAAGCTCCTAGTACTCGTTTTTGGTAGATGAACTCTATATAGGCCATAGAGAGACTTATTTTTGGATAGCCTTCAAGGACATTTAGCTTTATTTAAGTTTTCTTGGGAGACTTGCATGTCTCATAGTATTTGGTTTTGATAATATGTTCAATTTGGGATATTTCTTTTATTTTGAATTATGATGTTTACTCGGATATTAATTCTCTTTTGAAGTTATGAAACTTTGAGTTTGAGGAATTATCTTTATTTATTGTTTTAGAGTAGCATAACCGTCCCGACGTTATTTCCGCTAACGTCATTTTTGTATTTCTTGATTAGATATTGTTTAGTATCTTAGTAGTAGAAGGACGGGGTGTTACAGTTGGTATCAGAGCAAAGTTACCCGAGACCCTTACTTAGTCACTAAGAAACTCCCGGGAAATGTGTAGTTGAAGTAACTAGGATAATTAGAATCTTAGGCTTCAAGAAAAGTAGTGGTGAGAGGGTCATTTGGGTAGGAAACCACGGGAAAATATTTTTCTTATTTGATGTGATAAGTTGTTAATTTACAACTAATAACGTGTTCAGTAACGAATGTTTAACTTGTGTTTGTAGAATGCCGCCTCGAGGTTTGACTAGTGCTAGAAAGGAGGCTGCCCGAAAGAGGCGCCAAGCACTTGAGAACGCCATCATAGCTATGGCTAATCGGTCTTCTACTCCGCCTAGTGGGCAATCCATCTTTGATCGGTTTGACCATCACCGTCCGCCTACTTTTGACGGGACTTCTGATCCTGTTGTGCTTGAAGGGTGGATAAGAGAGATGGAGAAGTTGTTTGCTGCTACTGGATGCCCTGCTGCTGAAATGGTACCTATTGGTACCTACTATCTTAAGATGGAAGCTGACAACTGGTGGAGTACTGTTCTTGCAAGCTGCATGGCTACACCGGGATTTGGATGGGATGAGTTTCATGTGAAGCTGAAGGACAGGTTTTATCCTGATGAGCTCCGTTGGCGAAGCAAGAAGAGTTCTTAACTCTGTCTCGGGGTACTACGAATGTGCGGGAGTACAACGATAAATTCACCGAGCCAGTCCCGGGTTTGCTACCACAGTTGTGCCTACTGAAGCTGAGCGTGTGAAAAGGTACATCAAGAAAATGGATCCTAGGGTGAGGACCCATGTTCTGAGTTCGGGAGCTTCGACTTTCCAGGGAGCCTATGAGATAGCTCTGAGTATTCATGCCTCTTTGAAAGAGGAAGATTCTGCTAAGGTTGCTGCTGCTAAGAAGCCTGCTGCTACCCATGTTCAGTTCCCGGCTAAGAAGCCGAGGTATGAGCCGTTTGGTCGAGGGGGTTATCAACAGGGTTCTGGATCTGGATATCGTCCGAGTTTTGATCCGAGCAAGTGTCGAATTTGTGGTAAGGCTGCTCATCCGGGAAGAATCATGGATGGATCGACCGTCGCCTCTGTTTCTATTGCAAGGAAGTGGGGCACGAAGTCATTCCAAAGTTCTAAGAATCCTAGAGCTCCGTCTTTTTCTCGCTGGGTCCCGCTAAGCCGGTTGGTTCTTCTCGCTCCCTCCGAAGAACAGGATTTATGTGATGACGCAAGCTGAAGCCAATGTCCATCCTGATGTCATCTCTGGTACTTTTCTTGTAAATAATGCTCCTGCTTTTGTTCTGCTCGATACTGGTGCTACAGTGTCTTTTGTTGCTAGTTCCTTTGTTCGAAAAAGCTAATCTTTCCTCTAGATCTCCTATTAAGTCCCTGATTTCTCTTCCGTCTGGTGAGAATTATCCCTGTCATTCTGAGTTTAAGGGCGTGCCTGTCAGCATTCCGGGTTCCGAGTTGCCACCGATCTTAAGGAGTTTCCTATGTCGAGTTTGATGTGATCCTTGGAATAGATTGGTTATCGAAGTATCATGCCTGCATTCAGTGCTGTGATCAGAAGGTGATGCTCCGAGATTCTAAGGGAAAAAGGATTTCTTATTCCGGTGTTGTAGTGAAGAAGGGTGTTAAGTGCGTTTCCGCTCTGAGAATGCGGAAGATGCGTCAAAAGGGTGATGTGGTATACCTTTGCATGGTGAAGGATTTGTCATCTGAAGATCAGCTCGAGAGTATTCCGGTAGTTCGGGATTATCCCGATGTATTTCCGAAGAGTTGCCAGGTATTCCTCCCGAAAGAGATGTGGAGTTACGCATTGATTTAGTACGGTGCACGCTCCTATATCCAAGGCCCGTATAGAATGGCGCTCGTCCGAATTGCAAGAGTTGAAGACTCAATTGCAAGAGTTGATAGATAAGGGCTTCATAAGGCCTAGTGTGTCTCCCTTACGGTGCTCCTGTTCGTTTGTCAAGAAGAAAGACGGGAGTATGCGTACGTGCATCGATTACCGTGAGCTGAATAAGGTAACGATTAAGAATAAATATCCGTTGCCTCGCATTGAAGATCTGTTTGATCAGTTAAAAGGTGCTTGGAGTATTTTCCAAGATCGATCCGAGATCCGGATATCATGAAATTCCCGTGAAGAAGGAGGATATTCCGAAGACGCTTTCCGCACTGGTATGGGCACTATGAATTTGAAGTGATGCCATTTGGTCTCACGAATGCTCCTCGCAATTTTCATGGATCAAATGAATCGCTCTTTCCACGAGTACTTGGATACTTGTGTGGTCGTGTTTATCGATGATATTCTCGTTTACTCTATGGATGAGAAGGAGCATGAGAAGCATTTGAGACTGGTGTTGGATGTTCTGCGCAAGCAAAAGTGGTTCGCAAAGCTGTCTAAGTGCGAGTTTTGGCTTAAGGAAGTTGCTTTTCTAGGGCATGTAATCGCAAGGAAGGAGTCAAGGTGGATCCCGCTAAGATCAAAGTTGTTGTCGAGTGGGAGAGCCCTAAGAATGTGACCGAGATTCGGAGTTTTCCGGGTCCATTTGGTTATTATAGGAGGTTCGTTCAAAATTTCTCCAAGATAGCTCAACCTCTGACTCGCTTGATGCGCAAGGACTGCAAGTTCATCTGGTCTGAGGATTGTGAAGGGGCATTTCTGAAGCTGAAAGAGAGTTTGACCTCAGCTCCTGTTCTTACCTTGCCATCTGAGGGCGTTGGGTATGATGTGTTCAGTGATGCATCGAAGAATGGTCTGGGTTGTGTTTTGATGCAGCAAGGGAAAGTGATAGCCTATGGTTCGAGGTAGTTGAAGGTGCATGAGAGAAATTACCCGACCCATGATCTAGAGTTAGCGGCTGTGGTGTTTGCACTAAAGATATGGCGATACTATATGTATGGTGTTATGTGTAAGGTGTATACTAACCACAAGAGCCTGAAGTACATCTTCACTTAGTGTGATCTTAACATGAGGCAGAGAAGGTGGCTTGAATTGATCAAGGATTATGATCTGACCCTGGATTACCAAGAGGGTAAGGCGAATAAAGTAGCGGATGCTCTGAGTCGCAAGAGTAGGCATTCATTAAACGCTGCTATGGTGGTGCCTCGTGAATTGTGTGAAGAGTTTCGTAAGCTGGATATCGAGGTTGTTCCTCAGGGTTATGTGTCTGCGTTGTTGGGTTCCATGAGTGCTGAGCCTGAGTTGTTCCAGGAGTTAAGAATCAAGCAAAAAGGTGATCCGAAGCTGGAGAAGATCCGTGAAGCAAAGATGCAAGGTCGTGCAGAGAATTTTGAGATCTGTGCTGATGATAGCTTGAGGTTTATGGGGCATTGGTGTGTGCCCAATGATGGTGAGCTTAAGAGAAAGATTCTCGAGGAAGCTCATAGTACTCCTTATTTCGTTCATCCTGGGGGTGATAAGCTTTATAAGGATCTGAAGGCTAATTTTTGGTGGCCTGGTATGAAGAGAGAGATTGCCGAGTTCGTGGCTAGGTGTTTGATCTGTCAGAAGGTGAAAATTGAGCATCAGAGGCCTGGTGGTTTGTTGCAACCTTTGCCTATTCCTGCTTGGAAGTTTGACTCGATCTCGATGGATTTCGTGATGGGTTTGCCTAGAGCTGCTGGTGGATTGAATGTTGTGTGGGTAATTGTGGATCGGTTGACTAAAGTGGCTCGTTTTATTGCGATGAAGAACACTTGGTCTATGGAAGAGTTAGCTGAAGCTTATGCTAATGAGATCATTCGTCTTCATGGGGTTCCCAAAGACATTGATCTGACCGTGATCCGCGTTTCCTATCCCATTTCTGGATTTCTCTGCAAGAGGCTTTTGGTTCGAAGTTGAAGCTGAGTACTGCATTTCATGCAGCTACCGATGTTCAGACTGAGAGGACTATTCAGACCTTGGAAGATATGCTTCGTGCTTGTGCCTTGGAATTTCAACAGTCTTGGGTGAAGTCTCTTAGCTTGGTGGAGTTTTCTTATAACAACAGTTATCAAGCTAGTATCCAAATGGCTCCGTATGAGGCTCTCTATGGAAGGAAGTGTCGTAGTCCTACTTGTTGGAGCGACATCGGTGACTCATTGATTTTGGGCCCGGAGTTAATTCGGGATACGATTGAGCGGTGAAAGTAATTCAAGCGAAGATGAAGGTTGCTCAAGATAGGCGTAAATCGTATGCTTGATTTGCATCGGAAACCTATTTCTTTTGAGGTGGAAGATAAGGTGCTTTTGAAGGTTTCTCCTATGAAGGGAGTGATGCGGTTTGGTCAAAAGGGCAAGTTGAGTCCGAAGTACGTAGGTCCCTATGAGATTCTTGAAAGGATCGGGGAGGTCGCGTATCGTTTGGCTTTGCCGCCAGAGCTGTCGAAGGTTCATGATGTGTTTCATGTGTCGCAGTTGCGCAGGTATCGTAGTGATCCTTCGCATGTGTTCCCTGTTGAATCGGTGTCAGTTGAGCCGAATATGACTTTTGAAGAGCGACCTGTTCGTATATTAGACCGGCAGAACCGTGCTCTAAGAAGGAAGGTGATTCCCTTGGTTAAAGTACTTTCGAGAAGTCAAAAGTACGAAGAAGCTACTTGGGAAACCGAAGAGTCGATGCGACTGAAATACCCGGAACTATTCGTTTCAGGTACTATTTGTATTCTTGTCTTGTTTGTGTGTTTTCGAAGTTTCGAGGACGAAACTTTATTTAAGGAGGGGAGATTGTAACAACCCATAATTTTGCTCCTAGTTTTTCGCAAGAAATTTCTCTAAAACTATTATTTTCTCTAAATTAATTATTTTTATTATATAATTTTGGGAGCCGAATTATTATTTTTATTTTATGGCGTGTTAATGTGTTTATGTCATTTATATTTATAATATAATTTATTAGAATTATTTTTATTATTAAGCATTTTCAAAGTTTAGGCGCGATTTAGGAATTAATCGTTTTATCGCGTAGCGGGCTTTTGAAGCATGGATCATTGTTGAATTGGGCCGAAAATTTTTTGTGGGTGTGTTGGGCTTGACAGCCGGCCAAGTGAAGGAAAGGGAGGGCCTCTCTTCTTTCTTTTCTTTTTATTTTTCATGTGACTCTTTGATGCCTTGTAACTCCCATAACCCCCTAATGATTTCTCCTAATTAAACCACTTTAAACCCACCTTTATCACTTCAATTTCTGATTAAAAAAAATTAGAACTTCTTGCTGCCATTCTCTAAGACTTTCGGCCATCATCACCATCCTCAATCTCTCAAAATTTTTCATTTCTACTTCTTGTTAATTGTTCGTGAATTGTTCTTGTTGCCTTTTTCTTATACTTGGTGCTTGGGATTTGAAGAAGGAGAGGATCACACGCCTATTTTGGGATTTTCCAGAAGTTTTCAGCTCGCCTTCGACGATCCAGGTAACTAGTTGTTATCTTAGAACCATAGTGATTAGGGTATTATTCGGTATTAGATTACTACGCTAGGAATTATTAAAAATATTTTTGAATGAAATTTTTGACGAAATTTGACATGAATATACTTGATACATGCTATGTGAATACTGTGTAGAGAAAAATAATTTTCGCATGATTTTTAGTATTCATTTGATTTAATTGGTGTTTTGTGCGTTTTTGGCTAAATTGCATAATAATTATGGAACGACTGTTAAAATTGATGAAGTTATTTTTCTTAGATCGTGTTACATGCGTAGTATGTATTCCATGCCTTAGAATAATTTTTGTCTACTGTTTACTATTTTATTTAATTGATATATCTGTTTTTGTAATTTCGGTTCTGTCAGTATATAAATCATGAAAATTATTTCTAGAGGCAGAAAAATTCATTTCTTTGAATATTATGTATTTCCGTGAGTTTTTGCATGTTATGTATATTGTTGGTAATTTTTGGGCGTCTGTTTATATTTTTAGTTAGAAAAATTGATAGGAACAGTCCCAACTATGGGCGTTCCACCATTTTCAGTCCCAACTAAAGTTTATTTCTGAGCGGTCCCAACTATGCATCATTTTTGCCAAATTTGGTCCCATCAGGTTAATGACCTGCTGCAACAGGTAAAACGAATTTCCTTTTATTTTTTTACCCCAAGTTTCATCTTCTCTCTCCTCTCCAATAATCTGCTTGGGCGTTCCACCCCTCTCATCCCCCACCTTCAAAACTCCCACCCCCCACTACCACCCCCATCTCCACTCATACCTGCCATCCCGTCGACATCCCCTCCCCAACCCCCAAACGTGCCACCCTCCCCGCAGGTCGACCACCACTAAGCAACGAACATGAACCCCTACCCCCACCCCCACCACCCTTTCCTCCTACTCTCAACCCACTCTCTTCTCTACTCTCAACCCCCATCTCTTCTCTCCTCTCGACCACCACTAAGCAAGCAACATGGTTGGATTGCGGATTGACAACTTCTTTGTGATAGTTGCTTGGTGTTTGTTACGATGATGGAAATGCTCAACTTGAAGCTACTAGTCATTTCCGGAAGCTACTTTCTATAGGTGTCTTTGTTATATAGAAATCATCTTGTTATTGGTGTAATTTTGCATTTCGTAGCGAGTTGTGTTGTTAGTTCAATTTCTACTCAAGTGTCGTCTTTGAAGAGCTATAAAATTGCACTTACGTCGATAAGTAGGAAAAATTGTTGAAGTGTTGTTGTAGATGCTGAATTTGAACATAATGGTTGGTTTATTATGAATCTCATGTAGAATTACGAGTTAATGAATAGAGGACTATGAATTACCCGGACCAAGTTTTGTTACAGTACTCATTTAATGAATTTACGAACATAAATTTATTTAATTGAACACAGCAAAATAAACTTGGGAGAATTTGATGTATTATGTGTTGATGCTTTGATGCTTATATTTGAAGTCAAGGCCGCCAGTCATTCTTATGGCTTCTATTTGATTTGATTTTCCAGAGTGCAACCCTCCTATTGAAGAGGTTGTTCAATCTGGAGTTGTTCCCCGTTTGTTGAATTTTTGGGAAGAGATGATTTCCCACAACTTTAAGGGAAGGAGAGAGGGGATTTCGGAGGTGGCTAGGGAGGGGTGGCGGGGGAGGGGAAGGGAATTTCGGGGTAGGGGGGGGGGGAGGGGGGTGGGAGGGGGAGGCATGGCAGGGGAGGAAGTGGTAGGAGAGAGAAAAATGAAGAATAATCTGACTTCAGAAATTTAAAAAAAAAAATTTAACCTGTTAAATAGGTAATAAGTCACCTAGGACCAAATTTGGCAAAAATGATGCATAGTTAGGACCGCTCAGAAATAATCTTTAGTTGGGACTGAAAATAGTGGAACGCCCATAGTTGGGACTGTTTCTATCAATTTTTCCTTTTAGTTATTATATTGGCTTTATTGAGTAATCTGTATATTAACTGTTAAAAATACTTTTGGAGTCCGAAAATTATAAATAAAAATTATATCATGTCAGTAGAGTCATTAGGGTCGTATGATAATTTTTGTATGATTTTACTGCTCGAAATTATTAGTTTAATAATTATTATGGTGTTTTTATTGTGAAATTGAGGATACACTTTTAAATTGTTTGAGGGCTTGTAAGTCAGAAATAATTCATAATCTATTATATTCTGGGTTGCTGATTTTCAGTAGTATACAGTATGTATCATTGGGTAATCACATGTTTATGTTTGATTTATGGAAGAAAATAATTAATTGTTACTACTCTTTTAATGAATATGATTTAGAGTTATTTGGTGGTGTATTGTTGATTGAATTGTGGTTGCTGTAAAAACCAGTATATTATCATTGATGATGTTTGGAGATGTTCAAGTGTTACTATGAGAGATATTTGTTGAAAATTTATAAGTGATTTATTTTGAGGAATTATGAAGAACTGTTTTGATGAACTGTGGGTATAAGGCCGGGTGGCATCCCTTTTTGATGAATATTTTAGATGAATGAAACTTGGATTATATGCATGTGTGTATTTTGAGATAAGAATGTCCGGTGGGATAGATGTAGTCCCCGGTGAAGAACATGCCAACCACCTGGTTTACGAACTAGGGGTACACCTGGGTTAATTGTTGTCGTCCGAGAGTCAGGAAGTTCTGCGTGTTCTACCCTGCATCGGGAGTTTGGCCATTCTTAGACACAGGCAGTGGGGAACGTAAGCCCATAGACTGACCTGGAGATTGTGATCTGACAAACCTTAGGAAGTGATTTGCGAATCACTGGCGTTCGGTTTCCGACTCAATAACTTGTTGAATTCTTGATTTATTATTATTTATATATATTAGAATTATGTCACTCACTCTATCATGTTTACTTATTGTTGATGATCACTTGTTTCATCTATGAGCTTTATGATTTCTATGTGCATGCTATTGATGTAATGATTGCATGTTATTCCTTTCTTAATAATCTACTTCTGAATCGTGCTTTGATTGCTATTGTTCTGGGAGAACTGCTAGTTACTCCCCACTGACTGTGGAATTATTTAATATATCCTTGCAGATGGAAATGATTGTTAGGCTTGTGACTGCTTGGGCTAGCAGAGTGAGAGTTTGTAGTGAGAAGAAGCTCCTAGTACTGTTTTTGGTAGATGAACTCTATATAGGCCATAGAGAGACTTATTTTTGAATAGCCTTCAAGGACATTTAGCTTTATTTAAGTTTTCTTGGGAGACTTGCATGTCTCATAGTATTTGGTTTTGATAATATGTTCAATTTGGGATATTTCTTTTATTTTTTAATTATGATGTTTACTCGGATATTAATTCTCTTTTGAAGTTATGAAACTTTGAGTTTGAGGAATTATCTTTATTTATTATTTTAGAGTAGCATAACCGTCCCGACGTTATTTCTGCTAACGTCATTTTAGTATTTCTTGATTAGATATTGTTTAGTATCTTAGTAGTAGAAGGACGGGGTGTTACAACGCTTCTGTCATGCTTTAGACTCATTAGCAAGTTTTAGTTTGTCCTTCAAGGGTCCCATCCCCGCCCGCCCGCCGCCCCTCCCCACCCCCGCCCGCCCGCCCCGTATATTTATTATTAAAATTCTATTTATATACTTATATTATTTATAATTTTATCTTGCAAAAATATAAATATGTGGGTATGACGCAGATGCGAAGCGGGTGTGGGTACCCATGCGAGTGGTGGGCGTGAGGATGAAGTGGGTACGACGCGGGTGCGGGTACCTATGCGGGTGGTGGGGAGAAGATGGGTTTAGATACGTATTTGGTGGGGTGGGGATGGGTCTGAAATTTTCCCCCGCAATGGGTGGTGGGGCGGGGATGGGGATGGGAATTTTATGCGAGTGTGGAGGTACCATCCTCCACACCCGCCCCGCCCAATTGTCATCCCTAATCCAAACTTTATTCTCAGACATGGAGTCTAACTCGGATTTCATGGCCTCAAGCCATTTCTCAGAGTCTGGGCTCGTCAAAGCTCGTTTGTAGGTAGTCGGTTCTGAATTCTCCAAAATCATAATTTCAGAGTTTTCAGTTAACAGGAAATCAACCAACCTCTTGTTTGGAATCCTTGGTCTACTCGACCTACGCGGGAACTTAGCATCAAGAGAAATGTTCTCTTCAACTTCTTGAAGATCTTCGCTTGAATTAGATTCAAGTGGGACGGTAGGAGGTTCACGCGTTGAATACGTCATCTCCTGAACTAGACTTTCGTCTTGTCGGGCCGTCTCTGACATGATGTGAGCCACGTCCAATTGTTGCTCATCTCGAATTTCTTCGAGAATTATTTTACTCCCACTTGTCTTTCTAGAAACAAATTCCTTTTCAAGAAAGAAACCATCACGAGCAACAAACACTTTATTCTCTTGACGGTTATAGAAGTAATAACCCCTTGTCTCTTTTGGGTATCCCACAAAGAGACATTAATCTGACTTGGGTGCAAGTTTGTCTGAAAGTAAACGTTCTACATAGACCTCACATCCCCAAATCATAAGAAAATACAAGTTTGGAGTTTTTTCATTACATAACTCATATGGAGTCTTTTCTACAGCGTTTGACAGGCTCCTATTTAGTGTGTGTGCGGCTATTTCGAGAGCATATCCCCAAGAAGAAATCGGAAGATCAGCAAGATTCATCATGCATCGAACCATATCTAATAAGGTCCGATTCCTCTTTTCAGATACACCATTTAACGGCCGTGTTCCTGGCGGAGTTAATTGTGAAAGAATTCCACAATCCCTCAAATGATCATCAAACTCTTGGCTCAAATACTCGCCACAACGATCGGATCGTAGGGCTTTGATTGTCTTACCAAGTTGATTTTGTACTTCATTTGGGAACTCTTTGAATTTTCTCAAAAGATTCCGACTTATGTTTCATTAAGTAGACATATCCATATCTACTCAAATCATCAATGAAGTTAATGAAGTAGTTGAACCCTCCCCTTGCCTTTGTGCTCATAGGACCACAAATATCTGTATGTATGAGGCCTAAGAGATCGATGGCCTTTTCACCCTTTCCAGTAAATGGTGACTTTGTCATTTTCCCCATCAAGCATGATTCACATACATCAAATGATTCGAAATCAAATGATGTAAGAATATCATCCTGTTGTAACTTTTGGATGCGCTTTTGGTTTATATGACCCATTCGACAATGCCAAATGTAGGTTAAGTTTGATTCATTTGATTTTTGTTTCTTGCTATCTATGTTATAGACTTGTATTGACCTATCAAGCACATATAAGCCATTTATCAATTTAGCACTAGCATAGAACATATTATTGTAAGAAATGGAACAACATTTGTTCTTAATTTCAAAACAAAACCCTACAGAATCCAAAACAGAAACAGAAATTATGTTCTTAGTTATCGAAGGAACAAAATAACAATTATTGAGTTCTAAAACAAAGCCAAGTGGCAAATGCAGACTATAGCTTCCTACGGCAAGTGCAGCAACCCGTGCTCCATTTCCAACTCGAAGCTCTATCTCGCCCTTTGCCAGCCTTCTACTTCTTGTTAGTCCCTGCACATCATTAACTATGGGAGAACCACAACTGGTATCAAATACCCATAAAGAAGTAGAAGTCAAATTGATTTCTATAACAAATATACCTGAAGTGGAAGCACCAAACTTCTTTTCCTCTAAGTATAGAAGGCAGTTCCTCTTCCAGTGTCCTATCTTGTGACAATGGAAGCACTTGCTTTCCATGGTCACCTTTGGCTTGGCGGTTGGCTTAGGTTTTTCAGCAACAACGTCAACTTGCTTGCCTTTGTCCTTCTTTCCTTCCCATTTCTTCTTAAAACCCTTTCCCTTCTGAACCATCAAAACCTCTTTCTTTGGTTCTTTGGGATATTCCTCTCAGCATTGACCAACAACCCGTACAACACTTGCAAAGTCTTTTCAGATTCATTCATGTTGAAGGTCATCCTGAACTGATTGAAGTTGTCAGGCAATGAGTGAAAAATAATGTCAGTAGCCAACTCAACCCTGTAAGGGAATCCAAGTCGTTCCATGTTTTCGAAGACCCGAAGACCCATCATAGCGAAAATATGGGGGCCAACAGCTTGACCCGGCTTCATGTGACATTCTAGTATCTCCCTATTGGTCTCATACCGCTCAACTCGGGCCTGTGTTTGAAACATAGCCCGCAGCTCTTGCATGATGATATAAGCATCCTTGGTTTTGAACCTCTTTTGGGGTTTCGGCTCCATGCTGATATCATCAGACAAGTGATCGGTACAGACTTATCATTGGCCTGCTTAGCACGACGTTTGTCGGCTTCGATCGACTCATCAGTAATCACAGGAAGTGGGGTTTCTAAGACATCATCTCAACCCTCAGACCTCAAAACGAGTCCTAGGGTTCTTTCCCAGTTAATGAAGTTTTCACCATTTAGCCTGTCCTTTTCAAGGAAAGGACGAATGTTGAGGACCAAAAAACAAAAGCAAAGTTCAATTTTATGCTTATAAAACAACCTAAAACATGCAAAGGTTTCTAGGTTGATCACCTATTCAATTTTAATGTCCCATTTGAATAAGTGAATACAAGATCCTATCAACATGCAACACTAAGCACACGGAGACCTTAGCTTAACGTTACATTCTCAAGGTAAGTAAACTCTTTTAATAATTATAACACTTTATAATTCTTGTTTAGATTGGTAAACATCGCATGCTTACTATCTCTTGCTTCAAAACCCAAAATGCTTTTGATGATTTTGTTAAGGATAACCAAACTAAATAGTAAAATTCGCAGTTTTACCTTATCTCCCATAATTAATGATAATACCCTGCGGAGGCATGACATATTACTATTAATTAAGGGTTAATAAGCACTGTATGTTTGGAAAAACTAACCTTAATATTTACGGGTCCTAAGTTTATTATGTTGTTATGAATTAGTGAACTCTAGCGCATTGATGACCGACATACAATAAAACTTATAAGCATTTTAAATAATAATAAAATGCAAAAAATAAATATGAACTAGTATTGCCCCTAATCCTAAGAACTAAGCATCATGGACTCCTCCTTGGACTCTTCATGGATCTCCATCCATCTTAGCCATAGGCCTTCTCTTGATTGGCTCGTCTTTGGATTACATAAGTATCAAAATAATTTAAATAATATCTAAATTAAATAAATTACAAAAGTACTTAACGATATGCAGATCGAATTTAAATTACAAGAATACATCACGATACGCATATCGTATTTTCTAACTTATATTTGGGCCATACTAGTCATTTATAGCAATTATATCAAATATAAAATGCCACATAATAATATCACATATTATACTTGCCAACAATCAAAATATCAAATATTCTTAATTATAGCAAGTAGATAAAAAATGTAAGTAATTCCTAACCACCTAAAGATTCTATCCTAGAAAATCTAGCCTACTAATTTTAATTAGATTAAAGAATAAAATTATGGAATTGTTTAACTGAAAATCTGCTCAAAATCCTGAAAATATGCTTTAATGATTTTCCCAAAAAAAAAAACATTTAAAAAAAATCGCTGCTGGGCAGCAGCAAAATGTGGCTAGCAAGCCACGCTGCTGCTGTCCCCGTAGCCCCGGCTGCCCACCCTTGACCACCTGGGCGAGCCCTTTGTGGCCCCACCAGCGGTGGTTGCGCCACCCACCATGGTCGCTCCTCCTTTTATTTTTTGTGGGAAATAAATAAAATTACAACTTCTTGTAAAATAATTTAGCGATCAAATTAAATTAAACATAAACTCCTTTATGCCTAATTCTAAAAATTAATTTAAATCTCCATTTTAATTAATTTTAGGGCTACTCATAACAATTAACCTTAAATTCACATAAAACTCTTTTTACATGAATTAATTTGTCATACATAAACAATTTAAATATGAAAAAACAGATTAATTATATGATTTGAATTTTCAAAATTAACATAAAATCTGTATTTTAATTTAATATTAGCATTATTTATATATATTAATCTCTAATTCACACAAAACTCTTTTCACATGAATTAATTTTCATATATAAAGAATTTAAATATGAAAAATAGATTAATAATATAAATATAACTCTCGAAATTTTCGAAAAATTTGAGATCTAAAATTAAATTTTAATTTCGAAAATTAGGGTTTAAAATTTTAAAAAATTCGGCCACACCAAAATTATTTTCGAATTGCAAAAAGTTTTAGGTCGAATTTATTAAAGTTTTCGGCCATCATTATCAAAATTTAAGCAAATTAAATCTCCATTTAATTAATCCAATTAAATAAAACATCCATAATTCAATTCCTCCCCTTAATCAAATTAAAATTAGTCATACACATCAAAATAAATCTAATTATTATACCAAAAACCTATATGCAAGAGGCTAAAACTAATACCACTGTAGGATTATAAGTACTCTAAGCGGAATTTCATGAACCATATTCATAAACACTTAAAACAAGATCTCATGCATATACATTCAAGGATCACATAATAGTTAAGAATTAACCTTTGACGCGTGATTTCCACTAAGCTCTTCAAGATTCGGTTATAGAACCGCAATTGAGATTCCTCTACTAAGTCCACCAATCCAGATCAACGCTCCACCAATGCTAGTTGGAAGGAAGAGGGACTCTTCTATTTCTTGGAGCAGTATTACGTGACTTTTGAAGAGAGAGAATAGGAGAGAGAAAATATTAAGAGATCCAGTACCAGTTATATGCTCATTACTTAACTAATTATAGGAGTAATTAGGTTAAACAATCCCACCCCTTTTCTCCCTCTTGGCCGACCACCCTAGGGCCCTTTATGGGCTCCAGGTTTTCTTTTGTTGATCCAGAAATAATGTATGACCTTGTAGGATCCATTTAAGTGGGATTTGGGTTTATTATTTACTAACCAAAGGTCTATAGCATTCTCTAGCAAGATGTAAAGGCGACCCAATTAAATGAAGTTATTATCTCCATAATATGATCCATGTTATATTTAGTAATTGCATTAGAGTCAAGGACACAATTCATTCATATATGACTTAGTTACTCTTTATGGGTTAGTAAAAGCATATGGAAATTGATTTGCTAAACCTTGTAAATGAATTATCTTTTGAACTTCTAGTTCACAATGTTTAGTACAAGGACCAAGATGAGATAATAAAAATTCATTCCAACTAATTTCTTTTTCCAGTTGTTTGTTTTCTCCCCCTAAAGATGTTGATTTATTAAAATGACAATCAACAAAACGAGCCGTAAATAAATTCCCTGTAGTTGGCTCAAGGTATTTGGTAAACCTTGTAAATGAATTATCTTTTGAACTTCTAGTTTACAATTTTTATTACGAGGATCAAGATGAGATAATGATAACTTATGATAACTTGGTGGCCTGATGCGAATTAGTTTTGCTGCATGTAATATCGCATGTCCCCAAGCATAGATTAGGAGATTATACTTCATAAGTAATGGTCTAGCAATTAATTCAAGATGTTTAATTAATTACTCTGCAATACCGTTTTGTGTATGGATATGGGCTACGAGATGTTCAACATTTATCCCAATGGACATATGCAAATAATCATCAAATGCTTGAGATGTAAATTCACCAGCATTGTCCAAACGAATAGTCTTGATAGGAGTATTTGGGAAATGGGCTCGTAATTTAATCATTTAAGAAAGTAATCTCGGAAGCACTAGGTTACGAGTTGATAACAGAGATACATGTGACGATCTAATTGATGCATGAATTAAACCCATGAAATATCTAAATGGTCCACATGGGAGATGTATCGGCCCACATATATCCCCTTGTATGTGTTCTAGAAAATTGATAGATCGAAAATTTATCTTAACTGGTGATGGGTGAATTATTAATTTGCCTTTTGAGCAAACAGAACATGGAAAATTATGATAAAGAATCTGCCGATTTCTCAGTGTATGTCCACAAGAATTTCCCATAATTCTTCGTATCATTGTTGAATTGGGATGGCCTAATCGGTCATGCCAAACTACAAAGTTATCATTAAGCTTCTAGTTTACTATAGCATATGTTTCAATTATATTAATTTTCGTGTAGTACAAACCAGTGGAGAATGCATGGAATTTCTCCAAGATAAGTTTTGTGCCTTGGGCTATGTTAATGATTTGAAGTACTTCCTCATTTCCTTCACTAATTGTCTCAATATGATATCGATCCATAACTTCGGATATCTTTAAAACTTAACAAATACCTTTGAGACATAGGAGAGTATAATGCTTCAATAATTTTAAATTTCATTCCCTAAGGCAACAAATATATTTGGTCTTCCGGAGCCTTCTATAATATTTGTACTACCCGATATAGAACTTACACTATCTTTTCCATCATCTGTTGAGAGAAATATTTCTTATTTGTAAGTATAGTATGAGTAGTTGCACTATCAGCAAAGCATAATTCTTCATCATTTATTGCCAATTAAACTTGGTGGATACTGATATTCTTCAAAAGAATAAAATACATGTCACAATTCCCAGGCAACGGCTTGTTATTTATTAGCGGTAGCTATTATTTATTTACCCATGTACTTCTTGTAGTAAGTCATGTGAAGATGGCAGTAACCCCTCGTCATAGACTCATTAAGGAATACTAAACTTGGGGGTGTGTGCACACTTTAGGAAAGGTACCTAAGCAAGAAAAAGGATTTTTATTAAAGTTATATACTTTATATTATGCAAGTATTATTTAGTATTTAAGGAATGCTTTTCGAAATTAAATATTTCAAATGATTAACAAAATAAAGTATTTAATATCCTGCATGTACATGTACTCAGTATTTTTTACTAACACGGTTTTATATTTGTTTTGTTTTGTTTTATGGCTTAGTCCCTGTGAATGACCCTATTTTGGCGAGCAGAATTTACACGTTAATTTGATGCATACTTCAAATGGGCGGAGCTAGTGAGGAATAATACTTAAGCTCGGAGTTGTTATTTTATTTTCAATAAATTTCCATAATTGTCATAGTTGAACAATAAAGTTTATTTCAATAAAGAGTTAGTTATTTTAGTTATTCCACCGCATTAGTTTAAAGTTCAGTTAGTTGTTAGTATTAAAGCCAAGTTATCACGTGTCGGTAATACTCACAAGTTTCTCAAGAAGTTTTATATTAAAATATGTTTTCCAAAAGAGAGAAATTTGGGGGTGTTACAATGTGGTATTAGTTTTACAGATTTTTGAGAAAAAAAAATAGTCAATGAGATCAGTATGGGTAGATTTAGAAATGGCATATAAGCTAGAGTTTTGCGTTCTATCTACATTTTCTTTTGGCATTTTATGTGCAAATTTTGCTTTCTTTTTCAGCATAAATAATTATATTTTCAAATATAATTATTTTCTGATTTATATTTTTAAGAACGGAATAAGTGTGTGGAATATTAATCTAAGAAAAGTTACGCTAGGAAAAACTTAGTACTTAAGTTAGTCGTTTGTGCTTTGCACCTCTCGCTTTCCTGGGAACTCACTCGACCGATTATTCATACACTATAAACCTAGTACTCAAATAAATAACTTTTTTTGGTCATATACATATATGTGTATATTTCAAAAATTCCAAACAAGAAATATTTTTACTATAATTTCGGATGTTTTTCGATTCATTTCAAATTACAGTTAAATTTTATATCTATCAACATATAATTAGTATTTTACTTATATATCTATATATTTTTTTTTGAGTTATAAAGCTGTAACCTTTTTTTCAATGAAGTATTGAATTTATTTATATGAATTATTTAGTTCTTTATTATTCTATTAGAAATATGATTACTATAAATATATTTTAAGGAAGTGTGACCTAGTGTCAAGTTAATAAGAAGATCTTTGTAATTTCATAAGCAAAAGAAAGTGTTTATTGTTTATTATAAGAATTGAGTTATTATTTTGTCTTTCATGACATATTATTATGAAGCTACTTGCGAGGTTGTGATATTATTTTCTCATATGGCACATATATTTATTATCGTTGGCTTCTATGATATGAACTTGGTTATTTAGCGTCTTATATGACATGTTAACATGTGATCCAATTCATGTAAAGTGATGTATGTGAAATATATAAAGTATGCATATGTTTGTTTTGTTGATTTATAAGTGTTAGGAGAAACTATGACTTCAAAGTAAGCCTAGTTGGCTACTTTAGATTCATTATAAGTGCGACAGTTCTGGTTTATTCCATTGAAGGAAACAATTTTAGTAGTTATGTTCTTTTTTTTTTTAAATAGGAATGAAGAAGACAATACCATATGTTTATGTGCTAAGAGTTGTGAATTTAGTCATTTGAAGTTCTATTCAGTTGGACGACCTTTTATATTTAGTGATATGAGTAAGGAAGGGAAATTTCATGATTTGTGGAAATAAGAAGTAGGAGATAAATGGTTTATACTCGTTTGGCCGAATTATGAAGTTGTAGATAAGTTATATATTATGTTTATGGATATAGCCAACATCATCTTAGCAATGACATAGATATAACCTTAAAGGGGTTATAAAATAAGGGATATGATGAGGATTTGTATATGTATATGAGATATTTTGATTCAATTAAGGAATTTTACCCTATGGTAAATCACAAATATCTATAAAGGAGTTATCATTGTTATAGTTAAGCAAACAAGGTATAGAAGCAAGACCCTGTGTGAATATCTATTAGGTTGGTGGAAGTGAGATGGTACTAGAGCTCTCCAAACGTCATGCTATGTTGATTTTGGGGGATTATTATTGAGTATTAAGAGGAGTATAATTTTTCGAAGTGGTCTTAAACTCTTAGCTTCATTGAATAATAGTGTATTCACAATAATTGTTGTTTTGGCAAGATAAAAGATAGAATGATTATAAGGATTGAGTATGTCACTTATTGAAAGAGTTAAGTGACTCTAATAATGGAGGAGATACACTTTTGGAAGAAAAAAAATCGTGAGCTTAATGAGAAAATAAACTAGTCAATCAAGGTAATTGATTTTGGAAAGGGTAGTCGTATTTTTATCTTATGGATTTAAGCATTGAGTATATATTATATATCAAAGAGTTAATTATATTGAAATGAAGATTATATGAGTTTGAGGCAAGATAATTTATTAATTGTCTTACTAGTTGACTATTGTCTATTTTGGGAATATATTAATTATGATACTTTAAGTAAAATTTGAAGATGAATATCGAGTAGTTAGAGTTTTGAGGACCTAAGTAAGGAAGACTATTTTTCTTCAAGTACATGTTGTCTTATTATATTAACAAGTTTTGCTTATGAATGATGAATTGATTTGATTTGTAATAAAGTAGGATCAAGGGTTATTTTTTTATAATTATTGTGAGACCTGTGTGAGTTATGTGAAGTTGTTATATTTTGAGGAGAATGTAAAGGTATTATTTTAATAATAGGAAAAAACATGTTTGAATATTGTTTTTTCGAGTAAAGCTTACGAAAGGTTCTATAAAGTTCTTTTGTTCTTACTATATTATAGCATTTTCATAATATATTAGCATTCACCTGAAGTTTTTTCCTACAACTCTTGCCTTTATTATCAATCTGTAATTCTTTATTATTCTAGAACCTAGAAAATTTTCCTATTCAAATTTTATAATTTTTCATTTTGTCATAAAGTACCCTTTTCGACTTATTTAAAATTTTTTTTATTATGTTGATCTATTATTGAAGGTAAATACTTCTATTATGCCCTTGAAAAATAGATTAATTCTCAAAGCTCAAAAGGTATTTTTGAAAGTATTATCTAGTGATTTTGTAATTCCGTTTCCACCAATGATTTCTACATTGTTTGTATTACAAAGTTGGAAATAATTTTTAAGTCAAGTTTTAGGAGGTGTAACTCCTTTTTAAGAGGATAGAATGCGATAGAGTTTCGCACTTTTGACTTAAAACCGCAATTTTTTTCGTAATTTTGACTTGTTTCATGAGTCATTAAGTGACTCAACTTACTTTTATATAGAATGTTTTTGGTATATTTGGATTACTTGCTTTATTTATAATTTCTTGTTTTAAGTTTCGAGGACAAAACCTCTTTTAAGGGGGATAGTTTGTAATACTCCATATTCTTAGTAAATTATGATTTATAAATTCAAAAAGGTTTTATTTACTAAAAGGGACTTATTATTTATTAGAAAGACGTTTAAAATAGGCTTTTATAAAAGATTATGGGTATTTAAAATAAATTCTAGCCCAAATGGATTTTGGGCCTAAGTTTACTAATTTTTAAATCCAAGTACTTTGTTTATAACAAAACTAGTATTTGGGTGGGTGTTGCCCCGGCTCTCGTACTTTTTTCCGAACTTGATATGTATTTTTTTTTATTTACATTAAATATAATAAAAAAGCCTAAACATTTAAAAGGTACGTATATAATAACATGGACATTTAAAGCATGATTAGAAGTTGCTTGAAGATGGTAATAGTGCTATGTATAATAACAAGATGTCACGTGTTCACATCTTGTTTAAAGCTAATTTCATTTTGTTAGTTGACATGACATATGTACACAGTGGACAATTCTTGTGGAGTGAGAGAGGTGCCACGTTGGCCTGTATACATTGTCAGACAAGCCTTTTAATATATTAGTACTAGTCGTATATGCACGCGATGTGTGCGTCAACATCCTTATGTAGCTCTATGTACGAATGGACATTCTTTTTAATCTAAAATTATTGAGGTTCTTTTGTGATGTTATTATCTTTTTAAATTAAAGGTGACCGATTTTTAACTGTTCAATACCGTCACCGAAAATTTTGGTTGATGATTTAATAATTCTTGTCGACAACTTTAGTATAGTTCTTTAACGATTGTAAATACGAAGTATTATGTTGTTAGGATATATCACTAATTAACTTTTTTTATTGAACATTCTAATTAATTTCATGAATTAATTGTGTCAATCTATTTTGTCAGATTATTAATGCTGATTGCATATTCCATTTTTGACTTATTCCATATGGCAAGTTGTATTGATTCTCATTTTTTAATTTTTTTAAAAAGAAAAACGTTGTTTAAATTATTAAAGGGTATTCTAGTCATTTGAAAAGGGGATACCATACCTCCTCCCTTGGCTTATATAATAAAGATTAAAAATATTTTAAAGGAAATCCAAGAAGTTTTTTTTTAAAAAAAATGTTGAAAACTATTTTGCTACTTGTCACGGCAAGCTTTGTCAAACAAGGTTGTAGTCATTCCTTTTTAGTTATCTTATTAGATTAACCTTCTAGAAATTTGGGAGAATATTTATCTTTCCCTAATCTTAGTTGGATGACCTAATAATTAGCTAAATCTTAGCTAGATTTGTTTATCTTTTCTCTGAAACCCATCTTTTAACTTTACTAGTCCTAGTACGACTCTACCTATTCAACTAGTATAAATAGGGCCATCCACCCCTCATATTCTTCACACCAAATTTGAGAAATACATCTCTTTTCTTAAGTTTAAACTCTCTCTTTCTCTTTTAGCCTACCCTTTCTCTTTCTCCATTAGTATATGTTTTAATTCCAAGATACGTATATATGTAGATCTTTAATAATAGTTTTGCAAATGTAGTATCATGTTTTTAGGAACATATTTTGGATTGAAATGCACGCTTTTATGAGTTTTATTATGAACTTCATGTGTTTTGTATGAACATGTTTGAGTTTAAAAGTTTTATTTATGAACTTTGAATCATGTCTTTAGTTTAATATTATTATAAAGTTTGATCTTTGAATTTATATTCAAATATTTAGAAGGAGTTTGATCTTTCAATTTATGTTTAAATGTTTTAAAAGGAGTATTTTTGAACAATTAATATATTCAAAGGTTACCCCTTTTGAGCTAGTTACTTTATTTATGCCTTTATATGGCTAAGTTTATAAATATTACTATTATTTTTAAAGGAGGACTAGTTTTAAGACCCATGCATAATGCACAGGTGTATTTATTGCTTTATTACATATTTAGAGGAAGTCACATAATAACATTGACTTAACATCCCATATTTCACAAAATCATAAAACATAAAGAATGAGTGGTGATGAACAACAGTTACAAATGAAATTTCCAAATCAATTTATATTTTTGCCAACACTTCCTTGTAAACTACATTTGTTGTATTTGCATGCAAACAATGTTCTTGATCAAACGGAAGAATCTTGAGACCTTTTTTGCTCGAAACTCTGGAAACGACAACGTAAATTTGTCCATGGCTGAAAACAGGTCTCGGGAGATATAGGCCTACATGAGACAGAGATTGTCCTTGACTTTTATCTATAGTCATAGCAAAACAAATCATTAAAGGAAATTGTCGTCTACTGAAATCGATAGGAAATTTAGTGGAGTTAGACGGGGTTAGTGTCATTCTTGGGATAAATACTTTTTCTCCGAGCATTGCTTCTAGAAATAAGAGTAACTTCCCGTGCATCGTGCAAAGTGCACGGGAAATTTTTTGTCTTATAAATTGAAGATTTTAAGAAGTTTGTCCTGAAATCATGATGGTGAATATTAACTTGTGATTTAAAATTTCATAATCATATATTGAGATTATTTTAGAAACTGACTTTTATACCCCTTGTGTTCTGTAGCTGATATAGTTAATGCCATGGTGGATCACATGACCCACCTATATTTTTTTAAAAAAGTTGATAGAAATAGTATTTGCTCTGTCTATTGCTTCCCATAGAGTCTCAGATAAAATCACAATTTGCACCACCAATAACACTCAGCCATACGCCGGCTTCAGCAACCACTTATGGCAGTCTTATTCTACCTTCTTGCACCACAGATGCATCATATTTGGCCAGCTGGTCGCTGCCCAATTAGCCATGATTTTAATTTTATACCCGTGCTGCTGCATGGGGAGTTTTTTCTTTTATAAATTTAAGATTTTATGTTATTTCCCCTAAAATCAGGGTGATAATATGTAACCTGTTCATCTATCAAATAGATGATATAAGAATTAGGAATATAAAAAATAAGTATATACGTAAATGTAAATTTTAATTTGCTATTAGGCCCATGCAAATTGCACGGGGAATTTTGTTCCATAAATTTAAGATTTTATGATGTTTTTACTAAATCATTGTGTGAATAGTATCTTGTGATTTAAAGTTTTATAATCATGTATTAAAATACTTTGAAAATGGCTTATGACACTGTGTGTTTAGCGATTGATGTAGTTAATATAATTGGGGATCACGTAACCCAGTATTTGCTTTGCCTACTACTTCATTTAGAGGATTAGATTAGATTAGAATTTGACCACCTCTCGTACTCAGCCATTGAGCCACTTTTGTTCCCGCTACTTACAGTCCCTCTCACCTCCCTATCTTGCTGCCTTGCACCACCATTGCATTAGGGCACCCACTAGACACCATTGCTTGCAATAATCTACATGTACCTTTTTTCCATTCACTTTGCATACATTTTTTCTATTGAGTTTGTAATTTGTTGATGGGTTTTTGTTAATTTGCAAGGAGGTAAATTATCCGACTGAGTTTTAATTGATAAAAGTAGAAAAGTTTAGATGGGTGAAGTGAAAAACTTAAAGTTGTGGTACCAATGTACCCATTGGCTTGAAATTAGCTAATCTTTAGTTTTATATTTGAAAACTAGTGTTTTGAATATCTTGTATTAGTTCTTCTTTAATTTAATTGTGGTTTGTTTTAACGAAAACACATTTTTAATGAATATGGTTTAAATCTCGAAAAATTGGATCGGAGTATTACTTCTAGAGGAAGCTTTTTATGAAGTTTTAAATTCATTCATTGATTATTGATTGACATTTTGTTGTGGACGGTGGGTACTTACCAGCCACAAAATCCTGGATCCGCCACTAAATATGTTATACGATTTTGACTTATGACTTATTTCGAATAATAAGTATAATACTCTCTCCATATTATTTTGTTGTTTCTGTATACCCTGTTGGAAACTTTCAATATGTTGTTCCTATTCTAAATCTTTCCATACATAATGTAATTTTATGACTTAAATCTCTATTGGCTTTAAGCTGCAACAAATTTGTTCACTTTAATAATCAATATTTAATCATTTACCTCTTAAACTTTTGTGTTATTGGTTGCCTAGCAGATTAACTCAAAGGCTTATAATCTTTATTTTAGTTTATTTTATTTTATTTAAAATAATGGATTCTTTCCCATTTTTAAAGTTGTATTGGTTTTTTCGATTCCAAAATAGGAACAACAAAAAGAAAATAGAGGGAGTAGTATTTTCACCAAAATAATTTTTTAAAGTTTGTTACTACTTTGCTTGAAAAATTATATTCATTTAGAACATATTGCTATACTCCAGTGTAGGTTGCACGCAAAATTTTAATATTCCAATATGCTTGAGTATTAATAGTATTTTAAGGTATACTTAATTACATCTAATGTCTTTTCGTAGTTGGTGTTATATTGTATAAAGTCGTAGATATTATTTATATAACAATCTAAACTATTCTACTAAAAGTCACACCAGAAAAACCGCATGTATTGTGACTTCCTATTAGAATTTGATTCTCCCTTCTACATTATGGCAAGAAATTACACTATATATATACACTCAATAGGTTTATCCTTAATATATATAATTGAAACAATTAACAACAGCTATATAAAATAAATAAATCAACAAAATAAAGCTATAGATCTTACATTACGATTAATAAGAACCATCCTCAAAATAATCTGATTGGCATGTACTTGTTGAACATGAAATACCATTATGTTATTTCCTTGTCAAGATTCCCATCTAGTTATATACCTTTTTCTTAACTGAATTATATCTAGTATATATAAAACATTTACTTGCACTATTTTTGTCCCGGATCAATAGAAAATAAATCAATAGATTTACTTGCTATAGAGTTGA
This sequence comes from Beta lomatogona, assembly GCA_947646795.1. Lineage (NCBI taxonomy): Eukaryota > Viridiplantae > Streptophyta > Magnoliopsida > Caryophyllales > Amaranthaceae > Beta > Beta lomatogona. The sequence continues at coordinate 39,601 of CANSNZ010001196.1, read as the reverse complement.
CTCACAATACGCTTAACCCAAATTAAAAAATGACTGTTATTTAATAATTGTTACAATATGAGTAAACCCAAATACTCGTAAAGAAATTATAAATATCTAAAAAAAACACGCAAAAGTATCAAATTAAAAAACATGATTATTATACATAACAACCTAAAAGTAATATCCACAACCGATGATCGCGTTTTTTATTTATTATGTACTCAGCTCAATGTATCACTTTCAAAATTATATTCTGATTTCAACTTGTGCATTCAATTCTCTCTTATTGTCTTGCACCACCTGCTTGTATTACACCACTGGGAATTTTGACGGGCGTTATCTATATAAAAAATGGCGGTAACTACAAATAAGGGAGTGATTACACATAGATGAGAATCTTTAATAACACGTGATAAAAGTCTCATTATATTATTTTTGTTATATGTACTTATTTTATAGTCTTGTAGCATTGTGCGTTACATTGTACAGTGTAAACTAATTTTTGATACCCACTTTGCTCTAGAGTAATTTTAGTACTTTTCATATTCTTTTGCCTCATAATACCATTTACACTGTTATGGTAGGAAGGATCTTTCTACTTAAAGCAACTTTTGAATTTTCACCATGTTTTTACTCATCATGCATTATGTGATTTTTCATTTTATATTTATTATGTTGTGCAGTTATAGATTTCAATTCTTATTTTGTTTATTTTTCATTACTTCTATTTGGTAAATACTTTCAAATATGTTGCTTATTTCACATACATCGATATTTTATAACTATATGCTAATGTTCAACCATGTCACTTTATTAAAAAAAGTTGTCACTAAAAAACCTATTAAAATAACACTATTTATGACCATATACATTCTTGAAGCATTAAGTTTTTTTCTTTTCTTTATGTGTTACCACTTTTTTGTGTATATAATTGATTTGTAGTCTTGTATGTTTCACTTTGAAATCAAAGTAAATTGATTATGATACTCTCTTTGTTATGTAGTAATCCTTGCACTTTTCTTTTTTTATTTCGTCGATACTATTTACACTTTTATTATGGGAAAGATCATTCTACCTAAAGCAACTTCTTACAACTACTAAATTTAAGGTCTCACCGACTTTCTCATTCTAATAAATATATATCTCTATCTTCTATCATATGTGTTAATTAATTAAATTAGAATATATCCTATTATATCCTATCATCTACCTTTAGGAGAAAGGGAGTATTGTAGATATCATTTAATCCCATTGTGAATATTATGATCTAGATATTATATTTAAAGAAATTAACACATTAAGTTTGGATCGCAAAATCACATGAGTTAATTAATTATAGATGTGTTAATTAATGAGTTTTCTAAATTTTATTGTTAAGCTATTAAGAGTATTAATGTGTTAAATTTAAATATTTAATGTTATACTCTCATAAGTATATGGGAGTTATGCCAAGGGTGCATGCTATGATCAAGAAATCCATGTATGTTAATCCTATTTTGTTGTAAATTGAGAAACTTTACAAAAAATCACATGAGTTAATTATGATTGCACCTATTTTGCCGGCGGCTTTGGTCATGTCGAGATAAGGCGATGGTGGTGGGGAGGGGGGGTTGAGCGAGTCAACGGGGGAGGGGGAGGGGGAGGGGGAGGGGAGGGGAGGGGGAGAGGGGCTTTGGGGGTGGTGGGGAGTGGGGTTTCTGGTGGTGGGGCGGTGGGGGAAGGGGTTAGGGGTAAGGGAGGGGTGGTTAGGGTTAGGGTATTAGATTAGGAGTTAGGGTAAGGGGGTGAGGGAGGGGTGGTTAGGGTTAGGGTATTAGATTAGGAGTTAGGGTTAGGGTTTGGCTTAGGTTTAGGTTAGTTAAATAGGGTTAGAGGGAGAATTAGGAATTAATGACTAAAATCGTTAGCCTTCCGTTTTTGAAAAATGGAGGGTATATGGTGAATTTGGAAACTTGCGAGGGTATATGGTGCAAAAAAATATTTGTCAGTGGTATATGGTGAAAAAATCGAAGAATATAAGAGAAAAATCCATAGAAGTTTGAGAAGGAAAATTTTAAACTATGATTTATCTATAAAGAACACTCATGCATGTATAACTTTCCGAAAGCATAAGTGGTTGTCTAAATAAAAGGCATGGTTAAATGATTAAAATTTTATGATCTTATGATATAATATTCACATTCTTTTTTTTTCCTCACCTCCTAAATGTTCTAAAAGTTTTTTCAAATCTAAAAGGCAGTTTCTTCAATAAACAAAAAAAAAAACTATTAATCAATAGTTGCAATCAGTTTAGAAGTGGAGTTGGAGAATTAGTATTTGCGGTTGGGAAGGGAAAAGGAAGGGAAATTTTATGTGATTATTAATCGAGTAAGATAATTATAAATCTTAAAATAGGTAAATGTAATAGGGTATAGTGGTTATTTTCCGAGTGAAGATTATTATTTACGATAAGACTAAAGATGTTACTTTTGGTCTATTAAAAACGAAAGTACGTAAATTGGTTGGTAAATTCATTTCTAATTTATAAGAAAATCAAAAAATGTATTTTCATTGTTTTGTTTGTAAACAATTTCTTTTATAGAGAAAGACTATCAAAAGCTTATTGACAAATGAAATAACAAAGAATTTAGAGAAAGGGAAAGGGAAAATATTGTTATTATGCCAATACTCTTAAAATATAATCAAGAGAAAATAAAATTAGATTTATGTATTTTCATAGATTAGTTTGGATACATTATTGATTAAAATAATATCAATCACAATGATGTTTGATTATGTATCCTAAAAGCGATATGTTTCCATTAACAATATCTTTTTCAATCTTAGTTGGCTAAACAAATGAGCGATTGATTATAACCAAAATTAAAGTTTTACTACTTATACATGTTATTAGATTAGTGTCAAATCTAGAAAAATTATAGCGATAATACTAATTATTATAGATAAGGAATAAGTCATAATTGTGCAACATACGGGTCGTAGCGAGTGTAAAAATTATTCTCAATACAATATTATTACAATATCTCTAGCATATATGTTTAATTGTTTACATGTATACCTAATTTTTTGGACTAATTGATTTTAGTTTACCCACTTCTTTGAGCATTAAGTCTTAGGAGAATTAGGTATGTGAGTCATATATGGGAAGAGAAGTATTAAGGTTATTGCAAATTATATTGAAGTTAATCTTGTGGGCCAAGAGAAGTACAATGAGTATTACCTAATTGTTTTACAATCTAGATCAATGTGTACATTTGACCATTAGTTTTTTTTTTTTTGCATAATTATACCTAACAAATGGATCCAAGCATATCGTACTTAATGTTTTAACACATATAGAGTTTTAAGATAAGATTATATCAAATATTTCAAATTTTGGCTTTCAAGAATATAAGTGAATGTAATCATATAGAAGGAAAAAAGCTTTATATATATAACTATCAATGTCGCATTGCCTATCGTTAATGCTTGCAAAATTTGAGAATTTCATTTGAACAGTTCTAGATAATTTGAAAGGATTTTTACATGTAAGATGTCACTATCAATGCCGCATTGCTTATCGTCAATGCTTGCAAAATTTGAGAATTTCATTTGAGCAGGTTCTAGATAATTTTAAAACTATTAGCTTGTGATTTAAATAAAGTTTACTCCGTCCGTTCTTCTAAGATCTTTATATTTACAAATTTGACACTATTCATAAGTAAAGATTATCTTATAAATAAATTCTTTCAAATATATAAGAAAATACGTACTCATGTGAGGTCTTGTTTGAATCTTCTAAATGTGTGCATTAAGTATATTAAATTTTATAATTTTTATTAATATGTAATTAAAGATAAGGATCATACAAAATGTGCACTGGCAAACATAAAAGGTGCAATTTGGAAGATCTTTGTGAAACAGAGGAAGTATAATATATATAGTATTAAAAATATGATTTGGAATTGGTTTATGACCCGTGTGTTGCACTTTTTTTGACTTATGACGACTTATATGTAAGATGCTCACTTGACTATTATTGAAAATATTGTCACGAAATTCCTGATTATGAATTAAAAATTAGGAAAAATTGACATAAATAATCCCAACTTTCACCGAGTCTTCTAAAACTAATTCCCACTTTGGATTATTTTAGAATAATCCCAACTTTAAGGGGTACCTTCTCAAAATAATTTGAACTATTAATTATCTATATATTATAGACCTAAAACGAATTAGTGTAGGCAATAAAGTGAAAGGTTGGTTTATTTTGAGAAGATCCCCTCAAAAGTTAGGATTATTCTGGAATAATCCAAAATTAGGATTATTTTGAGAAGACTGGTGAAAGTTGGGATTATATATGTCAATTTTTCTTAAAAGTTATAAGCGAGTCATATATACTATACACTATTACTCTAGATGTGCATAAAGTTGAATCACAATATTTCATCATAAGGAGTACTAATACGTGGAGGATTTTATCACTAATCAATATCTCTATTATATAAGTGAAGGGGAGGCATGGTGTCCTTCATTAAATGACTATATTACCCTTACTTTTTCAATTACATCAATTTTGTTTAAATTTTCAAAATAATAATGGGTAATCAATCGATTGATATATTTGCCTTTTTTAAAACTACAATTAGAACAACTTAAAAACTACAAAGCCAAAGCCCCAGTCCGGGCGGGCGGCGGCGGCGCGCGTGTGGCAACCACACATCACCACGAACCCACTAAAAGCCTCATTTTCTACTCAACTCAAAGGGTAGAGGAAGTAATGGTTATAAACCTTACTCTTCCCTTATATTGTTTCAATGTGGGACAAAAGGAAAAATTATTTCTTACGTATTCTTTTGAAGCAAACTTAAAGTTACTACCAAAAACTCCAACAGTATATTGAAGAATTTCATTCAAGAGATTACCTGGGCTAAAATTTCAACGTGAACTATATAGAAAAAATTTAAGAACTACGTGAACTTATAAAAAAATTTAGATAATTATATAGAAATAAGAAGAGAATGGTGGCAGGGGAGGGAGTAAGTGAACTTAGTTCCAGATTATTATTACTACTTTTTTTTCTTATTACTACCCATGATGACCTGATATTTTTTTCCAAATTGTTATATAACGTGGAATACCATGATGCAAATCGACTTGACATAATTAATGAAATACTTACCCGATTTATCAATCAAACAATTACTATAGAATCATACTTTTTCTTAATTAAGATAATATATATTATTACCTAAAATAAAATTTCAAATATTAGTAAAATCAACATAAATTAAGAACTAATTATGGAAAAAATGCATAAGATTTTCATTAAGTCACCATTTCAAATATTGTATTGTATTGCCAAATGTACTTTTATAATATGACATATGAATATATGATGAAAATTACAAAATGTTCAACTTTTCAACAGGTGGAAGGAGATTAGTTTTATGAACAAAGGTTGCATACCACTAATATGAACTAATATGAATTAAATTACAATAATGACCTTTATCTCTTCAAATGCTTCTAAGGTCTCTTGATTTACTATCTGCTTCCAATCAAATCACACGACAAAAATAAAAATAAATCATATTTCATTGTATTAAAAATCACAATTATAAAGATAAGCATTGCAGAAGGTCAAAAAATCCATTTTGCTGCTACAACATACAGCTTGTTACGTTGCATATAATCATGCTTAGTCAAACTTATCATCTTAGCACTTGTTGTATTGCAGAAGGTCAAAAAAAAAAAAAAAAAAAAAAAACAAACTCATGCACAAGCAACAAAACTACAGTGGTTTATTAAAAAAAAAAAGAAACTGAACTATTACTACGGCACTGGCCCTCAAGCTCGCACCCGAGTGGGAACCATCCTAGATCAAGTAACTCCGCCATGCACTTTTTTGTAACTATATACAAACGTATCTTATATATTTGATAGGTTCTTGTTGAGTCCAACTTTAATTAATATAATCAAGCTTTTCCTTATTCTCTATAATTATCAACCAAGAAGAAACATGGTAATGGTTAGTGTTATTGCTTCCTTTCTCTGCCTCTGCCTGCGCTGCTACTACATGGTGTTCTACTGCTGCTGCTTCTGGATCTTCTATCTCCTCTACCACAGTGGTTTGCTTTGTTGGGAAAGAATACAAATAATCTTGCAGCGGAAATAATATTCGTTTTCCCTTTCGTGTATGAACAAAATAGGCTAACAATTATATCCCTATGATATAATAGAACAACTCACAAAGTGTTTATAAATGTAAACTAATATTCGATGGTATATCTCAAAATGTAAAGTGTTTCTATATTTCTGAATGTGATGCTATTAAAAAGCTACATGATTACACAATATATAATCCTTCTATTACTAAATAATGAGCGAATGAAATGAAATAAAGTATACCTCATTAATCATCTCCCTATTTTTCCTCTATATCTTTATTTCATTTCCTATAAATTATCCTTTACTTGTTTTTAGCAAAATCTAAATATAAGGAGGAATATTATCCAACATGCTTCCATTGTGTTGCTGCTGCAGTTGGGTTGTTGTTGTCGTTGCTTCTCTCTCCGCTACCGTGTTAGCGTGTTTTAGTTTAGTGGTAAGCTATAGTATCATGTCTACTTATACTTGCAATATTGTATATAGCATAATTTTATTAAAATCCGAAAAATAAGGTTGATTGACAATTAAAAATTCAAAAATAAAGGTTGATTGAGATTTTAGAATCCTTTCCATAATTGACGTTTTTTGTATCAGTCAAATTAATCTAATTTGACAATGATTTAGTATTGATTATGTACATAGAGATTTGATAATAATTGCCAAAATTATAAGCATAAATCACGGCACTATCATGATCTTGCCTGATTTTTTCATAAATTTTTATAATTATAATTTGTATTGCCACGTGGACACCCTATTGGAGAGGTTATTAATTTTCGATGCTCTAGAATTACTTGGTGATTGTGAGCATGCCACATATGATTTATCATTTTGCTTTAGAAAATAATATAGATTATTCGAGAATGATTTTTATTAGAGATATGATCTTTTTTTTGTCAACTTATACGAGACAACGGCTTGTTATTTATTAGCAAGAACGGTAGCTATTATTTATTTACTCGAGGCAATGTCTTGTTATTTATTAGCAAGAATGGTAGCTATTATTTATTACCCATGTACGTCTTGTAGTAAGTCATGTGGATAAGGTAGTAACCCCTCGTCATAGACACATTAAGGAATACTTAAACTTGGGGGTGCACACTTTAAAAAAGGTACCTAGGCAAGGAAAAGGATTTTTATTAAAGTTATACTTTGTATATGCAAGTATTATTAAGTATTTAAGGAAGGCTTTTTGAAATTAAATATTTCAAATGATTAAGAAAATAAAGTATTTACTATCTCGCATGTACATGTATTCGGTATTTTATATCGACACACTTTTATATTTGTTTTGTTTTGTTTTATGGTTTTGTCCCTGTGATGACCCGATTTTGGCGAGCATATTTTACAGGTTGATATGATGCATAATTCAAATGGGCGGAGCTAGTGAGGATTAAAAATTAAGCTAGGAGTTATTATTTTATTTTCTCTAAATTTCAATTATTCTCATACTTGAACAATAAAGTTTATTTCAATAAAGAGTTAGTTATTTTAGTTATTTCGCTGCATTAGTTTAAAGTTCGGTTACTAGTTAGTATTAAATCCTTTAACTTTATCGCGTGGCGGTAATACTTACAAGTTTCTCAAGTAGTTTTGTATTAAAATATGTTTTCCAAAAGAAAAAAATTTGGGGATGTTACATGCGATCGTATGCATAACTAATCCAAGGTTAGTCGCCTAGTGGGTGATGCTTCTAGGGCTATATCACCGGGTCCGGTCGAATATGTGATTAGTTTCCGGCCGGGGGCGACCCACAAGTAGTTGTGGCCGAATTTGTGGAGTCCTCAGCGCAACAAAGGCGTTGATGTCCTCAAGTGCGGGTGTATGTAATACCCCTCATGATTGCTTTAAAGAGGTTTAGCCGATCTACTTCATTCTAATAAGATGCGACCTCCGAAGTTTCTTAATGTGTGCATGAGAGGGGACAAAATATGCCGGAAGAAATTGTGTTGTTATTAAGGACAGTTGTGGCCCTAGATGCGCATGGGTGACAATAGTCAAGACTACTGTATGGGTCGAGATGTTACACATATACTAGTGGAAAAAGTTTAACCGCTCCGGTCAAAATAGGCATTACGAGATCCGATTTTTGGTGCGGAGCGGTTTGGCTTCGGAGCGGTTGACAAAAGTCAACCGCCGCTGGTCGAAAGCCGGATCGGTTGACCGGCCAACCGGTCGGTTTTAGACGAAAACCGAGATCGGCTATGTTTTAATGAACATAAAAAAAAAGTGTGCGTCTAGTTGAAGAATCAATTGAGGGGAGATAATAGACAAAATAACGAGATCGTATGCCAACTTTGAATAATAAAATCAAAGGCTCAAAGCTATTAAAAAAAAGGAATGGCGAAATTACGAAACTATAGGAACTAAAGAACGAATTTAAGAACGAAAAAAAAAAAAGAAACTAGACAAACTAAATTATGTCGGTATCATTAACGTACAGTGAAGATTTGCTAAATTATAGGAAACAAAAATTACAAACTAAATATACAAAAATGAAAAATAACTACAAAATAGAAACTAGATGCGGAATTACAAAAGAAAATAAAAAACTCGAGATATGGAATTACAACAAGACTAGAAAACGACAAAATTGGTAATTAAAAACCAAAAATATATCTATTCGGATCTAACTTCTTTTCGCGCTTCATCCTTCGCATTTTGTGCTTTGTTGGCGATAAGAGAGAAGGGTTGAAGACTTCCTTTGCGGTTTTTGCCTTGCCGATTGATGAGAGAGCGGGCTGGTTGTTGTGGTTGCTCCTTAGCGTTTCCATCGCTTTTCTTTTTGTGGCCGGCGATGAGGTGGTTGTTGTGGGGGAAGTGAAGAGAGGAAGAACGATGGTGGCGGTGGTGAGGGGTTAGAGTGGTGGCGTGAGAGTGGCGGAATTAGTGGCGTGAGGTGGTAGCATGAGAGTGGTGGAGTGAGAGTGGTGGCGTGCGAGGAGAGGGATCGAGAGAGGAGGGAAGTGATAAGAGAGGAGAGGGTTAGGGTCGAAGTGAGGAGGGAAGTGATGAGAGAGGTAAGAAGGTTAGGGTTTTGAGCCTTATATCCCTCCAAACCAATTAAGCTGGGCCGAATGATATTTGAGCGAACCGGGCCGAACGAACATTTTGGCGTCCCAAAAATTTGCGATTCGGTTATGCGAACCGAGATAAGTTGATAGAAAATCGGAGCAATTTTACGTTAGCCGATCCGGTTCATCTGAAGAACCGGATCGATAAATTTGCCGCGTTTGCCTCCAAAAAAAACGGATGATTTACGGATCTGTTAAAGCCGGATCTGTTGTGTTGTGACATATAAGGTTTTTTCCAATGGTGATACTACAACCGAAGTTCACAAAATAGAATCATGATTAACATAGGTAATCTATTAAGAGTTTTAGAATTGAAATTGATGCGAGATCAAGCTATGTTTAATTTGCTTTCTTAGGATTGTTGCATGGTTTTACTTTACTCTTAAAGTGAAGGTTTTACATGTAACAAAAAAATATGTCTTTTATTGTTAGTTAAGTTAGTTAGTTAAAGTAACTTAATTAAATAAAGATCCGAAAAATCAGCTTGTAATTCATTTGCTTAGGCTCCAAGAAGATGAGTTGTCATGAGTTGTAATAAGGAAAGTAAGGGAAGAGGAGTTGCTAGGTTGGCCGTGTGATGCTTGTATGATTTATGGAAAGTTTTTGCAAAGCTTTTCTAAATCAAATGTTTCCTTATTATGTGCTAGATTCTAGGCTAGTTTTAAGGGGAAACGTTCCTTATATTTTAGCTTGTAATTTCGGCCATATGTTTGCTTGGTGAGCAAGGGTTTTCTTGTTCATCTTCTATAAATACATGCCTAGTCCTATGAGGCTGAGTAAGAATTGATAATTAAATTTTCGGACTATTTGTCTTTGTAAGTGTTGGACAGATTTTTCCAAGACTTGATTGTTTTAGGGAGTGAACCTAAACACACGAACCTTAGTGTTAGGCGAGTGAAACCTACAACTAAGTGAGATACGAGTGAGCCAGTAAGTGAAGCTAATAAACTTAATCTAAAAACACATCATAATTCGAACCCTTGGTGAGTGAAGCCTAGGTATTAGAGTTAGAACCCTTAGGGAATCATAAGTGAGTGAAGCTTGTGAGGAACTATGCCAGATTCCGTTCACGGAATCATATCAATTGGTATCAGAGCAATGTGGTTGTGGAGGCGCGTGAGGGAGTGTTCAAGCTTGGATTGAGCTAAAATTTTGTGTGGTGATAGTAGACATCTTGAAGTTTGTTGTTTCAAAATTTCGTGTCAATCCGAGAAGTAACGAAGTTGCAATGTAGCCAAACATCCGACGTTGTTATGGGGGATAGTGAGGCGGACCAACGAAGGGATGCTAAGTTGGAAGCACTTGCTAAAAAGAACGATAACTTGCATGAGATGCTCACCCAACTAACATTGGAGATGTTCAAAAGAAGAAGGGTGATGAGGCACGAGCACCAAAGGAGGACTCACTTAAACTTGGGGATCTTCCTGAGTTTGATGGAGCACAAGATCCAGATGCATACTTAGAGTGGGAACGAAAACTTGAAAGGCTTTTTGAACACAAGGGTATTATTGACCATAAGGCTTTCACTTATGCCGTGCTTAAATTGTCTAAACTTGCTTCTCTTTGGTTTGATAATATGCGAGATGCGACGAGAAAGAGAAGGGAATTAGTTCATGGGATGACTTGAAATTGAAGATGAAGAAGCGGTTTGTCTCAAGAACTTATAAACAAGATTTGTTACATCAAGCTCAATACTTTGCAGTAAGGAAGTATGGATGTGGAGGGATACATCAAGGAGTTTGAGAGGTTGTCTTTGGCGTGTGATTGCAAAGATGTTGAGGAGCAAAAGATCTCAAAGTTTCTCGTGGGGTTGAACTTGGAGATTAGTCATTGGTCGGTCCCCTAGGTGTCGTTACTTCCTATGGTTCCGGGTCAAGAATAAAATCTCCCTAGTCTAACTAACTAGCCTAATAAGGTAGTATAGCGTAGTAAGGGGTCGTATCCACGGAGAAGCAAGGGGTTTTACACTTAGTTCAGGATGCAATCAATTGACGGGAGTAAAAAGGCGGTTTGAGTTAACAACTAGACTACCTAAGGAAAATAAAATAAGAGTGATTAATCAATAAGACAAACACTAGGGAGAGGGGAATCATGGAACTAACAAAAATAATTTCGACAACATTTGGTGGGCAATGGTTCAAATCTATTGAGGGTCTCGGTCCAACATCAAGAAGTCACTCTCGCACACCTCTCAACACCGCTACCCAACCCCGCCTATGAGGTCGTGGTCTACCCATCATCAAGTCATCACTAATATCAAGCTTGCTCTCACATAACCTAACATTAGCACAAGATTTAAGCATAAAGGTGATCAAGTTTCATACTTTTACAATAAAATACCTTGATTCGAGCATCAAAAGAACAATCACCAAAGCAAACCAAACATCATTCAAAATCATCACAACGTCCCATTATCCCCCTTCCCTAGCTAGAAATCTAGCCTAGGAAGGAGGAGAACATAGTAAGACTAGTAAAAGCAACAATAAAAGGAGCAAACATACTAAAACTACTAGGCATGATTAGTGAAAACGAGAAAGATTGAACCTTTGAACAATAGACTACTAATGACTAATCAAGACAAGTATAAACCAATTTAAACAAGCCTAAAACTAAACAAGTACCAAAGATAAACTAGGAAATAAGGATAACAGACTAGAAATTACCAAAAGATTGATGCTTTGATTGATAAAAATGAAGAACAAATGTTGAGTTACAACTTTCTCTCTCCTAAGAATGTGTTTTTCTCTCTCTAATTAACCTAGAATAATGTGCTCTTCCTTTTGAATCCTCTTTTCTAGAAATAAAAGCTTGCCCTAAATGTCTGAAGAGAGGGTATTTATACCTCTCACAAATACAATTTAAAGTAAAGGCAAACAGCGAAAAAAAATCGGGAGTTGAACCATTCAGAGCTCCCGCTCCAGGCGTGGAGCGCGAGCTCTGAACTTAATGAGAGAAATTTCAGCAGCAGGTCGATGCTCTCGCTCCATGCGTGGAGCGCGAGCTTCGAGCGATCGAGGCTCCCGCTCCATGGTTGGAGCACCGGCTCCGAGCATAATGGAAGATAGTTCAAGCAGCAAGAGCCAAAGCTCCCGCTCCATGAGTGGAGCGCGAGCTCGAGCGTCGAAGCTCCGCTCCATGGTTGGAGCGCCGGCTCCGAGCATAATGGAAGATAGTTCAGCAGACAGGCCGAAGCTCCCGCTCCATGAGGCTGGAGCGCCGCCTTCAAATCCTCGCGGAATTGGTTGTATGCGGGGAACTCGGAGCTCCCGCTCCATGAGGCCGGAGCGCCGCCGCTCCGGCTCGCTTCTACTCTCCTTTGCTATTTGAAGCTCTCTTTCTCCATCCAAAGGTTCCCTTTTGCCATTCCAAGCTTCGACAATCTCGATTAGGCCGATACGGAACCTAAAAGAAGATAAGAACAAGTCATAGCATAGGGTGTTCACAACATTCAATCTTCGCATGAAGAGAAAACAACGTAAGACCCCCAAAAAAAAAGAGGACTCAAAATGCATAAAGCTAATAGAATCACTAACATCGAACAAAGCTAAGCTAAATAAGCATAAAAATGGACTAAACAAGGGCATAATTAGGGTGGAAAGAGGCCATAAAAGCGGCGTTAAAAGCCACTTATCAAACTCCCGCAGACTAAGTCCTTTGTTCGTCCTCGAATAAAGAGAAAGCAATAAAGTCTGTACACTAACTCACTTTCGTAGGAATCACGGTCAATTTTAGCGTAAATGACAAGCCCTTTAAACTTCAAAGTCGCCAAGGAGGACGAGTGTGTTCTCGTAAGGGTTTTCTAAGAGTTTGACCCATAACTCTAGATCTTAGAATCCAAGGCAAATCAAAAATAAATAAACCAAAGAAAATAAAATGGTGCTCTTAAGTGAGATTTTGACGAGAAGCAAACGCAAATGGATGCAAGAATTTCTAGACATTAAAAGTAAGCATGCTTGATGCGCTCAAGTTATACGATGTTCTTGTGGTATTTTAGGTGCACATTGCTAAGGGATTTGTTCGTAATTGTTAAGGTTTGCATATAAAATCATCCTTAGCGGAAGTTCGGAGTTTTGCGATATAAGTTGTGTTAATGTTATGCATTCCGAGCTTCCAAGGTAAAATGCATTTGAGCCGAGCATCACAAGCCACAAGCTCGCCAAGCCAAGCTCGAAGCATCGCATGCGAGCACGACCGCCCGACGCCCATCGCAGCGGCCCGCAACCAAGCTCACCCATCGCAGCAAAGCCAACGCACGCCCAAGACCAAGCCGCCCAGCCCGGCGCTTCGCCCGGCGCTCGACCTCGGCCCAGCTGCCCGGCCAGCGCTCGCCCAGCGCCCATCCGCACGCCCGGCAGCACCTGCCCGGCTCGCACCTCGCGAGAATGGTCGCACCTCGCGACTCAGTATCTCGCACCTCGCGAGGAATCTCGCACGGTGCGACCTGCGTGGTTTTGGCCCAGCTCTTCGTCTCGTTGCGAAGGCGTAGCTTATCGCACGGTGCGACACCGTATCGCACCTCGCGACCCCTAGGTCGGTTTAAATGACGGCTAACTTTTGAGCCTTAGTATAAATACTAAACTTTGTTTTTAGACCTAGGGGGCAGCAGCCACAAGGGGATGGAGTTTCCAAAACTCCACTCCTCTCTTGTTGTCTTCTCTTTTTAGTTTTTATTTTCTAATTTAGTTTTCGTAGATTTCAATTATGGGATTGGCTATTGCTATGCCGATTGTAGCTTGAACCGTTCTTGAACGAGATTTATATGGAGCTTCAAGCATTATTGTGAGATCTTTCTTCTCTATGTATTTTCTTTGATTATGGTTTAATTTCTATGCTTGCTTTCTATGGTTTTTGCATGATTATGCTAGGAACGTTACTAGTTTGATTGTGTAATAAATCTAATGCTAGATTTAAGAATAGAATCGGATTGTTTTATTCTTTTATCATTTGGTAGCAAACTAGGGAGTAATTTAGATGCAGATCATCTTAGTTATTTCTTGGGGAAATTGAATCAACTGTTGAACGTTTATCGCTTGTATGACGTTAGCAGGTCTATTGGTTCTCTGTGTTTATTGCTGCTATCGGATTGAACTTAGACGCAGATCGGACTAGGTTATCCTTTAGTTAGAGTTTTATAGTCACGCTGATCGTGCTATTCAACTAGGAATAAGGAGAACACGAGATTAATTCTCGACAATAGATAATTATGGAAATAATTAGAGTGGATGTTCAAGGATCGATAATGAATTGAAGTGCATGTTAATCGGATTCAAGATCCTTCCTATAATTGATTTCTCATTTTGTTTATATGCTAGTTAGTTGTAGTTTAGTTATAATCTACTTGAAACCCCCCTTTTGTAATTATTATTAGGTTTCTCGGCCCTTAGCTTAATCTAGGTTTCGAATCACGCTAAGTTCTAAACTCGTCCCTGTTTCCCTGTGGATACGACCCCTACTTCCATTATACTTGCTTAGTGTAAAAGAGAGTAGGAGAAATTTTATCTTTGGCCGGGTGGCGTTCACGACAAGCGCGGCCCGCCAAATTTTGGCGCCGTTGCCGGGGAAACGGTGTTACTTGTTTTTATTTAGAGTGATTTTTGGATGGTATTGCTTGTGCTCTTTGTTTTTGATTGGCCACTCATATAAAGAATTCCCTTTTTGTTTGAGTTTCTAGTTTTCATCTTCCATTGAGCTCTATGTATTTCACTTTCGTATTTTGGACAAGAAGCATGGAACTTGTTGCTTAAACTATCTTGGGAATGATTGATTGAAGCTTTTGACGGCTTATTGTTTGGTTATTGTCTAGCTTTAATTATTGATATTAATGGTCATGACTTGGATTAGCTAGGAGTACTACTAGTTGATGTTTGTTGTTGACTTAATGCTAGGTTTGGGATATAATCAGATGTTATATGCTCAACCATGTTGTAGTAAGCTAGGTATTAACGATGCATTGCAAGAGTTCTTCTCAATCAATTTTGCAGGAACTTGAAGTGGAGATTGACATGGAACCACCATTGTCACACATGGAGCACAACCCAATGATTAAGCTTAAGGTATTAAGTCGAGCTCACGACTTTAAACAACAGCGCTTCTCGGGAGGCAACCCGAGACCCCTTTATTTTCTTTCTTTTCCTTTATTTTTCATCAAATTCCCACCACCACAACAAATTTTCTTTCACCCACCGCCTACCCACTAAAAGATCCACAACCAATCTTAATTCGCTTGGAACCAAAATCCACAAAAGAAAATCCGTTGGGAGGACTTCAATAGCTAGGAGTTGGTAACACTAGAGGATTGAGATTGTTAATGTATCTTTTCGATCTCTTAAGCTAGGAGCAAATCTCAAAAATTCAAAACTTTTGAACTTGTCATTTGTTTGAGTGATTCGAGGGAGCGGGTTGTGAGTTGAGTTAGGAGATTTGAGTTAGTGTTGTTAAGAAATTTGGAGTTTGACGGATTGCTTTTCATGAGTTTTGACCATCGATCTTCGATTTACCCGATTTTCAAATTTCCCCCCCTATTTTCAGTATACTTTTTCTTTTTAATTGTCGACACATTGAGGACAATGTGTAGTTTAAGTAGGGGGGAGGGTATTCTCATTCTCATGTATCTATGTTGTATATATTACTTTTAATTTGAAATGAAAAAAAAAATAAATAAAATAAAAAAAAAAAAAAAAAAAAAAAAAAAAAAAAAAAAAAAATGATGATGAAATGAAACCCGGCTGAGTTGAAAACCCACAAGGGTGGGCGACTCGAGCAAAAATGGGGGCCCGGATAGGTTGAAAACCCGAAAGGGCAACTTATGCAAAAAAGTGGCTTATATTGAGCGGGTAAGATGGTGAGATGAAAAAAATGTGAGAAGCTAGGATGAAAACCCGAAAGGGCTCCTAGGCAAAATGAGAGATTAAGAGAGAATTATACACTTTGAAAACTCATTTGCCGGAGATGGTGTCATAAGGTTGAAAGCGTTTTCGGGTTGGGTTAGTGAATTCATCCTTTGTTTTGTGAAGATCTATTTAAAGTTGGCTTTCACATTCTTTTGGTTAATTGTTTGTTTTTGGGAGTAAGCATGGAGTATATTCCTTTTTGTCTTTGTTCCATGGCTTGCTTGTTTAGATTAGTTGTAGTAGTAGTAGTTTTTAGATCATCTTTTGGAGGTTTGGGAGAGGTGATAGTTTAGTGTGTCGTGAGTCGACATTTTGATTCGTGTTGGTGTTGTTTGGTGATTATTGTTGTCGCGTCTTTTTATTTTTTCGGAGTGAGCTCGAATCTAAGTGTGGGGGAATCATCGTCCCTTACGTTTAGGTTTTTGAGCGGATGTTGTTAAGATGTGATGATGATGATGTAGTTGATGGGGAGTGTAGGTTGGTGTCGTTAGCTTGGGTGATGATTTATTTGGTGATCCTCATTTTGAGTTTACTCGAGGTCGAGGTAAAGTTCAGTGTGGGGGGGTATTTGATGCGCTCAGGTTATACGATGTTCTTGTGGTATTTTAGGTGCACATTGCTAAGGGATTTGTTCGTAATTGTTAAGGTTTGCATATAAAATCATCCTTAGCGGAAGTTCGGAGTTTTGCGATATAAGTTGTGTTAATGTTATGCATTCCGAGCTTCCAAGGTAAAATGCATTTGGCCGAGCATCACAAGCCACAAGCTCGCCGGCCAAGCTCGAAGCATCGCATGGCGAGCACGACGCCCTTGGCGCCCATCGCCGCAGCGGCCTTGGCCCAAGCTCACCCATCGCAGCAAGCCAACGCACGCCCGGCACCCAAGCGCCCGGCCCGGCGCTCGCCCGAGCGCTTCAGCGGCCTCGACCAGGCGCCCGGCCAGCGCTCGCCCAGCGCAGCCCGCACGCCCAGCCGCCCGGCTTGCCCCGGCGGCTCGCACCTCGCGAGAATGGTCGCACCTCGCGACACGTATCTCGCACCTCGCGAGGAATCTCGCACGGTGCGACTGCGTGGTTTTGGCCCGGCTCTTCGGCTCGTTACGAGGCGATAGCTTATCGCACGGTGCGACTGTATCGCACCTCGCGACCCCTAGAGTCGGTTTAAATGACGGCTAACTTTTGAGCCTTAGTATAAATACTAAACTTTGTTTTTAGACCTGAGGGCGAGCGGCCACAAGGGGATGGAGTTTCCAAAACTCCACTCCTCTCTTGTTGTCTTCTCTTTTTAGTTTTTATTTTCTAATTTAGTTTTCGTAGATTTCAATTATGGGATTGGCTATTGCTATGCCGATTGTAGCTTGAACCGTTCTTGAACGAGATTTATATGGAGCTTGAAGCATTATTGTGAGATCTTTCTTCTCTATGTATTTTCTTTGATTATGGTTTAATTTCTATGCTTGCTTTCTATGGTTTTTTGCATGATTATGCTAGGAACGTTACTAGTTTGATTGTGTAATAAATCTAATGCTAGATTTAAGAATAGAATCGGATTGTTTTATTCTTTTATCATTTGGTAGCAAACTAGGGAGTAATTTAGATGCGAATCATCTTAGTTATTTCTTGGGGAAATTGAATCAAGCTTTGAACGTTTATCGCTTGTATGACGTTAGCGGGTCTATTGGTTCTCCGTGTTTATTCTTGCTATCGGATTGAACTTAGACGCGAGATCGGACTAGGTTATCCTTTAGTTAGAGTTTTATAGTCACGCTGATCGTGCTATTCAACTAGGAATAAGGAGAACACGAGATTAATTCTCGACAATAGATAATTATGGAAATAATTAGAGTGGATGTTCAAGGATCGATAATGAATTGAAGTGCATGTTAATCGGATTCAAGATCCTTCCTATAATTGATTTCTCATTTTGTTTATATGCTAGTTAGTTGTAGTTTAGTTATAATCTACTTGGAAACCCCCCTTTTGTAATTATTATTAGGTTTCTCGGCCCTTAGCTTAATCTAGGTTTCGAATCACGCTAAGTTCTAAGCTCGTCCCTTGTTTCCCTGTGGATACGACCCCTACTTCCATTATACTTGCTTAGTGTAAAAGAGAGTAGGAGAAATTTTATCTTTGGCCGGGTGGCGTTCACGACAAGCGCGGCCCGCCAATGCTCAAAGATGTCCATAGGTTGATTAAAACATACCATACACTAAGCATAGAGAACTAGATAGAGCACATTTCCTCATATTCTACAACCATACATACCCGTTCTCTCGACTAGTTCAAATTCGCCAAACTCAGAAGAATGGAGCCGATAAATGTAATAAGAAATAGAATAGGAGAAGGTTACTCGACATCTCGACATAGCACACTCGCTCAATAGGCTTGATTCCAATCTTCCACCACCGACAATGACTCGACCCTCTAAGGTCAAAATGACTTTTTTAAGGGTAGAAACGTAGGCTAGGGGTAAAGGGTGTGAATATTTGGATAGTGGTGCTCAATCCTAATATAGTGAAGCCTTAGCGAGGAGTGAAAGAGCTAAATAACCATGAATCACAAATCACATTTAACCATTTAGGGATAAGTTTCCCCCAAACTTATTCGAAAACATAACAATAAAAGAACTATTTTGGATTTTCTTTCTTTTTCTCCCTTTCTTTTTTCATTTTTCCCACCTTCTTTGACTTTGGGTGGCTTTTTCTATGAAGTTGCAATTGCATTTATTCAAGAATATACACAAAATTTCCACTATACTACAAGAATCTCATCATTTTCCTTTCCCCTTATTTGTTTCAAATATCACTCAAGACAATCGCTCTAACTTCACTATTCACTACAAGGGTGAAAAATAAAACAAGGAGGCAATTGGCTTGTATTGAGGTAATCAAAGAAAAGGATAAGGCTCAAAGGGTTGAAAGGAAGGGCATATGCAAACAAAAACAAAACCCAGAAAAAGAGAAAACAAGAATAAAAAGCCTAAAACTATAAAAGTAAAAACAGTCACCGAAATGAACGCCTTTATCTTTCCCTAGAGTGGCTCGGTCGCGATCTAAGATAGATTAGAGTAAAGTTCTCGATAAAAGTATGCGATGTCGAGGATCCATGCACTCAAAATAGATGTTGAGGCTTTTTTTTTTTTGAAAGTCCCTCACATGGGATTATCAAGCCGAAATGCTACCTTTAAGGTTTGAAATCACTAGAGAGAGCAACACCATCATACCACGATCCATGAATTAAGGTCTTGTGCTCTCAAAAAGTTCTCGAATCCCGGCCGGGTATAGTCATACGGGGAAAAGTACGCTGCTCCCCTAATTTGGGAGGATGGGCCTTGCCAATAGGGGTAGAGCGGCTCACGAGGAGTGCCATCAATGTGCTCCTCTCCCCAACTTGGCACTCCGGCCCTAGATCGGAGGCCAATAGGGATGGTTAGCCGCGGGGCGATTTGCCCTTGCTCCACAAAATGGTTGAAAAGCAAAGAATTCTGGAGCGCCATCCCCGGTTATTGGCCTCCAATTGGCCCACTTGCAAACTTAAGTTATGAAAAGCATTTTCGATGTTAAAACTAGAAGGGTAGGAGTGGCTCATACCTCCCTCCCACTCTTGGGAGGGGGTGACGTTCGTGCTCCACTCCTTGTGGTTACGGTTGTCGTTGTTGTTGTTGTTGTTGATGTTGCTGCTGATGTTGTTGCCTTGCTCGGTTTCTTCTTTCAATCTCATTCGGATCGAAGCTACTGAAGCATCAATCTCCTCAGTAGGACTCCCACGGACTTGCGGTGTTCTTTGGGGGTTCGATCATGAATCTATTGGGGATCTTGCACCATATTGCACCCTTGATCAACCAAAAGGTAGCTCCGGATGTCTCTTTGATGAATTTCATGTTCTTGAGGTGATCAAGGTTTAGAACCGAACCATAGTTCTCCGGCTCCATCTTTTACAAGTTGCTCTTTGTACCGGAGCTTATAAACGAAGCCATGTCACCATCCCTTCCAATTGGATGGGCCCTTTCATTCTTGTGTCTTGCTTGATGGTGAGCATCCTCGTGGCAAGCAAGAAACCCAAGTTAACTTTATCGCCTGAGGTTATTTTGATCTAGCTGACCTTCTTCCTTGCACTTGCTCTCCACAACGAATGAAGTTCTTGGTCGCTCATTTTTCCAAGATCTTACAGGGAGAAGAAACAAATACACCAACATCCGATGGAAATACCTCGATGCGGCATGATGGATTTCCGAGGCCTTGGATGAGTTAGAAAGGAAATCCCTAGACCCATCGGTTATCGTCTTCCACCAAGCTTGCATGTCATAGCCTTGAATTCCATCCCCGGAAACGATCACACACCTCGGCTCCAGGGATCCCCAACCAAAATACTCATTAAACTCGTGAGGCTCATGGTGTCTTTGGTGGTTGAAAAACCTGAATTTAATCTCAAAGGCATTCCCCGCCTCCGTAGATGTCCTCTTGAATTCAAAGCTAGCTAAGAATTCTAGAGTTAGAGTGCGGTAGGTGAGGGGGAGGTTGTCTGGGGTGGTTGTAGGTCTTATACGTGGTAATCCAATCATTTGGGATTTGATTTTTTAAGAAACGGGGGCAAAGCCGAGTGTGCGGGCAAGATCACACACTTTATCCTCAATCCCAAGGTGGAAACAAGTTATAGGATCGTGGAAAGGGGTTTGTTTCACCTTTCCTCTTCTCAAGCTCACGAAACCTTGCTTTATGTTCGGGTTTGGTAAGGTTCACACTGTAGGAAGGTGAGGTGCTAGTGCGAGGTCTTTTCGAACCCATTACACCAGGTATAAAACACAATAGTCAACAACAATAATCACCAACAACAACAAAGTCAACCAACAAAAACCAACAACAAAATCCAAAGGTTTAGAATCCAAGGATTTTCCTCAACAACCACTACAACTCCACAAGTATCCCCAAAAATTAGGACAAGTAACCAACAATAACACCACCACAATCACCAATTAATCGATTTCAAGAACAAACTCCAAGCCAAAACACCTAATTTTATCTAACACAAAAACTCCAAGGGAAGCCCTAACAAAACCAAGCACAAATACTCAAGAATAAGCAAAATGAACTTGATTAGGAGAGATTTTACCACAATTGGAACCAAATTCTTCTTCTTATTGTACAAAGGAGAGTAAACCCGAGTGAAATCCGAAGTGGCCCGAGTAAAAACCCCAAATTGATGCTAAGAGTTGAACTTGGAGTGGGAAATTTGGAGTAGAAGTGAGAATGGGGAACGTTTTGGGTGTTTTTTGAGAGGAATTTGAGTAATATTGATGAGTAAAAGTAGTGATTTGTGGAGGGTTTGGGAGGAATGAGGGTGGTTTGAGGAGAGAGAGTGAGGGGTTTGAGGGGTTTGAGTGAGAGAATGGGAGAAAGTGGGGGTTGTTGTGCGTGCTTATTTTTTTCGGAACGGGCGCTCGAAGCTCCCGCTCCAACCCCAAAGCCGGGCGCTCCGACGGGCGCCGTATGATTTTTTTTCAAAAAAATCGCCCAAGCTCCCGCTCCAATATTCAAAGCGGGCGCTTTGACCAGCGGGTGCTCCAAACGTCCGGAAGCGAGGGCTTCATAACTTTGGCATTTGCTTTGCTGCGGCCTTGAAGAGCCGAGGGCTCCAAATTCTCGGCTTTATTTTGCTTTGAGCTTCGGAGCGAGCGCTTCAAGATGTTGGAGCGGGAGCTCTATATCCGATTACCACTTTTTTTTTCTTTCCACAGGGCGGCGCTCCATGATGTTGGAGCGGGGGCTCCAAATTTTCGGCATTCTTCATAATAAGAAAGCGGAATTTGGAGCGGGAGCTCACGATCCCAATACTTAGCCGATTTCCTTTTTCTCTTTTCCTGCACATATACACAACAAACCATACCCTATGGGGGTTTAAATTAGCCCAAAGTGAGATGTAAGACTTAGCTTAAAACTCAACTCAACTATTGGTTAGATGGCCCAGAAGTCGTGCCTCGTATTTCTCAATCAAACTAATATCCACCCCCTCAGTGGGAAAAATCCTCCGGATTTTACAATTCACCAAAATAAAATCTAAATCAAAGTTCGACAATAACAAAATATAAACGATATATATAAAGGCGCTTGATTTATGGTCTTAAGCTAGACCTCTTCATCTTCCTCAAATGGCTTCGGGGGACGAGTCGGTTAGGACCGACTCGAGCATCAAACAACTAAGTTTTCCAATTTGTTCCTTATCGAAATACTTCTTGATTCTTTGGCCATTTACCATGAGCCGAGCTCCATCTTCACCTTCCAATTCAAGCGAGCCATAGGGAGTGACCTTGGTGATAGAGAATGGACCGGACCACTTAGACTTTAACTTTCCGGGGGAAAAGACGGAGCCATGAGTTGAATAGGAGAACTTTGTCACCGACCTTGAAGTCGCGATCTTTGATTCTTTTGTCATGCCACTTCTTAGTTTGCTCTTTGTAAAGCCTAGAGCTCTCATATGCATCGAACCTTAGTTCTTCCAACTCATTGAGTTTGAGCGACCTCTTCTTTCCGGCCAAGTCGGGGTCCATATTGAGCATTTTCACGGCCCACCATGCTTTGTACTCAAGCTCGACCGGTAGATGACACCCCTTTCCATACACAAGCCGATAAGGAGTAGTGCCAATCGGGGTCTTGTAAGCGGTCCTTAGAGCCTAAAGAGTGTCATCCAAATGAAGAGACCAATCTTTCCTTGATTTATTTTCCATCCTTTCGAGCAAATTCTTGATTTCACGATTTTAGACATCTACTTGCCCTTGAGTTTGAGGATGGTAGGACAAACCGAGCCTTATGGTGCACATCATACTTTTTCAAGAGAGCTTCAAATTGCTTCTTAGCAAAATGAGACCCTCCATCACTAATGAGACATCGTGGCACTCGAAATCGAGGGAAGATGATCTTTTTGAGCAACTTCATCACTACCTTATGGTCATTGGTAGGTGAAGGGATGGCTTCTATCCACTTGGTCACATAATCCACGGCCACCAATATTGGTTTCCACAAGAAGAAACGAAAGGACCCATAAAGTCCACGCCCCATACGTCAAAAGGCTCAACTTCAAGAATAAATTGTTGGGCATTTCATTCCGTTTGGTTATACCTCCCATTCTTTGGCATCGATCACAACGAAGGATGAATGTGTGAGCGTCTTTTATGCAATGTTGGCCACCAAATGAGGCAATCAAGGATCTTGGCCATTGTTTTACCAACACCACCATGGCCTCCACATGCAAGTGAGTGACAATGCTCCAAAACTCCTTCAATCTCGTGAGTAGGCACACATTTTCGAAATACACCATCACTACACCTCTTGTACAAATGATGATCATCCCAAAAATACCTCTTGACCTCCTTGAAAAACCTTTTTCTTTGATGAGAATTGTAGTCATGAGGCACTACTTCGCTCGCCAAATAATTAGCAATATCGGCGTACCAAGGGATTGTGTTGGAAATGATTGCCATGAGAGTGTCATCACGAAGCTCATCATTGATTGGTTTCTCCGCCTCACCATAGGAAGGATGGTCTAATGGCAACCGAGAGAGGTGGTCCGCCACTAGATTTTCACTCCCCTTCTTATCAAAAATCGCCATGTCAAATTAGTCGTGGCTTGGCATCTTTCTTGCTCATTAAGTACTTGATTGCGGCATGATCGGTGTAGACGATGGCCTTGTTGCAAACAAGATAGGGCCGAAATTTATCAAATGCAAACACCACCGCCGACGATCTCCTTCTCCGTGGTCGAGTAATTCTTTTGTGCATCATCTAGAGTGCGGCTTGCATATGAGAGCACATTCAATTTCTTGTCCTTCCTTTGTCCAAGCACAACACCAACTGCATAATCACTCGCATCACACATTAGTTCAAATGGGAGCTCCCAATCCGGAGCTTGCACAATGGGCGCATCACTAAAGCATTTTTCAAGGTCTCAAATGCCTTTGTGCAAGCTTCATCGAATCGGAACCCCACTTCTTTTTGAAGTAGCCTCGTCAAAGGTCTTGTAATTTGTGAAAAATCTTTGATGAAATGGCGATAAAAGCCGACATGGCCCAAGAAGGCACGCACCCCGGTCACCGAAGTGGGTGGGGGTAGCTTTTCAATCACCGCGACCTTTGTAGGGTCAACTTCAATTCCATTCTTTGAAATCTTATGGCCAAGGACAATGCCCTCCTCAACCATAAAATGACACTTTTCCCAGTTTAATACAAGGTTCGTCTCTTGACATCTTTTTAAGACTTTCTCGATATTTTTTAAGCACTCGTCAAAAGACGAACAGCAAACACTAAAATCATCCATGAAGACTTCAATGACATCTTCAAGCATGTCGGAAAAGGTGGCGGTCATGCACCTTTGGAAGGTAGATGGAGCATTGCATAAATCGAAGGGCATTCTTCGGTATGCAAATGTTCCATAAGGGCATGTAAAGGTTGTTTTATGTTGGTCATCCGGATGAATAGGAATTTGGAAGAATCCGGAGTAACCATCAAGAAAACAATAATGAGAATGCTTTACCAACCTCTCCAACATTTGGTCGATGAATGGCAAAGGGAAATGATCCTTCCTAGTGGCTTTGTTTAGCCGCCTATAGTCATGCACATCCTCCACCCCGTCATGGTACGGGTGGAGATGTCATTTCCCTTGTCATCCTTGACAATAGTCATGCCACCTTTCTTAGGCACCACATGAAGCTGGACTCACCCATTTGCTATCCGAGATAGCATAGATGATGCCCGCTTCACGGAGCTTAAGAACCTCTTGTTTCACAACTTCCTTGAAAGTCGGATTCAACCGCCTTTGAGGCTCAATAGAGGTGGCACGATCATCCTCAAGGTGGATGCGATGCATACACAAGCTAGGGCTAATACCCTTGATATCATCAATACTATATCCTATGACACCCTTATATTTTTCTCAACAACTCAATCAATTTTTTGCAAGGAGATGTCATTAAGGTTAGCATTGACAATAAAAGGATATTCGCTATCATTCTCAAGAAAAGCATATTTGAGAGAGGGGGAAGGGGTTTCAAGTCAACCTTGGGAGGAGGCTTAGAATTCTCCCCCTTGGTCACGTTTTGGATCAATGGGAGCTCATCTTTGCTTTCTTGGGCATCCGTATGAGCTTCATTAAGTTGAGCCTCAATCTCCATGGCCTCTCTTGATTTTTCCATCTCCTCATTATCTTGGAGGGCCTCAAAAAGCATATCATGTCTCATGTTTTGTACCCTCTTATAAATAGCTATCTCCGGCTCCACCAAGTCTACTCGCCACACCATCTCCACCATAGGTTGCTTCAAGGTTTTCGAAAACTCAAACACAGACTCTTTCATCGGCCACCTCGCAAGTGATCGTGTTGTTCTTGCAATTAATCACGGCTCCCATTGTTTTAAGAGCTTCTCTCCCTAGGATAAGAGGAGTATGAGGGTCCTCCTCCATATCCATTACAATAAAATCACAAGGTACAAATATATTACCAACTCGAATTGGTATATCTTCGAGTTCTCCACAAGGTAGCTTAATGGAGCGGTCGGCTAATTGAATTGTCTTCCTTGAAGGCACCATCTCAAGCTTGAGCAACTTTGCAATGGACAAGGGCATTAAGCTCACACTTGCTCCCAAATCGGTCAATGCTCCTTTGGTCTCAAGATCTCCCAATTTCACAGGGAGAGTGAAACTACCCGGATCTCATTGTTAGGTGGCATTTGGCGTTGCACAAGCTCACTCACTTGGTGTGGAAGAGTGATGCATTGTTCATTGAGCTTTTTCTTGTTGGAGAGAAGTTCTTTGAGGAACTTTGCATAGGATGACATTTGTGACATGGCATCAAGGAAGGGAATGTTGATTTCAAAACCTTTCAACATGCTCATGAACTTGTTGTACTTGTCGATCAACTTTTCTCAACTATCCTTTCCGGAAATGGTGGGGGAGGATCGAATCTTGATGGTTGGACATTTGTTGATGTTTGCTTTTCTACCTCGACCTCTCCTTCTCAACACCCTCTTGGGTTTCATTTTCTCCTTTCTCAACAACTTGTTCTTCTTTCTCCTTATCATCCTCTTGTTGCACCGCTTTAGGTACTTGGTATGATCTTTCGGATCTTAGGGAGATGGCCTTCACATGGTGGGATTTTGCGGGGTTCGGAGTAGGTTGACCGAGAAACTTCTCATTTAAGAGTTGAGAAACCCTCTCGGCTAGTTAGGCAACTTGATTGTCAAGGATCTTTTGGTGAGAAGTGGTTTTTTGGAATTTTTGGTCAACCTTTCGATCAAGGTTACTCAACTTTTGTTCAAATTGTTGAGAAATATTTTTGATGTTGTCTAGGATAAGAAGGGTGTCCGTAGATGGGCCACCTTGGGGGTTTGAGGTGTTTGGGAAGGTGGTTGGGGGTTGGTTTGAGAATTGATTTTGTGGAAGGGGCTTGTTGAAGTTGTTTCTAGCATTTGGATGTAAATAGGGAGCTCCTTAGTTCACTTGATTTTGGAAATTGGTTGGTCCACCATAGTCATTGAACCTCGGATTAAGATTGGAGTTAGGGCCTCTCCAATTATCCCTTTAATCTCTTTGATTATTGAGATAACCCATAGCCGCCACATGCTCGGGGTCCTTACCACCACAATAAGAGGTGTCGTGGTTGGTACCCCCATAAATTTCACATGAGAATGAGTTTACTTGCCGAGACGATGAAGAAGAAGCTTGCTCTTTCCCCTAGCTTCTTGTCAAGAAGTTGCTCCATGAAGGCTTTGAGTGACTCTTGGTCAAGCTCAAATTTCCCATTAGCTTTTCCTTGACTTCTTCTCTTACCACCCCATGAAAAGTTGCGAACCACATCCTCAGTTGTATCTTTAAGTTGAGCTTAGGGAACTTTCCTTAATTGGCCTCCGGCTCTGCATCAAGATTGGCTCTACTAATGGGATCAAGAGCATCATAGAAGAATCTAATAAGCGGGAGGCTCGCTATACTCATGATGGGGGCAAGCTCTAACGTACTCATTGAATCGTTCCCGAAGCTTCACCTAGAGACTCATCCGATTCTTGTTGGAAGTTGGAGATCTTCCTTCTCATTTTCGCGGTCTTCTCCTCCAATATAAACTTCTTTAGGAAGGCTTTGGCCACCGCTCTCCAAGAAGTCAAGGAGTTTGGTTTGAGATTCTTAAGCCACCTATAAGCTTTTCCCTGCTAAGGATTGCCGGAAGAGATGCATACGGATGTATTCTTGAGTGACTTGGTTTGTTTGGACCGTGGCGCACAACTCAGAAATCTATCAAGATGCTCGATGGGATTCTCATGCGCGGCTCCCAAAACTGCTCCCTAAGCACCATTTGTGTATATTGTGGATAAAAAGTGAAGTTTGTAGTGGTGGTGGGGAGCAATGCCACCGGTGAGCTCATAGTCCTCCGGATTACCAAAGTCTTGAAATAGAGGGTTGTCATCTTCGGCCATGGCTTCACTTGCCTCACTTGAGGAGTCAAAAATATTTCCTCGTCCTCGGTTTGATGTTCAAATAACCTCCGAACTTGCCTCAAAGTACGGTCGATTTCCAGGTAAAGAGGAGTGGTAGGAATACATTGAGATCTCCTTATCATTCAACAAAGCTAAGCACACTGTTTAGTAATGCCAACACAATAACAAAAATGAAAATAAAAAGCAATTGATGGGCAATAAACTAAGTTAAAACAACACGTTGCTTCCCCAGCAACGGCGCCAAAACTTGGTCGGTCCCCTAGGTGTCGTTATTTCCTATGGTTCCGGGTCAAGAATAAAATCTCCACTAGTCTAACTAACTAGCCTAATAAGGTAGTATAGCGCGATGAGGGGTCGTATCCACTTGAGAAGTAAGGGGTTTTACACTTAGTTCGAGATGCGATCAATTGACGATGGTAAAGAGGGGGTTTGAGTTAACAACTAGACTACCTAAGGAAAATAAAATAAGAGTGATTAATCGATAAGACGAATACTAGGGAGAGGGGGAATCATGGAACTAACAACAATAATTTCGACAACATTTGGTGGGCAATGGTTCAAATCTATTGAGGGTCTCGGTCCAACATCAAGAAGTCACTCTCGCACACCTCTCAACACCGCCTACCCAACCCGCCTATGAGGTCGTGGTCTACCCATCATCAAGTCATCACTAATATCAAGCTTGCTCTCACATAACCCAACATTAGCACAAGATTTAAGTATAAAGGTGATCAAGTTTCATACTTTTACAATAAAATACCTTGATTCGAGCATCAAAAGAACAATCACCAAAGCAAACCAAACATCATTCAAAATCATCACAAAGTCCCATTATCCCCCTTCCCTAGCTAGAAATCTAGCCTAGGAAGGAGGAGAACATAGTAAGACTAGTAAAAGCAACAATAAAAGGAGCAAACATACTAAAACTACTAGGCATGATTAGTGAAAACGAGAAAGATTGAACCTTTGAACAATAGACTACTAATGACTAATCAAGACAAGTATAAACCAATTTAAACAAGCCTAAAACTAAACAAGTACCAAAGATAAACTAGGAAATAAGGATTAGAGACTAGAAATTACCAAAAGATTGATGCTTTAATTGATAAAAATGAAGAACAAATGTTGAGTTACAACTTTCTCTCTCCTAAGAATGTGTTTTTCTCTCTCTAATTAACCTAGAATAATGTGCTCTTCCTTTTGAATCCTCTTGTTTGGAAATAAAAGCTTGCCCTAAATGTCTTAAGAGAGGGTATTTATACCTCTCACAAATACAATTTAAAGTAAAGGCAAACAGCGAAAAAAATCGGGAGCTGAACCATTCAGAGCTCCCACTCCAGGCGTGGAGCACGAGCTCTGAACTTAATGAGAGAAATTTCAGCAGCAGGTCGAAGCTCTCGCTCCATGCGTAAGCGCGAGCTCTGAGCAGTCGAAGCTCCCGCTCCATGGTTGGAGCGCCGCCTACGAGCATAATGGAAGATAGTTCGGCAGCGGGCCGAAGCTCCCGCTCCATGAGTGGAGTGCGAGCTACGAGCGATCGAAGCTCCCGCTCCATGGTTGGAGCGCCAGCTCCGAGCATAATGGAAGATAGTTCAGCAGCAGGCCGAAGCTCCCGCTCCATGAGGCTGGAGCGCCAGCTTCAAATCCTCGGCAGAATTGGTTGTATGCAGGGGAACTCGGAGCTCCCGCTCCATGAGGCTGGAGCGCCAGCTCTGGCTCTGCTTCTACTCTTCTTTGCTATTTGAAGCTCTCTTTCTCCATCCAAAGGTTCTCTTTTGCCATTCCATGCTTCGACAATCTCGATTAGGCCGCTACGGAACCTAAAAGAAGATAAGAACAAGTCATAGCATAGGGTGTTCACAACATTCAATCTTCGCATGAAGAGAAAACAACCTAAGACCCCGAAAAAAAAGGGACTCAATGCATAAAGCTAATAGAATCACTAACATTGAACAAAGCTAAGCTAAATAAGCATAAAAATGGACTAAACAAGGGCTTAATTAGGGTGGAAAAAGGCCATAAAAGCGGCCTTAAAAGCCACTTATCAGTCATAGGGTGGAACTGCAACCTTATATCTCTTTTGATGAGGCATGTGAGTTGGTTGTAAAGGTGGAGAGGCAAATCAAGGCTACCAAGGTTAAATCTTTTAAACCTTCTTTTACTCCTAAGATTGAGAGTTCCAAACTAATTGAAAAGTTTAAAACTTTGGATAATGGAAAAGGCGTGCTAGATACTTTGAAGAAAGAGGTTGATTCTAAACTTCAACGTGTAGACAAGGAGAAATCAAATGCTTCAAGTGTCAAGGAAGGGGCCATTACAAATCGGAGTGTCCAAATAGAAGAGTAATGACTTCACGAACCTTTGCTTGCACTAGAAGAGGAGGATGCTAGGTATGCTTTGGCGTTAATGGAGAGTAAGGAGTTTATGGAGGATGATGACATGGACTAAGAAGAGTTGGAGGAACATCCATTGATTGAACCAGCTCCGGATCATGAAACACTTGTGGTAAGGAAGGTACTTCATGTTCAAACCAATCCCTTAGATGATTTAGCACAAAGGGGAAATCTTTTCACACTAGGTGTTTGGTAGATGGTTGTAGTTGTTACGTAATTATGGATAATGGCGCATGACTAATGCTTGTTCCAAGAAGATGCTAGATGCATTGAATTTAGAGACAAGGAAGCACTCAAACCCTTATAAACTCAATTGGTTGACGAGTGATAGTGGAGTAAGCTGTCTCACAACAAGCTCTTGTTTCTTTCTCAATTGGCAAATTCAAGGATGAGGTTTGGTGTGACATAGTTTCCATGGATGCATGTGCTTTGTTATTGGGACGACCATGGCAATATGATAGAGATGTGATCTACCTTGCAAAAAGAATGTGGTTTCAGTGATGCATGAGGGGAAGAGATTGAGTTTGAAGCCTTTACCACCCGAAGTTGCGCCAAAACCTACTAATGGGGCTACCATGGTTTCGTTGGTAAGTGATGAAGACACAATGAAGGGCATGAACCGCAAGCAACGCAAGGAAAAGAAAATGGAGCATCATGTGTTACAAGCTTGGCAAAAGCCACCATTCGAAATAGGTGGCTATGTATGGCTGTCATTAATGCTCAAAACTCCATAACAATTCAAAGAGGAAAACCGAACCTATTGAAGAAGGTCCATTCAAGATCGTGCATAGAGAGAATTATGATACTTTTCAAATTATGCTTGGAAATGGCGTGTGTGCTTCATTGCTAGCTACTCACTTGGTTCCATGCCATGATTATGGAACATAAGGACAAGTTTTTTTTTCAAGAGGGGAGAATGATGCGAGATCAAGCTTATGTTTAATTTGCATTCTCGGGATTGTTGCATGGTTTTACTTTACTCTTAAAGTGAAGGTTTTACATGTAATAAAAATATGTCTTTTATTGTTATTCTTAGTTAAGTTAGTTAGTTAAAGTAAATTAAATAAAGATTTGAAAAATCGGCTTGTAATTCATTTGCTTAGGCTCCAAGTAGATGAGTTGTCATGAGTTGTAATAAGGAAAGTAAGGGAAGAGGAGTTGCTAGGTTGGCCGTGTGATGCTTGTAAGATTTATGGAAAGCTTTTTGCAAAGCTTTCCTAAATCAAATGTTTCCTTATTTTGTGCTAGATTCTAGGTTAGTTTTAAGGACAAACTTTCCTTATATTTTAGCTTGTAATTTCGGCCATATGTTTGCTTGGTGAGCAAGGGGTTTCTTGTTCATCTTCTATAAATACATGCCTCGTCCTATGAGGCTAAGTAAGAATTGATAATTGAATTTTCGGACTGTTTGTCTTTGTTAGTGTTGGAAGAATTTTTCCAAGACTTGATTGTTTTTAGGGAGTGAACCTAAACACAAGAACCTTAGTGTTAGGCGAGTGAAACCTAAAACTAAGTGAGATTCGAGTGAGTTAGTGAGTGAAGCTAATAAACTTAATCTCAAAACACATCCTAATTCGAACCCTTGGTGAGTGAAGCCTAGGTATTAGAGTTAGAACCCTTAGGGAATCATAAGTGAGTGAAGCTTGTGAGGAGCTAAGCTAGATTCCGTTCACGGATGCATATCGAAAATTAACATAAACTATTAAGTTTTAATTATTCCCTTCAGGGGTAGTAAAGAAATCAAAAACTTCTAAGTGAGTTGCATCACCTGAATCAAAATGATCACCATCGCCATCCTCAAATACAAGATTGGTATCAACTTCCTTTCCTTTCTTCTTCAATGATTAAATTATTGAAAAACTACAACCAAGTGCTTTGGTGTTCGACACACATGAGACCAGATGACCTTTTCCTCCACAACGATAAGATATATTAGTTACATTATGGCCTTTATATTTTACTTTAACTATATTTACGATCTCACTTCTAGTGGGAATGTGAGTTATTGAAATAACCTCCATGACCTCTACCATATCCACCAAATCCACTTCCACTTCCACGACCATGTCATGGGCTACGACCACGACCATTGCTGCTGCCATTGTCTTTATCCTTTGATTCTTTCCCATTATGAGACCTCACATTCGCTTAAGGGATGGAATAGAGCCAATAGAACATGATATATGATTTCTCAATAATAACTCGTTATTTTGTTCAGCCACGAGAAGATAAGATATAAGTTCGAAATATTTCTTAAAACTTTTTCTCAATACTTGTGTTGCGAACGACATTATTTGTATGAAAAGTGGAGTATATTTTTTCAAACATGTCTTCATCACTAATTTTTTCTCCACGATAATTTTGATTGAGAAGTAATTTTAAACATGGCAAAGTTATACTCACTTACGATTTAAAATCTTGTAGTCTTAAATGCAACCATTCATAACGAATTTTTGGTAATATCACGGTTTTTGGTGGTCATACCTTTCCTTTAGATTGCTCCAAAGGATTTGAGGGTCTTTAACAGTTAGATATTCAGTTTTAAGACCTTCATGGAGGTGATGGCGAAGAAATATCA
Organism: Beta lomatogona; assembly: GCA_947646795.1. NCBI lineage: Eukaryota > Viridiplantae > Streptophyta > Magnoliopsida > Caryophyllales > Amaranthaceae > Beta > Beta lomatogona. The sequence goes on along the minus strand of CANSNZ010001196.1, from coordinate 7,067 downwards.
TTGCTTTGGCCTTATCTTGACATGTTGATTTGCTTCCTTCTTTGATTTTTTTCACCGAGTCCTTTGGCAACTAGGTGTAGTTCGGTATCTAACACCCATGATAAATAGTTCTTTCTAGTAATATTAAGGGCACAAATTCAAGTTTTGCAAGGTTCGACATAATTCACTATATAAGAAAATAATAAGCGCTTAGAAAATAATGAACATATACATATCAATAAAAGCATGATGGATCAAAACTAATTAAAGTTATAATGTCCTATGTAACACATTAATCTAAACATGAGTATGATCATCGTGGCCATGTCAAAACAAAAGAAAAACAATTATATCACTAAGAAAATTTTCATTTATTTAAAATGATAGTATCGGAGAGTCTCAGCCTTTCTAATAATTTTTCTATCTAACATTCTCACATATAGTATCATATTCTAAAATCAAATTAGTTTATCCTAAAAATTAAAAACACTCACATGATGAAATTGGAATTAATTAAAACTAGCCTTACATATACGCGATGCGTGCGAAATCATTATTGGAAATCAATTAGTTGCGTAATTACATCTAGGAAGTTGAATTTGAGCACAATATATTGTAAAGTAAAACATGATATGATCTCCATTATATTAAGCAAACTTCTCAATAATACAACAATATGACACCAAAGTACAATAATAAAGTAAAATATAATATCATCTCTTATCTATCATATTAACCAAATGTCTCAATAATACCACAATATAACACCAAAGTAGAATAAATAAATCTCTATTATATAGTATCATTGAACAAAGAATAGTAAATGATATTAAAAAATGGCTTTAAGGTATTCTAAACATTATAATAACATAAAACTTTGTGTGATTAGTGTTATACGTGAATGGAAAAAGGGAGCAACTTACCTAATAGCTCTATTTGAGATATTATAAGCCATAAGGTACTAAAAGCTCTATTTGTTTGCATATTGTTCGCCCCACGTTATCTCAAATCTCTCCCCTTTTCATATTATACTCGCACCCCTATCTTTCTCTTTCTCCTAAACCTCGGCCTTACTCGTGACACTCGACACTCGACACCTTCGCTTCCACCCAGCATCTTTCTTCTTTCTCCAGTCTCTTCCTCCCGTCGCTCTTATATGTCATCCTCCTTTATCTCTAGGGTCATCTTTGTCTCGTAAATGGGAAGTTAATAAATGGAGATATTTGAAGAAATTTTACTTAATAATTGGAGCAAATTTGGTGAATTAAAGCAATGCAGAGGATTGAAGGTGGAGATTTTCATATGAGGTGAGCTTACGAGCCACCGAGTTTTTTGCATGCGATAAAATTCCATTCGTGTATTTGTGGGTGATTTTCATTAAATTCAATTGTGTATTTTTGGGTGATTTTCAGTGTTGTGGAATCAAAATTCCCGAAAATAGTGCCTTTTGTTTTTGAAAACATTATGTAATTATTCCATGGAATTTTTTTTTCCGAATAATTATTCATTGAGAAGAATTCTATTTTTCGAATATCTCTAATTTCGAAGTATTGAATAAAGGGGTATGCAATCTTATTTTTGTTTTCTCGAAATGCGAGTATGTGCACAAATTAAAAATTGGGTTTTAGTCCAATTTGTGTGGTTTTTCATGGATCAAACTAATTGAGAACATTGAAATTGAAGTGAAGTTTAATTCGTGTAGAAATTAATTTTACATGAAAACCGATAATCAATGAAGTTATTGAAATGTGAATCAATGAGGAAATTATTGTTTTTCTTGTTTGATTTTCTAGAAAATTATAATTTTGATGAGAATGCAAAAAATTAGAGGAAAGAAATGTATTTTCGTAGAAAATTATTATTTTTTGAATTAAAATGTCAGGGAATGAAATATTAGTAGTAAAAGAAATAAATTTTGAGTTGGAGGAGGTTTAATTGTGAGATTCAATACCGCTTGTTTGTGAGGAAAGTGAACTAATTTGTGATAAAACGAGATTTCCCTAACAGTGATCGACCCGATTACCCCTTTTTGCTTGCAATTAGACACCAACCTTTTCACCTGGTTTTGATTCAGATTGAAGTTGCCTTCTCTGCGACGCTATTTGCTTAGGATTTATGTGCAATTCGGTGATGGACTCGAATAAAATTCACAAAAAAAAAGGCTATCAATTAATATAATTTGCTGTTGTGAACTAATTTAGTATTGTTTGAGACAATTAAGAAACACCTTATAATTGAATGATGTATGTAGTCATCAATTTTCGCATAACCTTGGCTTGTAAACAATACACTCGCATAAATTTCACACCAAAAATGAATGATGTTTTATGTATATTTTGATAAGATCACTATTATTTATGCTATATAATTACCTGATGTTGGGTAAACAATGGTATTCTACTTTGTGCTGCAGACAAATTGGTATGTTTCTTAGATTATTGAGGGGAAAATTGCGATTATTGAAAGGGAAATAAGAGGAAATGAAGAAGTAGGCAAACCGCTAGTTGTTTGCGATTAGTGTTTTAGCATATACTTTGTGGTGGCTATAACCACTAGGGATGGCAATCCAATCCGGATCCGACCCTAGTCCGCTCCGATCCGAAGGAAAAAATTCGAGTCGACTCCGACAAAAATAATCCGACTCCGACTCCGAGTCGGAGGAGGGTCGGAGTCGGATCTCATAGAATAATCCGAGCCATCAGAATCCGACTCCGACTTTGAGTCAATCAATCCTCTTTTCTTATTTATGTTAATGTATTATTTATGTATAACCCGACTTCGACTTTCAGCCAATTGTATAGGATTTTCCCATTGAAGAAATGATTGTTAAAAATAATAGTAATATTTAGATTATTTGTACTATATAAGATTTCCATATGATTATTAGAATAAATTGTAATGATTAGATTATTGTATTATAGAAGACTATTCTATTATAAAAAATGGGCGGAAAAATAAAGACGGATCGGGTTCGTAGTCGGATGTTCGGATTTTAAGTCGGATGTTCGGATTTTAAGTCCGGGTCGGATTTGGAGTCGGATGTTCGGATTTTAAGTCGGGCCGGATTCGGATTTTGAGTCCGATGTCGGAGTCGGACTCGGATTTAAAATCCGACTTCTTGTAGGGGTTGAGTCGAATTATGCCTAATCCGGTCCAAGTCCGACCCATTGCCATCCCTAATAACCACCCAAACAATTCATCAACCAACTATGGTATTCCTCCGTTTCAAAATAGTTGCACCATTTTGCATTTGGTGACTATTCATCAACCAACTTTAACATGCTTTATCTCACCCATTATATAAGAAAAAACATAGTCGATTGGGATCTTGTTAAATTCTGTCTCAATACGAGGATTTCAAATATCAACTTTTATAATTTTTACTTATACGCAATTAGAGATATTCACGTTTAAAAAGTGTCTTGGCAAACGTGCAAAAGCAAACGGTGCAACTATTTTGAAACAAGAGGAAGTATAATAGAGATTAAAGAAGGGAAAAAAATACTAGCCTCGTAAGGGAGATTGATTGCTATGATTACGAACACGTCAATATTAGTTTTATATGGATTTTGAAATCACAATTTGACTTTTTTTTTATATTTCTTCCTTATAATGTAAAAGCGTAGAAGGAAGATAATAACCGTACATGGAAGAACGAAAGTGTGGAAGAAAGGATCGGAATTGGCAGGCAAAATAAACAATTTTTTTCATCTATTAGGATTTTGTATTTCAAGAAAAAGCAACAAATATATTCATGCAAATTAAATGAAACACTTTCGATTTATTATTTTGAATTCCGGTCAAATTCCCACTACTCTATTACTACTCTTTTTCCTAATTTTGTCTCATTGAATGAATGACGAATACGATTATGGGGGCACAAATTTCATTGATTGTCTCATGAAATCGTCTTTCTTATACCAATCCAATCAAATTCAACATATATCAAATTAATTTCATTCAAGTTAATATGCATCAATGGCAACGAAAACCAATATTACACAAGCAAAAAAAACTTACATCAATTATTGAATTTCATTCCTGTGTCCATTTGCTTAATCACAAGAGAATTTGCCTTTTGTTTTCCCGCCCGGTTAATTTGCAATGAGTGCCGAGAACGTATTACAAAAAATAGAGAGAAAAGAGAAGTGAAGAGAAACCAGGTACATGCTGGCGGATCTTGAATGCCTTTCTATTAGGGGCCAAACATACGACAAATATATGAATACAAAAAGAAAGTCAAAAATAAGAAGTAAGAGTATTATTTCCAAAATTAATTATAATGATATAATTGATAATATAGAAAACTATAGCTTAATAAGAAATAAATAAAAACCTAAAAATACCAATATAATAGAAATTCGTCTAAATTCCTATGATTCTTATGGCATGAAAGTGAAATTAAATCCATACATTAAATTTCACCAAAAGAAAAAAATGGAAATTTTTGTAAAATAAAAGTAGCAAATGTCTTATATCTATACCTAATACAAATCTTGTCAAAAAAATCTTAATACATTACATAATACTAATATCTAAGTTCACAATGCATGAAAGTCAGTGTCTATTTCAGTATTTTGTTTGTTGATTGCCACGAGAAATTCTCATTGACTTGATAATATGTACAGTTGCAATTATAGTGGGAGAAAGAGAAAGAACATGAAGAGAAATTGTGTGAAGATTGTGCCAATGTGCTATAACTCTTTGACTCGTATTTTAATTATGTTTAACGCTTTGAGTGTGCAAGCCCCGCAGAGTGTAGCCAGATTTTAGAGATTCTTTTGGAATTTTATTGGGCCAAACATGTAAAAGTCTCTCAAAGTGAATTTTTCCCGGAAAATGTTAAAGGGGACCAAGCCCCTACGGGCCCTAACAATAATCCGCCCCTAACTGTATAGGATAATAAATAAAAGCGAGGGTATAATGGACAGTGGCAAATAAAACATTTATAACATTTTGAACCATTCTTTATTATATCTTTCAGACTTTCACCCTGCCAATGCTTTGTTAATTGAAGGGCTATATAAAAATTCACAATTGCAAAAGCTAAGTTACATGCATACAAATATCGTGATATATATTTTGATAACATACATAATCACACAAAAGGGCTCTCCAAATTCCCAACAAATACTATAATCATCTTGTACCATGCAATTACGTAAACAAGCTGCTGTCTTGTTCTTTAGAGTTTAGAACTTGATCCTGCGTTATTTGAGCTCCAACCTTGAAACTTCTCCTTTGCCCAAGCAATTGCTTCATTAATATCTATTTCTTCCAAATTGTTTGTTTCTATCATATGAGAATTTACCTCTATATCGTAAGAGCTTGTTGTGTCATCTTCTAGTTGTACGCTGAAACAAGGTTGCGGACATGAATTATTTTCCTCATGGTTGAAGTTGATTATTCGGCGCTCGGAACCTTGACAAAGAGAAGGAACAGGGGATGAAGGGGAGAGTTGCTTGTCATATTCACTAGTAACAGACATCTTGAAGTTGGTATGTTCTGAGTTGATAGTTTCTGGCGAAGACACTATTTGGCGATACCCAAAGTTGAAGCTTTTAGTTATGTAGTCATTACACTCATTTGCAATGAACTGATTGTCGTGCATATAATTAGGATTAATGCACCTAAGCGTTGGTAAATCTTTCTTGTTGTGATTGGTTTTGGGCATCATTGAAGTTGATGATGTTGTCCATCTACTTGGTATATTGATTGGCCTGTAAAGCACAAAATCACACAACTATTAGTTAAGAAAAAAAACATTATGCCTTTCCCAAGAACTGGTTGTACTAATAAATTATTGGGAAATTCCCATTGATAGGCTCCTATTCTTGAGAAATTCCAATGGTAGATTCAACTATTTTTTTCCTCCATTGTTGGCCTCAATTTTTCTAATTTACCCAATGGTAACATTAATGAGGATTATATGTTAATTTCATGTTTATTTTTAATACTTTTGTTAAGTTTTGCCTTTACCCTACTAAATTAACCATGATATATTTAATTCTAGACTCTAACTAACTAACAAAAATGTTTCCCTACAATTATAACACTTGTAACTGTCAAGCCAACAATGCATATATTAAGTTTCCAAACAAAATATCAAGTTAATTTCGTTTACTGTAAAAAATGTCAAAGAAAAAAGTTGATTTCGTTGACCCCCAGCGATTCTACAACTGCAGCATATATATACTCATAGAGATGATATTGATAGGTCAAAACAGAGCATGTTTTTTTGCCAAAAAGAATAGTTGGGAAAACATAGCAAAGTCAAGCATGGTAAGATAAGATTAGTTATACAATCAAACAACATAATGTTACAGCTTTCGGCAATCAAATCAAATAGCTGAACAAAATTCAGAATTAAACAGTGAACACCAGTTTCTCCTAGCAGCCATGATCTAGATTCTTTCGACACTGGGTTACATCCAGACTCAAAAAGTTTAACAACTAATATTGCCTCCATTAACCAACAAATTGGTATTGACATATCAAAATTATGATGGTGCTTGCTCTCAACCATATAGAAGATACTATCTGTTAATGCTTTAATCATCATATACCTTGTGCTTTAACGGAAAATTAGGTCACTAATGCCACATTTAGCAAATAAACAATAGTTGAGGCCTAGCAATGGGGAAAAAAAGAGTTGAATCCGACCATCGAAATTCCCGAGAATAGGGCATACTATTGGAATTTCCACTAAAGTATTTGATGTTCTTACCAAAAAAATTACCATGTGCGGTGTGCCGCGTTGAAATGGAGGGCTAACCTATAGTTATTTTCTTTTTTACGTACTCCTCCATGAGATTTTGTTTCAAGGCCAGAATTTATCGAAGTTGGTCTCATTCTTTTAGATAAAAAATAAGAATAAAAAGCATTGTCGTATGAACTTTGTTAAATCCTATGAAAAACATTATCGTATGAGCTGTTGAAATTTTGGTAACCTAAGGACTTTTACTGTATTAGTTTGTTTGTGTGATACAACTAGAATGAAAAGCACTTTGCTTTTGATCAACTTTTCTTGTGGTCTTGTTTCAAGTTGATGAACATATGTATATGAAGATTAAAAAAAACATATTTTA
>CANSNZ010001195.1:0-100121 GCA_947646795.1 Beta lomatogona | reverse complement strand
ATTAGTTAGGTATAAAGATATAAGGAAATAATCAATTCTTTATTGCTTGTAAAAGTCATATAGGCACTTAGTGAGCTCATTTAAACTTTCTTAAAGGGTCGAGTTAACTTGAACATGTGAAACTCTTGTCAAAAATAATTACAAAGTAAAACATTGAACTTAAAAATGAACATAACTTCCCCGCACCCAAGATTCAATTAGGAACTCTCCTAAGTGGAACTTTCTCAAGAACTTTCGCATCATGACTACTCAAAGGAGCACACCCGCCCACAACACACAATGAGCAAGCCGCTCCACAAATGTTGTTTACTTCCCCATAAAACAATAGAACTATATCATAATCCTTATTTTCGGAATAACACTAATTTATTTTTTCAAAACTTATACTCTTGTTCTCAATTCAGATCACATATTCAATTCTAAGGTGTATCAACGACTAAAACTCTGCCGCAATTAATATAAACAAACAGAATAAATGTAATTATCCAAAATAAAACTCGAATCTCAAAATAATCTTTGGCTTTACTCAAATATTTGGAAGGAAGTAATATACATAAAACATATTCGAAATCATGGTGTCTTTCCACAATCTGACCCATAACCTAATCATAATGTAAAATATGTTTCAAAGACTTATAAGATATTCATCTTTATTATCGAGACCCAATTCTAAGCTCGTATAATTAACCTGTAATATTTTACTTGTAGACTTTAAGGTATCCTCTAACACGTTTTGGCAATTCCCTTCATCATAATAGTTTCTATTTGTACTTGGACTTCTTCTGTCTTTAACTTATAACATCTAAACTATAGCATTCCAAAATTCTTATGATATGATTTTTTCCCTTTAAAGGTTTTCTTATCCCCAATACATGAACTCTCATTGCCAGAATATAGCCTTATTACATTATCATAGTTCACCTACAATTACTATGGCAAGTCAAAATATCTCACTCCATATTTCCATGTTATAATTGAATATTCTATGATGCAATTTTCCATCTGAACTTTAGTATTTCCCAGTACTCAAACTCGTTGCCCTGATCCCTCTTAAATTTATAATTCACAACCATACGTCCCCATGTATTTGTACTGAAAGCTCATATTAGTCTTAACACCATACGCTTAGTATTGTCATTATATAACATTAATTACCATGCTCTCTATTATCTAGATTTATATTTTTTTTCCCAACTTCCATTTATATAATCTTACTCATCCAATAGAAGAAATTATGCTCCAAACACTTTTACTTGACCCCTTTGCGGATATGATCTATTATTACATAAGTATTGTAAATTATATCTCTCTAATCGATACTCCTCTAAATCACCATCAAGATATGGATCCTTCATTTCACTGATACGACATTCTTATCTCAACTCCTACTCCTCAATATTTAATAACTCCTATTTCTAATACTTATTTTGGCTACACATCCTCTGAACTCACAAACCTCTCGTAACAACTCCATTAACCCATAAATCAATATTTGACCTTTGAAATTCACATCCAAGTCACTATTCTCTAACTGTCTAATCTAAGTCCATCACATAACATCTTCATTTCATAGTTAAGAACCCGCCAACAATTACTTTGTCCTTCAATTATGATATCATACACCTTCATTCTTATATAATCGAGCTCCATAGTATTTCCAAGAGATACCTTCGTGTGATACCATTCAACCTTGTTTATACGCCATATGTAAATCTTAGGATAGTTGCCTACTTCAAATAATACCATCAAAGTGACAATTGTATTTCTTAAACAGAACTTTACAAGTACTCATCTCACACCAAACTCATTCTAACTTAGATTCCAAACTCCATAAAACATAATTCATCTATGATATTCCATAAAGATATAACTTGTTTTACAAGACTCAATACTTACGTGTTTCCGAACTTAAATCCGAAAATAATGTTCATTATATTAACCCAAATTTGAGAGACTTTTCTATGAGAACTTCATAAAAAATTAAGTAGTAGTAAAGATCCTCTTCGTCATTATTAGAACCCGAGAAAAACCTAATTTATAATTTCACGATTCCATATTTGCTCATAACTCAAATTTATAATTTTCAAAGTTCATGATCATATATAATCAAAATCTCAAACCATAATGAAGAGTTTTTTATACTTTTAAAATTCCATATAAAACTTATATCGCAAATATTTTGACAATTGTCTTATACCCGAAATTATAACTCAACATCTTTGCTCAAAATTCCTTTATTTCCCCTAGAAACTTTCAAATATAACTATAGTTTAGATCGAAAGCGAGTTCATAATGATATCGAATCGACGTTCCGGCTTAGTTCGGTAAAACGGAGTACTTGTTGTAAAACCACTTATATAGTTATATATACTAAAGATCCTTGCTTTAATTCTCATAGCTACACTTTCATATAAAAGATCAACTTACTAGGCATAAGAAAATCTTTTATAAATTCAATGTGGAAGACATGTAGATTTAATAATAACACACATTTATGTTCTTGAAGGATTCAACTACCTCCAATCAGTTCTCCATAATCAATATTTCACTCAATAAAACTCATTACATATTTAGCTTTCGCACATAGCTTAAAACCAGATATGTAGTCACACAAATAACACTTTGAATAATTCTGTATTTATATAAAAGGCTTATTAAGCTTAACATATGAAATCACATGAAACACGGATATATGTTCGAAGGTGGAAGGACATGTGTGTACCTTGAGTCGATTCCCAACAATTCGACATTTTGGATCACCAACTATAGCTCGAACTTCGAAATTATCTCCATATACATACTCCAACAACGACCTCAACACAATAACAATAATTAATAAACTCCTCACTACATGAGAAACTAATCTAAATAACCTTTCTTAATACAACCTACTATAATGATCGAATTAAATCCCATAAGTAGGAATTAATGAAACCAATTCCATAACTCCTAATTTCACTTTGCAATAACTTCAATATTTTCTCTCTCTTCATGTGAGAAACCCCAAATGCTCTCTCTCTCCTCTCTGTTTGAACTCCCTCATCTGTTCGCCTGCCTTCTTGCCGGAGCCTCAAGTTCACCGGAGCTCAGCTCGCCCTACCCTGTCTTGCGGCTGCCGCCTTGGTGCCGCTGCTGTTGTTGTTTTGTTGTCGATGGTTGTCGGTGTTATCGTCCCCCGCTCGCATCTTTCTCTCTCTTCTCGCTTGATGCTGGCTGGTCGGAGCCTTGTTGCTCGACAAATGCCGCTCAAGTCGCCGAGATCCACACCGACCACCGGTCTTCGTCGCCGTCGCCATGGTTTGCCGGCCTTGCCGGAGTTCAGTGCCCTCCCCCTTATGCTCGATTCTTCCCTGCTCTTAAAGCAGAGGTAAAAGCTACTCTTTGTTTTCCTCTTAAAATTATGAGTTCATGCTTAGAATGCAAGCCATAAGTATAAGTATAACCCATGTTAATTAGCATAAAGTTGAGCCTAAAACTGATTTGTTAAGTGAGTCGCTTGGTTTGATTTATGTGTGGCTAATCTTGCTTAAGTTAAGAGGCTAAACTGATTTTGCTATGCAAACTTGTCTTTGATTTGCAAAATGGAAATCAGATTTCACTAAGTGTACTTGTGGGGTTATTTGCCATAGTATTTGAGATTAAATTTAGAGTAGTTGTTATTATTATTGGAGTAATTGGAGCTAGTTATGGCCTGAGTTTATAGATTCTAATGTGAGTTAATATAATTTTTTAGTGATTGGGGTTTGGGGTTTTACAGATTGTGTTTTCTTTGGGAGTGAGAAATGACAAAAGGGAAAATGGGTTAGGATGGGTTCTCGTTTCATTGACCGACAAAAATAACAAAGGGGTGTTTGATGGTTCTAAACAAACCGACTTTGATTTTCCTATTTGGCTAAACTCCACTCAACTAATTGAAATAAAAAAAAAATCCAACATATAAAATAATAATAACTTCATAGAATTAAATAAATAATTATATTACAAACACGACAAATAAAATTCATACTCCACAACTTAAATAAAACAAGATTTTTTTTTGAAACATAATTAACATAATAAATAAAATCAGCATTTAATAAACACTCTTAAAAATAGGGCTATTACACTCCCATTCTCCCAAATTTTTTATTTTTAATTAGTGCATTAATGGCTCCCATTCTCTCATGTACTTTTATGTTAAATACCCTTTCCATTCTAAACAGTACCCAGTATTGTCAGGAGTAAATTTTCCGTTAGTTTACTTAATCACAAAGTGACTATATATATATGCAGTAAGTAAGAGGCCTAAGCATACGTGGCCCACAAAGTAAACCCATTAATTACACAACTAGCCTAAATACTTAACAAGGCTTAACAAGTACTTAATCTGATCGATGACGTTGAAGGAAAAAAGGAGCGCTTGACCACAGTAATTTTTTTGGTAATCTTCGTTCCTTTTTTTTTCAATATATTTTACTTTGGTTTTTTATATTTTAATTGAATATCTTTTTAATTGTTTACTCCATACTTTTAAGTAGATATGATTTTTTTAATATGATGTAACTTAACATTATTTTAAATATAAAATTATTTTCTTTTGTCAAAATTAAAAATCTTATATTTGCTTCGAACTACATATCAAGGGCCAGTTTTAAAAAGTGCATGGGGACCTCGTTACATTTGCTCCCCCCGGACTTCAGAATGGATCCGTGATGAACTAGTTGAATAGAATGAACTAATTAATAGAGTATAAAACTATTCTTGGGACTCTAACCATCAGCCTAAGCTTTTGGTTGGAGTCCCAGACATAGTTTTATACTCTATCACGCCCCCTCAAACGAGAGCCCATTGGGAATAGTTTTATCCTTTATCATGAATGTGGATGAGTGAGAGAGAATAAGTTGTAATCCCCCTTTATTAAATTTATAATGGTATATTTATAGTAGCAATTAATTACGTGTGTCGTTCATCATATTTTAGTTACATGCTTGTTCAACGAATTAGTTCCACTTTTTGGGGGATATTTTTCAATAGAATTCAATCCGTAGCGTTTTATCTTTTTTATCAGTTCCGATTTTCTTGGGATCTTCTTCTACATTGCTGAAAGAATTTCTTACTGAAGATATAGTTGTTGTGCGTCCGGATTCTTTAGGATTTTAATAAAACTCTACAAGATAGAGTTGTATACGAACTTATCGTTTTAAAATCAAGGGCTCATATTGGTTGTAAGGGGAAAATATAGGGGTGGATTTTGATGAGAAAAATTGGGGGTTTCGAAAAGATTATATATGAGCCATTGATTTATTATTCAATGGTTGATATTGCTTAAAACTCTAACTTGTAAATTTTTTTTAGAACTCTAGAGGATCCAAACACAGTTATTGTTGTGATCAAAACTTTAACAACCTGCACTTAGTAGCTGCTAGCTAATCACACTTATTGTTCACAAACCTCAATTATCATTAATTAACCTCAGTTAGACAATCACCTGCAGCAGAATGTAACTCAAAATGTGATCCTAGTCCTTTTATGGTCCACAATACAACAATCCACAATAGTGTATACAACTTCAGGAACTGAACTAATAAAATCTCCAAATGAAAACAATAATACATCATAAGAATATCTCTCAACAACAATATAATCTCCATCTTGGGTTGAACTAGACATCTCTCATATCACAACTTACAATCGTTAATCCCCTTTGAAGTGCACTTACCTGCAAAATTACTAACAATGAACTCTGCTCCCACCGGGACATGCAGGTTCCGAGAACAAAATCAGTAAAACTGAGTACACACTATCTAACCAGAAATTCATTTTTCATGGCTTAAAACATTCTTGTGCTTAGTTAAACTTATCTTGCGAGACATTTGAAATCAAGGTATAGGAAAGTCATAAAGCAAAAATGACAAAACAAATAGTACTTGACTTGCCGAATTACTTGTTTAAAATAAAAGTATGAATATCTCACAATAATAATAGTATATAATAATATATACTTTTCAGGATTTTTTAATTAGAATAATACAAACTTTAAGTGGTTCGCTCGTAATAATACAACCTTTGAATTATTTTTTAATAATACAAACTTCACACCAAAATTCCTACAAAGAAGACAAAAACCGGAGGCAACTTGATAAACAGGTCCTAAAGAGACACTTGTCACCATCTCGTTGGTCGTTTTTAAAATTTTGTTAAAATAAAAAAAGTAAACAATTTTCATTCATCTTTTTTCTCTCTTTCCTCACTTCCCCCTCCATGAGCTTTCATGCCTCTCCTCCCCCTCCACGTCTGCCCCTACCTCGCACCGGCCACCCCCCACCCCCACCCCCACCGGCCACCCCCACCCACCCCAACCATGTCTCGCCCTCCCCCACCCTCACCGACCACCCCCACCCTCCCCAACCACCGAAAACACCACGTTTGCCCTCCCCGACCCTTGAAAACACCACAACTCCTCTATCCTCGAAAACACCACGTTTCCCCACCCCAACCACCGATAATACCACATTTCCCCCCCCCACCCCGAAAACCACCAAACACAACCACCCCAACTGAAAAGCTACCAAACCAAGCCGCCCCCGGCCCATCGCCCTCTCTTCCCCCATCATTCTTCTCACTTTCTCTCTCCAACTTTCTACCACCTTACACATCACCGGCGAAAAATGGGACGCCACAAGAAGTGCGCCACCACCGCATCGTCTCGGAAGAAACCCTTGGCGGAACCTTCGCCACTTTCGCCGATTTCGACGCTGCAATCGAACGAGTCTCGGGGCGAGGGTTGTTTCGAGGTTGGGGTCGGGCTGGGGTGGACTGTTCAGGGGGTTTTTTGGTTTTGGGCAAGGGTGGGGAGGAAGGGGAAATAGAAAAAGCTTTTAAAAAAAAATTTACCTGTTTTAAAGGTCACGGGTAAACTTGTCTTGCTGTAGGAATTTTGGTGTGAAGTTTGTATTATTAAAAAATAATCCAAATGTTGTATTATTACGAGCGAACCGCTCAAAGTTTGTATTATTCTAGTTAAAACATCCTACTTTTAGTTGAGGAACTATATGAAGCCTATAAAATCTAATACAATCTCCCAAAATAAAGTTTAACTCTAATAAACATCGGGTACTTAATAATAATTGGCACTTCTTAATTATTATAGCTCAAGTGTAATAAACTTAGATCCACACATGCGTAACCATGGCTAGCTCTTTCAATAATTTGCTAATGAGTTTATTAGAGAATCACTTTATGTTCGGGGTAAAAATTCCATAAACTAGAGGCGAATAAAATATCCCAAGTAGAAGTTTTATTATTATTTTTCAATATTCTTTCGAAACTCAAAATGTAATAATACTAATAAATTTTACATAGCTCATATCCATAGATTTCAAAGTTTATATCACATATACTTAAATCTCATGATCTGTATAAAACGTCTCATAATCTATTCCTATAATTTAGATACAAAATAACTTATAACTTCCGAGTTTGGACTTATATTTATAATTATAGCTCATACTTCCTCAAATATGACTTGCTGGTTAATTCTATATCTTAATGACTGAACCCTTCACACTTGTACTTCCAATCTTCTAGTAACTTAACTACTTTAATATCTGGAACAACTTTATTACCTCAAGTTCAATATCATACAAAAGTTATTTTTATTCCCAACTTTTCTCCCTTTTCTGTCTCAATTATTTGTTTGAACTTTATAATCCCAATTATATAAACTTACACCCAAATTAGCATCGAGATCTATATTTCCATGATTATTAAATCATATCACTAGTTCCTAACACTCCATTGCACAAGATCTTTACACCCGAAACCTTCCATTATATATCTTTTACTCTTCCATTTAGAAAATAAAACATCTAGCATTTTTATTTAGGCTAGTTTGTTAATCATAGTACTTCCTCCATATCAAATTAAATGCAACAATTCAATGGACCCGAACACCTAGGCAAAATTTCTTAGGGTGAGATTAATGGAAAGTGTTAGCATGTGGGTATGTTAATAAGGAGAGAGAAAGTGGGGCCAACAAAATAAAAAAGGAGGGAATTTGGGCGGCAGATTAAGGGTGGGGGGGGACCTGTGGGGACCATGCAAAATTTGTGGGAGTCCCTTGTTGGCTCCTAAAAGCTTTGCTCCAAAATTCAGAATTTTGAAGCCAAAAGTTTTAAACATTACCATTTAAATACCCAAATGTTTACAAAAGCAGGAGCATAAACTACCAATTACAACCAGAGATTTCCTTTCTCTCTCCTCTTCTTCTTCTACCTTAAACTGTTCCATTGTTTTAAAAAAAACCACCATTTACACATGGCACTTGCACACACAGCACCATAGTCAATTCAGATTTGGACATCAGTTTGTACATAAAAAAAAAAACCAAAAAAATCAAAGCAGTGGACGTTGCAGTCAGCATGGAGGATGGAGAAGTTGATGATCCAGGATTCTTCTCGATTGAGCAGCTACTGTGGGAAGGTTTTAAGCTACAAGAAGACATAGAAGATGAGGAAGAAGAAATAGCAGAGGAAGAAGCACAACTTGAAGCAATAATTACAAGGCACAGATCAAATCTCACACTAGCACAAAGAAGACTAATTGTAGATAACCTACATCTAAATAAGAATGATGGAGTAATGAAATGGGGGTTTCAAAGCAAACTTGCAAGGGAAGTAGGTGTGCATAAGAGCACTATAAATAGAATATACAAATATGCAATGAAACAAAGATCAGAAGGTCATGCAATAGATGTTATGCACAAGAGATCTGGTAGATGTGGGAGGAAACCTAAGCACTATGGTGATGATTTTTTACAATATGTGCCCCTGCATCTTAGAACCACAATTAGGAGCTTTGTGTGAGTACTGAAAATACCTCATTGCACTGTTTACAGGTTGTTGAAAAAATTTAAGGTTACACACATCAAGTACCCACCCAAGAGTCACAGAGGCACACAAGTTGACAAGAATGAAGTGGGTTTTAGGCCATATTTATCCTCCTACACCAACAACAAAACCAATCTTCATGGACATGCAAAATGTGATACATATTGATGAGAAATGGTTCTACTTAAACCCTAAAATGAGGAGATTTTATGTCTTACCTTTTGAGGATGACCCATGTAGGTGTTGTCAATCAAAGAGGTTTAGGATAAAAATCATGTTCATGGGTGTTATTGGGAGGCCAATTTATGACTTAAATGGAGTTGAAATCCATGATGGAAGTATGGAATCTACCCTTTTGTTCATTATGTCAGCACAAAGAAAAGAAGTTGGAACAGGGAAGCAGGGACTATTGAAACAAAGCCAGTTGAGTCAGTCACAAAAGAAGTCATCAGAAGAATGCTTATTGACAATGTCATACCAAGCATTATGCAAAACTGACCTGCCTATTTACCAAGAAACATTCAATTGCAGCAAGATGATGCTAGACCACACATATCAGATGATGATATGAAATTCAAAGAAGCTGCAACACAGAATGGGTTCGACATACAACTGGTAAATCAACCACCCCAATCCCCTAATCTCAACTTATTAGATTTATGTTTATTTAGGGCTCTTTAATCAATTTAAAATCAATCATTTCCACAGAATGTAGATGAGCTTATAACAAGAGTTCAAGATGCTTATGACTTCTATGACACACAAAAGATTAAGTTTGCATGGTTACAGTTACAATATGTGATGACTGAGATTTTGAAAGACAAAGGGGATAACAATTACAAGAATGCTCATCACGGGAAAGCACATTTACAGAGAATTGGGAAATTGCCAGAGAATGTTGAGGTGGAACAATCACTACTTGATGAGGCAGTTAAGTACCTTAATGATGGGAGGTTCCAGTATTTTTTACTGTGCACTACTTCAATGAAGGGGAGGAAGTGGATGCAGATTAGGTGGCTTAGCAATGCAATTTCATTTTCACATTGATGCAAGCAATGATGACTGCTACACCTAACGAGAGACTAAGTATCAGAAAAACATCATGACATTTTTTGTGTATAGACAACTTTTTGTGTAGAAGGAACATGAAGAACTCTGGTCATGTGTCTTTTGTATAAATATGTATGTGATGGGGCAGTCATGTCATGTAATGCATCTTTTGAAGTTAATGGTAATTAAGTTTCCTTGTTATGTGTAGTTTAATTTTAAGTTCAAATGAGATCAGGGTAATGGGAACTCTCCACACCAGTTGTATATGGCAGATAAAACATTTAAATGTTAACTCAACATCATTTGACTTCTTTAATGCATCAGGGATTAACATAATCATCACCACATGACCCATGCTTGATACCTCAACAAGTTGAAGCACAAAGTGCATTCAAACTTGGATCCCAGAGCATGCGTTATGTGATATGTTGAGTCCCTCCATCATTTGCATTAGCTGTGACTATTATCTCACACAAGTTCATTGAGATGTAAAAGGACTCAATTCAACCTAGCAACCAACCATCCAACGAGAGGGACGGGTTTTGGCCAACCAACTAACCAACCAACATAAATTCCAACTTCTTCCAACATAAACCAACCATCAAACCAACTTTAGGGAACCAACCAAGTAACCAACCAACACAAATTCCAATTACAGAAATTATGACAGTGAATCAAAAGTCCAATGAAGGGGAAAGCAACAGTTGTAGGGACTCAATGGGACTCTACATATTCAGAGTCATCACAACATTTTCATTAAGCAGCATTACATGGGACTCATAACAGAGCTGGGCACAAAGTATCACCACACTTTAATGTTGACAGAATATGCAAAACACATCATAAGCCACCAACACATCATAATCACATAGCATCATAACAATTTCATTAAGCAGCATGACATGGCCTCATAACAGAGGTGGGCACAAAGCATCACCATAATGAATTGTTCAAAGAATAGGCAACATACATCACAATACAACAACATTACATAAGCACAAAGCATCACGAAGACACCAACACATCATAATCGCAATTTTATGTTGATAGAATCGACATAAATCATCACAAGCCACCAAGACATCATAATGACAGATTAAATTAAAAGTGATTAGAGAAGGTAATAAAAACTCAGGAACTCTTTTGAGTTCCTTTTCGCAACAATAGGAATGCATGCTCTGTTGGATCCAAATCCTCCCCTTCATGATAGGGACTCATAGGGATTTCAGGACCTTCATCATCGAAGTCCTCCTCATAGTTCTCATACACTTTAAAACGACGCATGATCCCATCATCATCCTCCATGAACAGATCATGGTAAGTCCCCCCCCGAGCAAATTCACTTTCCCACCCACATCTCCTCACAAGGAACCCCCTGTTTTTCTTCCTCTTCACTTTGTCAACCTCCTTCTTCACCTCATGCATCTTCTCTTTCCCTTTCTTTGGGGTGCGAACGTTCATTACAACCCACGACCATTAATGCGCACCTTATCGGAGGTCCGTTGATGGGGTTTACCCTAATTTTTTCTCTCTCCTCCTCAGAATTAGGTTCAACGATTTTGACCCCCTTTCCCTGAGATCTTCTTGCAGAAACCCTAGATCTAGGTTTAGGGATATGGGACTTACCGGTGGGGGTGTTATAGAAGAACTTCTTCTGCGCCAATTTCGTTTCCTCCTCTTTCTCCGCAATTTTCATGACTTTCTCTAACGCTTTGAGTGATTTTTTGCTTAGACAAGTCGAAGATTCGCCGGAGTAAAAAAGTTTCCATGCATAAGGAGATCCGTCGGAAATTGAATTTGCAAGATCTCTGCAAATTATCATTTCCTGTTTCGTTTTCGCAGCAAAAGCTGCATCAGATAGTGGTTGCGTGTTTACCATTGATGAAGTTTGGTGAGAAGATGATGAGAGAGAAGAAGCGTGAAGAGAGAGAGAAGAAGATCCGGACAGAGAAAGAAGAAGATGAGGAGAGAGAAGAGGAAGAGTGAGAATCGGCTGAGGAGAGAGAAGAGGAAGAGTGGAAATTTAGGGTTCTGGGTTTGGGGGAGTTTTTGATGAACATTTATGATCAGTTTCAATTTGATCATAAATGTTGGTTGGTAGTTGAATGTTGAGGAGTGAGATGGGAAATTTAGTGGGAATCATTAACTAAGGCAAAGGTTTTAATCTGATTCGTAGTCCATATTAGTTCAACATAACAAAGGTTAATTACTTTTAGTAAGGGTTAATTTCACATTCATAATCTTAACAAAAAATAGAAAGAAGGAAATTGTTGCATTTAATTTGAAACATCCATTTTTAGAAACTGTTACATTTAATTTGATACGGAGGAAGTATAAGATTCCTAACTCGGATATAGTTCCTCACAACTTAAGTATTATAATTTTATTATAATTTTTTGCTACTTCTTTAATCCAATACTCCTTTCGTGAGCTATTATACCTCTAACATAAACTTCACATATTAAATACTAGTATTTTTTGCACACGGTGCGTGCGTGACATCACGTGTGTGTGATTTTGTTGACATTTTCAATTTAATCCTCATTCATTATTTTGGGTTAAAAATTTTCTTTAAATGTAATTATACAAATAAGTGTATAACTATATATCTATATCCTTATATGCACACGATGCATGTAAAAACATATAAAAAGTTAAATTAATTGCGTAATTACATTTAATAACATGTAAAATATTACTCGTATTAGACATGTCACAATGTAAAATTTTAAAATATCAACTTTCTTTAGCTTTATTAACAGATAACTCATTATGTACATGGTCAAAGTTTGCATGTGTTGACACATGTAAATGTAAACTAAAAAACCGAATGACAAATACATAAATTTATTTTCTTTTGCTTTCCCTAAGATGACAACTCGAAATTGACATGCCAGTGCTAGTGAGTACTGAATAAAGTCGAAAAGCATTTCCTTAAAAAAAGAACAAAAAAGTCTAAAAGCATCATTTTGCTTCTAGTATTTTGCTTCCCAAATCCCAAATGAAAAGCTTCCACCGCCACACCAACCACCTTTGGCTTATAAAACACTAATATGTCATGGAAGAGGAACAATACAATGATACCTAATTTGCTAATTTCGCATTGGGTATTTTTGTTTTTGAAAATCAACACTTACACAACAATTGAAGAATACGAGAGTTAATTGAATAACGCGGAGTGATGGTGTTGGATTATGTATTATATGGGTCCATGTGTTATCTTGTGTATGGGCTTATGTTTGTATATTAGTTTGGGTTAGCCCACCTATTATCTTGCTATATTTGTAGGGTTGTATATTAACCTTGGCTTTGGCTAATGAGGATACCACGAGACATAATATCTTCGACAGCACTATTTCTCTCTCACTTGCACCGACTGCATTAGCATGGTATCATAGCCGGAGTTATGACCGGCGTGCCTGAAAATTCTCCTATTGTCTGCCGGTGCACGAGCCTCACCCGCGTGAAGTGCACAGGAAGAAAAAAAAAGCCGCAGCTATGGGGGATGATAAGAAAGAAATTGTTGGAGGTAAGGGAGATTGGAATGTAAGTTTTACTTCTCCTTTTTATTTGGGTTCCGGTGACCAACTGGGTAACATAATTACTCATGTGATTTTTACTGGTGATAACTACATGGCGTGGGCAAGAGCGATGACGCTCTCGCTCCGAGATAGACGAAAGTTTGGTTTTATTGAGGGCTCGATCCCTAAGCCCTCTTTGAACCAAGTGCGGTGCTCAATTGGGACACCGTACATTTGATGATCGTTTCTTGGACTTTAAGAAGCATGGAACCTAAGCTTGTAGGGACGGTCCCGTTACATGAGAATGCTCGAGATTTGTGGTTGTATCTCGAGCGGCGCTTTTGTGTGGCACATGGGCCACGAATCCAGCAGCTTAAGGCTGCGATTTCGGACTGTAGACAACTCATTAATATGACAGTAGATGAGTACTATACTAAACTTATGGGATACTATGACGAATTGGCTCGATTGAAGCCTTTACCTTCTTGTGTGTGCCATAAATGTGACTGTGATCTTGCTTTGAATTAACAAAAGATAGAGAGGAGGAGATGTTTCATCAATTCCTCATTGGGCTCGATAACAACATCTATGGGGCTGTGAAAACGAGTTTTTATCCCAACAACCTCTTAGCGACATAAATCGAGCACACCAAACTTTGGTGCAGGAAGAACAAAGCAGGGCAGCCTCTCGGGATAAGGGGGTGAGCGAGAATGTCCATGCTTTTGTTATTCACTCTGATCGTGGGAAAAGTCGGTTTCCGCGGGTTGATAAAACTAAACTTGTTTGCTCTCATTGCAAGCAACGAGGCCATGAAATTAATATATGTTTTAAAATTCATGGCAATCCCGAGTGGTATGAAGAAAGGTTGTGTGCGTGCAACGTAGGACGAAGTGACAAACCGCTAGTAGTGGTGGTGGGTCTTCCGCTGCTGCTGCTGGGTCGAGTGTAGGTGGCGGTAATGCTGCTGGTGGGACAGCACGCAGTGCAGGAGGCGCGTGCCCACGTCGTGGCTGATGGCAGTTTCGGTACTCCTCTTGGAGGTGGTACACCTCTTGCAAGTCTGACCCAGGAACAAGTTCAAGTTTTTATGAACTTAATTAATAATGAGCAAAAATCCAGTGACCGCATGGCAGGTATGGAGTGGATTATGGATACAGGAGCCACCCGTCATATAGCTGGCGAATTATCTTTTTAGTGAATGTTCGGAGTATTGATGCGTTCCCCGTTGGACTTCCTAATGGATGTTCCACATCCGCCACCATGGAGGGCGATGTTTATCTTACTGACACTCTTGTTTTGTGACGTATTTTATTTGTTCCTGACTCTCACTATCACTTGATCTCTGTATCTCACTTGCTTATTGATAATGATTGCACTATCCAATTCACTTCCTCTTTGTGTGCTATACAGGACCGGTCCTCGGGGACTCTGATTGGAGCGAGGTAAACGACGAGGGGGGCTCTACTTTTTCCGTACGGTGGCTATGGTGCATGATGTTGGGGTCTCTGAGTTGAGCTTGTTTGATTTGTGGCATCAAAGGTTAGGCCATCCATCGGAAAGGGAAGTGAAGATGCTTCTCGCTATTCGTTCTAGTCATGATAGGAAGAAATTGAATAAAATATGTGATGTTTGTCCTATGGCAAAACAAACATGTGATAGTTTTCCTCTTAGTACTCATAAAGCTAGCCGTTTGTTTGAGTTGATTCATTGTGATTTGTGGGGACCTTATAGTGTACCCTCCTCTTGTGGAGCTATCTTATTTCTTGACTCTTGTTGATGATTATTCCCGTCTTTGTATGGGTTTATTTGTTGCAAAATAAAGCGAGGTTGAAAAATATTTATCTTCTTTCTTTGCTATGGTTACTCATCGGTTTGAAACCCTTTGTTAAAATTGTTCGCAATGATAATGGAACCGAATTTAATTGCATGCTTCCTTTCTTTAACCAAAGTGGTATCTTGTTTCAAACTCCTTGCCTTTGGAACACCTCAACAAAATGGGAGGGTTGACCGTAAACACCAACATATCCTAAATGTGAGCCGAGCCTTGATGTTTCAGGCTAACTTGCTCTGTGCATTTTTGCGGTGAGTATGTACTTACAACAATTCATCTTATTAACCGCACACCGTAAGGGGTTTTGGGCAATAAAACTCCTTATGAGATGATTTTTGGTTATTTGCCTGACTTTGATGCCTTGAGGGTCTTTGGTTGCCTGTGTTTTGCCCACAATCAGAAATCAAAAGTGAATAAATTTGCTCCTCGTAGTCGAAAATGTCTTTTTCTTGGTTATTCCACGGGGAAAAAGGGGGTGGAAGTTATATGATTTGATGATTGGTGATATTTTTGTCTCTCGTGATGTCCAATTCTTTGAAACATCTTTTCCCCTTTTCTTCATCTCCTCTCCCCGCTTCTGCCGATCGACACTAATTACATGATTTTGATCTCGCGGCCCAATCCGCCGATTCTTTCCTTGAGGTATCGACCCCTTCTCTTGATTCTTCTCCTATGGCTTAGTCTACTCTTCCCTCCACAAATAACTCCCCTGACCCAAACTCCGCAGGCCCAAACTCCTTCCCCATCTGGCCCAACTCCCGTCTCCCCCCAACTCTCATCTCCTTCACCTATTGATCTCGGCCCAACTACATCCCCTCAATCCCTTCCTGGCCCGCATCTTCCCTATACCCCTGACACGGCTTCCCAGCCGGTCTATAAGGCCCAGTCCACTTCCGTGCCAGACCCCTTGCCATCTCCTCTTGATTCTGAGTCTTCTTCTACGCCCTTGTTGGGCCGTGGTCATCGAGATAAGCAACCTAGTTGTCTCCTGCGAGATTATTTTGTTGGTTCGGTGCAATTAGAGAGTCCCCCCTTCCAGGTTTCACTCCTGCTTCATGCTCCCCAGGTACTACTCCTTATCCTTTAGCTCACTTTGTGAATTGTGATAATTTTTCTGTGCGCCATCGTGCTTTCCTTGCTGCAGTTGATTAAGGTGTTGAGCCTAACAATTTTAAAGAGGCTATGAATTCTTCTGGGTGGCGAGACGCTATGCAATAAGAAACCAGTGCTTTAGAAGATAATCATACTTGGGTGATGACTGATCTTCCTCCCGGCAAGAAAGCTCATGGTTGTAAATGGGTCTATAAGATCAAATATAATTCTGATGGTAGTGTGGAGCGTCTCAGAGCTCGTCTGGTTATTTTGGGCAATCATCAGGTGGAAGGATTGATTATAACGAGACATTTGCTTCTGTTGCCAAGATGGTTATTGTTCGTGCTTTTCTTGCCGTTCTTTGCCGCTCAGTGGCGGGAGGTTCATCAAATGGATGTTCATAATGCCTTTCTTCATGGTAATCTTGATGAGGAGGTGTATATGAAGCTTCCTCATGGCTTCAGTCCCACTGCTTCTAGTAAAGTTTGTCGTTTCCAGAAATCTTTCTATGGCCTCAAACAGGCTCCTCGGTGTTGGTTTGCTAAGCTTGCCACTTCCTTGAGCAAGTATGGTTTTTCTCGCTCTTACGCCAATTATTCCCTCTTTACCTATTGTCGTGGTCATGTTCGTCTTCATGTGCTTGTTTATGTTGACGATCTCATCATTTCCGGTAATGATTATGATGCTCTTGCTTCTTTTAAGAGTTACCTTAGTGATTGCTTTCGCATGAAATATCATGATCCCTTGAAGTATTTTTTGGGTATTGAGATGGCTCGCAGTGAAACACCCCAGAATTTCAAAGCGGAAAAGAAAGAAATAATAATAGTATTAATAGGACGATGGTGGAAACATCGTCTTCTGGGAATGTCACTACTACAAGAATAGTGTTTAAATAACTAAGTGATTAAAACAAACATAAGTAAGTACTATAAGTAAATTAATTACTTAGATTAAAATCGAAATGAGAAAACTATCCCAAACTAAAGAGAAGTCTAGAACTAAAAACCCCTAATAGATTATTTCTCGCATCTCAACCCGAGCCCAAAATCAAAGAAAATCCCCATCAACAAAACCTGCAAAATATACAACAAATATCCACAATCAGTGGGGAGTAACTAGCAGTTCTCCCAGAACAAAAGAAATCAAAGCATGATTCAGACATAGATTAATAAGAAAGGAAAGCATAAAGTCAAGTCAACTACAATATGCATCCACTTCCATATAACTCACAAATAACGCAAATGAATAATAAATAGCGAGTTGGATAAAAAAAAAATCATCTCAAGAGTACTTTTATAAAAATAAAATATAGGTAAAACAAGTTATTGGGTCAGAAACCGAACGCTAGTGAATCGCAATTCACTTCCTAAGGTTTGTCGGATCGCAATCTCCACGTCATTCAATGGGCTTACGTTCCCCCTTTGCTGTGTCTAAGAATGGCCAAACTCCCGATGCGGGGGTAGAACACGCGAGAACTCCCCGACCTCTCGGACGACAACAATTAACCCTGGTGTACCCCTAGTTCGCAAACCAGGTGGTTGGCATGTTCTTCACCGGGGACTACATCTATCCCACCAGATGTTCTTATCTCAAAAATAAAATCATAATTCATAAATATCATCAAAGTATCATTCAGTTCAAAAATATTCGTCAAAAGGGATGCCACCCGGCCTTATTCCCATAATTCATCAAAAGTAATTTTTCAAAAATCTTCAAAGTAGTAACTTACAAATTTACAACAAATATCTCCAACCACAATACTTTAAACATCACTAAGCATCAACAATGATAGTGAAATAGTTTTTACAGCACTAACAACATCAATAAAAAATGCATCACCAATTAACTCCAAGGCTTATTAAATAAATAAATAGTACACAATATCAAACATAAACATAATGATACCAATAATACTTACAGAAACCTACTAAACACCAGCATCCAAGAATATAAAAGATCACAAATTATTTCTGATTAACAAGCTCTCAAATAATTTAAAAGAGTATCCTCAATTTCACAACAAAAACACAATAATAATTATTAAACTAATAAGTTCGAGCAGTAAAATCACACAAAAACTATCATATGACCCTAATCGCTCTACTGACATGGTACAAATTTTATTTATAATTTTCGGACTCCAAAATTAATTTTAAAAGTTAATATACAGATTACTCAATAAAGCCAATATAATAACTAAAAATATAAATAAACGCCCAAAAATTACCAAAAATTTACACAACATGCATAAACTCACGGAAATACATATTATACAAAGAAATAAATTTTTCGGCCTCCAGAAATAATTTTCATGATTTATATACTGACATAAACGAAATTTCAAAAACAGATATATCAATTAAATAAACCTGTACACAGTAGGAAAAAAATATTCTAAGGTATGGAATACATACTATGCATACAACATGATCTAAAAAAAATAATTTCAGCAATTTTAACATCCGTTTAATAATTATCATGTAATTTAGCCAAAAACACACAAAACACCAATTAAATCAAATAAATACCAAAAATCATACGAAAATTATTTTTATCTTTACAGTAATCAGACAGCATGCATCAAGTATATTAATGTCAAATTTCATCAATAATTTCATTCAAAAAGTATTTTAAATAATTCCTAGCGTAATAATCTAATACCGAATTATACTCTAATCACTATGGTTCTAAGATAACTACTAGTTACCCGGACGTCGGGAGGAGAGCTGAGTCTAAAGAGATAGTTAAGAGCTATGCATACAATCCAATTCGTCTTCTAACCCCAAGGCACAACGAACGAGAATTGAAGCAACCAAGTCACTAGGCATTTTCTTCTTGAACGTTGATAAATCTCATGTCACCTTTGCTCTGTTCCGACCATGATTCCTGGTGATCAAAAGCTCAGATTCCAAATTGCTCCGGTTAGAGTGTAGAACAAGATGTTATAAACGTTCTGTCCAAATTTGAAGACGATCCAACGGTTAGATCTCCGGCTACGGTTATTTTCGTGAAGGTGTGACAGGGAAAAACGGGTTGAACCTTTCTATTCTTTTCCTATTCCTTTTCTCTCTTTCTTTTCTTGAAAACGGTGAGGGTTAAATGCAAATGATGCTGAACTTCCTTTAATAAAAATCAGAATTTTATGGCAAGGAAATATGAAGGGTTTAGGAGAAATGATTAGGGGGGTTATGGGGTTTACAATCTACCAAGAGTCACCAATTAAAAGAAATGAAATAAAAGAGGAGAAACTTCTTCCTTCTCCCTCCCCATAGCCGGCTGTCCAAGTCCAAGTACACCAAGAAGATTTTGGCCCAAGTCATCAAAGGTCCATGCATCAAAAAGTCCGTCACGCGATAAATCGATAAATTCCTAAATCACGCCTAAACTTTGAAAATACTTAATAATAAAAATAACTCTAATAAATTATATTATAAATATAAATATAATAAACACATTAACACGCCACAAGCGATGCAACATTTAATCACCCAAGTCGGTCCAACAACATTACAAAAACGCTACGCGACAAAACAACATCCTAAACGCCAAAACAAATAACGAAATTAATATAACCTTTAAAATAAATAACTAACAACTTAAAAATAAATATATATATAAATATGTCACAACATATAAATATATATACACATTTTCACAGCACGTTCCAAAATAATCTAAATAATAAATTATTTATTTTTACGAAAAAAATATCATTTTAATGTAAACAAACACCAAAAATAAAGAGTGAAAATTACGAAGTGTTACACGCAGTGTTGCTGGCTTCTTTTTATCAAAGCGGAAGTACACTCTTGACATTCTTTCTGAGGTTGGTCTCTCCGGGGCAAGCCTGCTGACACTCCGCTTGAGCAAAATCATAATCTAGCGCGTGTTGATGGCCCTTTGCATCCTGATCCTGCTCAGTATCGATGTCTCATGGGGCGTCTGATTTACCTTGCCTTCACCAGACCTGACTTGGCTAATGTTGTCCATGTGCTTGCTCAGTTTACTTCGAACAGCTTTAGTGATCCACTTCCAAGGAGAAATGGACATGGAAGTAAGGCTGAGAGTGATTACAGAGGTTTCAATCACTGAACTTGCTCGTCAGCGGAGGAAGGCCAACCGAGCGAAGCTATTTCTTTTGGCCGTGCCGTGTGACTATTGGTATGTTTAGTCTGAACATACAGGGAATTGGTTATGCATGAACCTCGCCAACAACATTGGGATGCGACTCTTCGTGTTGTACGTTACCTGAAAGGGTACCCTGGTCAGGGCATTATTTTATCATCACCTTGTGACTTACATCTTACTGCTTGGTGTGACTCTGATTGGGCGAGTTGTCCTTTCACTCGTCATTCTGTCACAGGTTGGATTGTGTTTCTTGGCTCTTCACCCATTTCTTGGAAAACTCGGAAACAACACACTGTTTCTCGCTCTTCTGCTGAGGCGGAGTATCGTTCTATGGCGGATGTTATTGCTGAGCTCAAATGGTTACGTGCTCTTCTTGGTAGCTTTGGTGTTTCACACTCTCAGCCGATTTCCCTCTTTTGCGATAGCAAATCCGCTCTTTACATTGCTCAAAATTCCGTTTTTCATGAACGCACTAAACACATTGAGGTGAATTGTCATTACATTAGAGATGTCATTCAGGATGGTCTCATTACTACGTCTCATGTGTCTACCACGGAGCGACTTGGCGTGATTGTTTTACTAAAGCTCTTGGTATTCGTCAATTTTCTTATTTAAGTGGCAATTTGGGCATTGATGATCCCCATGTTCCCACTTGAGGGGGGTGTTGGATTATGTATTATATGGGTCCATGTGTTATCTTGTGTATGGGCTTATGTTTGTATATTAGTTTGGGTGGCCCACCTATTAGCTTGTTATATTTGTAGGGTTGTATATTAACCTTGGCTTTGGCTAATGAGGATACAACGACACATAATATCTTCAACGGCACTATTTCTCTCTCACCTGCACCGACTGCATTAGCAGATGGGGATGTGGAGGTGTATGTGAGTATTTAATCAAGTGGGTTAGTCTCTCTCTTTCTATCCACTCTAGTTTTTGGGTCTCTGTCCAACAAAAGTTTTATCATTTTTTTTTTCAGATTTATCAATTAAGAATAAAGATGTTTCATCGTGTCAAAAAAAAACAATGATTCAAAAAGCCTGAAATATATAGTATAAGAAACGATTGCTCACATTTTGTCTCCGAACTTTTTTAGTTTGAGATTAATGCTTACATCTTTTGGTTGTTTCCTAATTTCGCAAACAAACTATTTGCAATTGAAGATTAGCAAGAATTACCTTTTCACTGGTTTCATGAGTGATGTTCGATTACACTGATCATCAATGATGCTCTTCTCCACCAGAATGAATTTCATAGAAAAATGACATCAGTTCATATTGACAAATGCGGCTCAAACTCTCCCCTTCTCATTCATCTTCACAATATATATATACATCCTATTATGACCTAAATGCACAAATAGGAAATATAACATAAATAGAACTTTACAATATTATATCGTTACATCCCCCCTCAAGATGGAGCATGGAGATCTCGAATGCCCATCTTGTCTAAAAAAAACTTAAAATGTGTCTTACCCAAAGCCTTAGTGAAAATGTCCGCTAATTGCACCTTTGTCGACACATACGAAGGTGAAATCACACCCGCTTTAATCGCATCTCTAATAAAATGACAATCTGACTCAATGTGCTTTATTCTCTCATGAAATACAGGATTCTGAGCAATGTGGAGGGCTGATTGACTATCACAGAACATACTCATACCCTGTTTGTGTTCAACGCCCAAATCTCATAGCAGTTGCTTCAACCACTTCAACTCACAAGTTAATGCTGCCATCGATCGATATTCTGCTTCCGCAGACGAGCGAGAGACAGTATGTTGTTTCTTAGTTTTCCAGGACACAGGGGAAAAACAAGTAATACTAACCACCCAGTCAATGAACGACGGGTCAAAGGACAACTTGCCCAATCTGAGTCACACCATCCCTCTAGTTGCAATGCACTATCAGAACGCAGAAGAATGCCCTGTCCTGGACACTTTTTCAGATATCGTACTACTCTTAATGCTGCTTCCCAATGCTCCTCTCTGGGTGCCTGCATAAATTGCGACAAAATGTACACCGAATACGCCAAATCTGGACGAGTAACAGCTAAGTAAATAAGTCTCCCAATCAACCGTCTGTATTGTTCGATGTCCTCCAACTCCTTCCCCTCTGCTAAGGCCAGCTTGTGATTTCGCTCCATTGGGAAGTCAGCAGGTTTTGCACCTAACAATCCAGTCTCTGAAATAATATCCAAGGCATATTTTCTCTGACAAACATAAGATCCATGCTTGCTACGGGCCACCTCTAACCCCAGAAAGTACTTCAGAGCACCCAGATTTTTCATCTTGAAGCATTCACTCAAATATGCTTTAAAACTCTCCATCGCAAATGTAATATTCCTTGCGATAATCATATCATCCACATAAACAAGCACACTCAATTGCAACGCACCCTTCGAAAGAGTAAAAAGAGAATAATCGAATATGATTGTTTAAATCCAGTATCCCTTCGCATCCGTAGACAACTTCTCAAACCAACACCTAGGTGCTTGTTTCAAGCCATACAACGACTTTCTCATTCTGCAAACCTTGTCAGCATTATTCTTCTGAAATCCTGGGGGGATCTTCATATAAATTTCTTCCTCTAAGTCTCCATGCAAGAATGCATTGGAAACATCCATCTAGTGCACCTCCCAACTTTTCACAGCGGCAACTGCAAGAAAAGTACGTACCGTTGTCATTTTCGCCACCGGAGCGAATGTTTCATTGTAATCTAACCTTTCTTCCTGATGATTCCCGAGACAGACCAACCTTGCCTTTAATCTAAGCAATTTTCCATCTTCATCTCGCTTCTCCGTATACACCCATTTGCTCCCAAGTGCTTTCTTTCCCATAGGTAAACTCTCCAATGTCCAGGTCCACTGTTCCTCAAGAGCCTCAATTTCAGCCTGTCATTGCTTTTCGCCAACCCTCATGTTGCATAGTGTGCTTGAATGTTTTAGGAGCATTTTCTGTCTGCAAAGCTGCAATAAAATTTCTGTGTTTTGACGAAAAACGTTCACAATTAACAAAATATGTGATATGATAAGGAGTACCTGAGGAAGATGATTTTGCGGATGAGCTTTCAGATATACTATATTTTTTCCGTATTGTATGCATTACACAATCTCGCAATCTCGTATTCTGAAATTTTTGACGTTTACCTCTCCCTAAATTCTCCTCATTATTTTCTCTTTGAAGCCCCACATGTTGCTCCTCACTACTCAAGTTTGAGGCATTAGCTAAGTCACTTTGTTGACTCACTGCATGGCCTCGGTGGATTGTGTGTTGCTGCTGCGTCACTCCCATCTCCTCACTTTGCGCTGCACACATCCCCTCACTCAGCACCTCACAAGCTGCATCTTGTTGCACCACACATTGTGCCTCTCTCACCTCACTTAGCACCCTACATTTCGGTCCTCCACTCACACACTCCCCAGCAACCTGCTGCAATTCCCCAACTCTCTCTTGTTCACCCTCATTCTCCATAGCCAAGCCATCATCCATCAGGGCCCCTACACCAATGTCAGATACAATTAAGGGCACCGCATCCAACGGCCAACTCTCAAAAACGTCAACACGACCATCCCCAACACATGACATAGGAGACTCAACACTCTCAGTAGACTCATCCTTATACGGAAAAATACGTTCGTGAAATTGGACGCCACGAGATACAAAAAATTCACGAGTCTCCAAATCAAACATTTGCCACCATTTTTGTCCGAATGGATACCCAAGAAAAACACACTTACGACTACGCGACTCAAATTTATCTCCCTTGCTACGTTGATTATAAGCATAACACAAACAACCAAATACCCGAATGGTGTCGTACGATGGTGGTTTCCCAAATAACATTTCATAGGGTGTTTTGTTTGAAAGAAGAGGTGTAGGTGTCCTATTAATCAAAAAACACGCAGCCAAAATACACTCTCCCCAAAACTTTTTAGGTAAATTTCCTTGAATCCGCAAACCACGACCAACATTTAAAATGTGTTGATGTTTTCTCTCTACTCTCCCATTTTGTTGAGGAGTCCCAACACATGACGACTCAAACAATATCCCATGTTTTAAAAAATAACCCTGTAAGTAGTTGAAGTCCGTACCATTATCACTCCGAACCACCTTGATAATTTGATTAAATTGACGTTTAATCATAGCAATAAAATTAAGAAACATTGACTCAACTTCGTTTTATTACTAATCGAATAAACCCAAACACCTCTAGAAAAATCATCAACAATCGTCAAAAAATATTTAGAACCATAAGAAGAAGGTGTCTTATAAGGACCCCATAAATCAACATGAACAAGTGTAAACATACGACTAGCGTTACTACTACTAATGGGAAAACTCTCTCTACATTGCTTGGCACGAGGACGAGACATCAAAAACTGCAATATTCTTCCTAGTAGATTTACTCACGGGAGGGAGTAATTTCAATACTTTCTCCGACGGATGTCCCATACGCCGATGCCAAAGATCAACCACACAATCCACTTGCCATCACCCGTACTCGCGGAACACCACGGAAAAAAATATAGTCCATCTTGTCTCTCACCCACGCCAATCACCGACCTCTTCAATTGGTCTCGAATCACACACATTTTGTTAGTGAACCGAACGAACAATTGGATTCGTCACATAATTGAGTCACATAAATTAAATTGCAATTTAATTGTGGCACATATAATACATTATCAATAAATAAACCACCCTCCAATCCGAGTGAACCCGGTTGATTTGCATTCACATCTGTCCATCCGGTAACAAAAGCCGGATTATTTGCAATTGTTTTGATATTTTTCAATAATGAGAGCTCACTCGTCACGTGATTATTAGCTCCTGTATCAACTATCCATTGCATATCAGTTTTACCTTGCAACTTAAGGGAAGATTTATTATTGAGAAGCTCAATAATTTGTTGAACTTGGTCCTTTGGATACTCCTTGCAAAGCTGCTGTATTTTGTGTGGGTATGTTGCTGCTCATACCTCCACTTTGCACCGCATTCGCACAAACTGAGGTACTGCTACCATCCCCATTCCCACGTCCTCCTCTGCCTCCACGCGACCCCGAGCTCCGACCACCTCTGCTAGGGCCTCTACCACCCCGCATTTTCTCATCCCACCACTCCGAAATTCCAATGAGTTAATAACAACTCGCCTCATCATGCCCCTCGCGATTACAATGGGCACAGAATTTGTCACTCTTATCGCCGTATTTAGCTCGGTGTTTGGTCTCCACCTTAAATGCCATCACATTCTCCTTCTCTTTGCCTCCCTTGTTGCGCAGACGCTCGGTGTTTATGACTGTCTAGTAAGCCTCATCAACAGAAGGTAAAGGTACTTGCGCCAACAATTGAGCACGCATGGCCTCAAAAGGATCAGCAAGACCAATCAAAAAATAATGAAGGTAATCTTCTT
The DNA here is from genome assembly GCA_947646795.1 of Beta lomatogona. Lineage (NCBI taxonomy): Eukaryota > Viridiplantae > Streptophyta > Magnoliopsida > Caryophyllales > Amaranthaceae > Beta > Beta lomatogona. The sequence continues at coordinate 74,222 of CANSNZ010001195.1, read as the reverse complement.
CACGAATGTCACTTACTTGCTTGGCAATATTACATTTACTTGCTTGGCAATATTACACTTACATCCGCCACAAGTACACCGCGGCACTCGAGAATATTGCACTACCTCCTTCCAGACCTTCGACAACCTTGCAGCAGACTCCGTGACGGTTTTGGACACTCCCTGCTTGCAGTCACTCAAAGCATGTTTGAGTTGACAAACCCTAGAACCACTCACAACGCAATATCGCTTCTTCAAGTGAGTCCACAACTCATGGGCTATATCAAAGTCTTCAATGGTGGACCTCAAACTCTCCTCAACAGTATTAGTAATCCACGAGACCACCATGGAATTCACAGCTAGCCAAAGCTTCTTCTTGTTTGCGTCTGTCGATGGCTCCTCAATCGTACCATCTACAAAGCCAAAATTGAATTTTGAAATCATCGAACGTCTCACGGCCTTAGCCCACTCATCATAATTTGATGTTCCACGGAGTTTGACTGGAGTAATCACCGCTCCGGGTCCATCACTCAAACTGAGGTAGTAGTCAAGATCGACATGTTCTACCTTTGGTGGTTTATCTTCTCCCTCTTTGCTCATGCTGGAAGAATGGACAATGATAATATCACGTATCTGTGGGTGGGAATGACAATTCCCTTGATGTATCTGTTCTCAAATATGGCAGAAAAAAATAGGGTTTTTAACCTGTGCTCATGATACCATGACAAATGCGGCTCAAACTCTCCCCTTCTCATTCATCTTCACAATATATATATACATCCTATTATGACCTAAATGCACAAATAGGAAATATAACATAAATAGAACTTTACAATATTATATCGTAACACATATGCTTTGCTTTTGTATATAATTAAGATTCATTTTTTTAATTTGTTATTTGTTTCTTTAATATAACATGTCTAGCAACTCATATTAAAAGAAAGATAGAACTGTGTGAGAGAGAAATAAGAATTACCTTGTAATTCCATGCCTGCTCTTCATTAACTTTTTTTCTTCTATTGGTTGTGGATTATTCAAAAGTACCCTGCATAAAATTCATACCGAAAAATGAATGACTTAGCACTGTTTTTTAATGCTATGGAATTACTTAATCATGGTAGAATAATGCTACTCTAATCTGTGTCTAGGTTCTTTTATTTTGTTTTCCAGACAATTGAAGGGGAGAAGTTGCAATAATAGGAAGGAGAAGAGGAAAAACTGAAGTAGAAAAATTATCGTGATTTCTAGTTATTTTTTTATTTTAGTTTACTAGGTGAAGAAGTAAAAAAAACTGCCTTTAAAGTTTGTTAGTGCATTTTAAAAAAAGAAATTGGATAAGGGTAAAAGGGGTGTTCATGGATGGTTAACCGTCCCGAACAACATTTTCGTTTCGGTAACCGAAAGTTTCGCTTTGCGCTCTTTGCGAACCGTAACCGTAACCGTTTTAGACTGGTTACCGACTAAGCGGTTAACCGTCTTTTCGGTTAATCATAATCGTTATTCAAGTTATACTATTATATTTTACTTAATGTAAATATATAATTTCTATTTTTTTGTGCATATACTTTTATATTGTATATACTCTAATATTAAATGTATTATAAAGTGGGCAATAAATCTATTGAAAACATAATAATACTAAGAATTTACTCCATTTCCTAATTATAGTGTTTAAATTAGTACTAAAGTTTTCAAATAATCTCATGCTTCCTCTAATTGTTGTTACTTGGTAACAAATATTAGAATTAATGTAGTTGTTGGAAAATGTTTCACACTAATTAAATAGAGGAAAAAAAATTTCGGTTTTTCGGTTAACCGTTCACTCAAAAATCATAACCGTAACAGTACTGTTTAGCCGTCACTTTTACCGGTTCGATAACCGTATCGTTAAACCTTTTTTTATCGGTAAGGTTACCACCCATTTGGACCCTTTTTCGGTATTTCGGTACGGTTTGTCGGTTTTGGTTTTTTATTAACACCCCTAGTGAACACAATGAAGTACTCCCTCTGTTTTTTATCATTCTCACTTTCCAGTGCGCGTCTCCCAATGCACCTCTTTGAACTTAAATATCTTTCATTATATATTAGTAAAAATTATAATGATTGAATATTAATAATGTACTAATTGAGACGAATCAAACAAGACCCCACATGACTATAATATTTCTTAGAAATTTAAAAAACTTGAGAAGATTCTCTCTAAGTATGAATAGTGCCAAGATTCCAAGTGAGAAAGATAAAAAAAAACAGAGGAAATAATTGCTTGGCAGTTTATTTTATCGCAATTTAATTTGTTAGGATCTATTTCCCCCTTCTTCTTTTTTTCCTTATTTTACTTTTGTTTTTAAAATTTATTGAGTGATTGGTTCTCTAATATTTGTTTGTAGTTGGGGATAATTTGGGCAACTTAAGTGGACACCAAAGTCCTCAGGAGTTGACTTATATATAGAGATTCAGTTTCATATTATAGCCCTAATTTTTCCATCTTATCTTCCTCACATGCCAACTTACATTTCAAAATAGAACTCCTCAAACAAGAATTTTATCCTACAACCCCTTTGAACAAAGATTTTCGATCTTATAAAACCCAATTCCAAAGATTATTCGAGGGTACCTCCAAATAATATAATCTAACATTTAAATCTGAATTTCTTTTCCTCACAAAAACAGAAACAGAAAGCTTACTTAGTAACTTTACAAATTCAGACTCAATTTATATCCTAAAATATTTACTGCTAGCTCCAATAATTATCATAAATTCCAGACATATAACTAAATCTTTCAAAAATCAACTCCTAAAAGTAAAATCCATATTTCTCAAAGTTGATAAACAAATGTATTTAAAATCTCGTATCTTACAGTTCCGAATATATATAAGAAATTTGAAGCGGAAAACACTTGACTGTCACATTATACTCGGATTCATAGTAACTTTGTACATATTAAACTATTTGCAAACTTCATATATTTTAAAATATATATATGTATATATGTATGTATATATGTATATATATATGTATATATGTATATATATGTATATGTATAGGAATATGGTCACGTGGAAACCACTCCTTATGCTAAAAACTAAAAACTGCAACATAAAATGAGCAAAAAGTTTCTTAAAATGAGCAAAAAATTCTTAAAATGAGCAAAAATTTAAAATGAGCAAAAAAAATATGATAAGAAAAAATTTGTAAAATGAGCAAAAGTTTCTTAAAATGAGCGAAACATAAAATGAGCAAAAAAACATAAAATAAAAAGAAGTTTGTAAAATGAGTAAAAACTTCGTAAAATGAGCGAAAATTTGCTAAAATGAGCAAAAGTTTCTTAAAATGAGCAAAAACATAAAATGAGCAAAAAACATAAAATGAGCAAAAATCTCGCAAAATGAGCAAAACGGCCGATTTTCATTTTTCAGCTTTAAGGCTAGTTTTCAAGTGGATCCTACCTCTATATATATACACACACACACACATACATGTATATATATATATATATATATATATATATATATATATATATGTATGTATGTATGTATATATATATATATATACATACATATATATATATACATACATACATATATATATACATACATACATATACATATACATATACATATACATACATACATATATATATATATACATATAATATGTATATATATATATACATATTATATGTATATATATATATTATATATATATACATATTATATGTATATATATATATATATATATATATACATATACATATACATATACATATATATGTGTGTGTGTGTGTGTGTGTGTGTGTGTGTGTGTGTGTGTGTGTGTGTGTGTGAGAAAACATAGTTGAGTTTCATAAGCCAAACCCTATTAGATTAAAGTCGATCACTTTTGGCAAAGCATACAAAATCGCACAGAATATCTTACTTATGAACACATTGGGAAATATATATCAACAACTCTTACTTTAATACTTACTATAAAACATCCATAACTTTCATACCATGTCTTAGATCTTGGGTGACTGAACAACTTTTACTATTAAGACTCATAAACCAAAATATACTTTAGTCCAAAAACAAGATTGGTTTAGTATGGCATGAGCTGATGTTGAGATTAACTTTTACTTACTTCAAAAGTTTTGAATAAAACTATACTTTATAGCCAAAACTTATAAATATATCTCAACTTCGTATCTTACATTAAACTTTCAAATAATTCGAAAATACTTTCAACAAATAACATAATAAGTCAATCACAATCAAGCTTACATTTTAAAATCATGTGATTCACAAAACCATATGAAATACCAAATTATTGTTCGAAGGTGGTAGGACATGTGTGTACTTTTGGAAATATCTCCAACAACCAATACTTCCGATCAACGAGCCCCTAATTAATCTCCTAAATAATTCACCTCGGAATTATAATAATAACAAAATTAGTAACCATTGTCACTTAACCTTACCCAAAAATTTATCCAAATAACCTTCATGCATAAACTAAATAACCCGTTTTTCATCAACTAGAATAAGGCTTTTGGCGGGCCGCGTTTGTCGTGAACGCCACCCGACCAAAGATAAAATTTCTCCTACTCTCTTTTACACTAAACAAGTATAATGGAAGTAGGGTTCGTATCCACAGGGAAACGGGGACGAGCTCTATATTTAGCGTGAGATGGTACCTAGAAGACTCTAACGGTCGAGAAACCTAATAATAATAACAAAGGGGTTTTCTAATAGATTTACTAACAAACTACAACTAACTAGCAACTAAATAAGATGAGAAATCAATATAGGAAGATTTTGAATCCGATTAACATCCACTTCAATTCATTATCGATCCTTGAACCTCAACTCTAGTTAATTCCATAATTATCCATTGCCGAGAATTAATCTCGCGCTCTCCTTATTCCTAGTTGAATAGCACGATCAGCGTGACTATAAAACCCTAACTAAAGGATAACCTAGTCCGATCGGCGTCTAAGTTCAATCCAATAGCAACGAATAAACACGAGAGAACCAACGGACCTTGCTAACGTCATACAAGCGATAAACATTCAACAGTTGATTTAATTTCCCCAAGAAATAACCAAGACAATCTGCATCTAAGTTACTTCATAGTTTGCTACCAATTGATAAAAGAATAAAACAATCCGATTCTATTCTTAAATCTAGCATTAGATTAATTACACAATCAAACTAGTAACGTTCCTAGCATAATCATGCACTAATCATAAATCACAAGCATAGAAATTAAACCATAATCAAAGGAACTAAATAGAGAGGAAAGATCTCACAATAATGCTTGAAGCTTCATATTAATCTCGTTCAAGAACGGTTCAAGCTACAATCGGCATAGCAATCGCCAATTCCATAATTGAAATCTACGAAAACTAAACTAGAAGATAAAAACTAAAAAGAGAAGATAAGAAGAGAAGAATGGAGTGTTGGATATTCTCTCTCCTCAAGTGTGTGTGTTTTAGGTCCAAAAACAAAGTTTAGTATTTATACTAAGGCTCAAAAGTCGGCCGTCATTTAGACCGACCTAGGGGGTCGCGAGGTGCGGTGCAGTCGCACCGTGCGATGAGCTACTGCCTTCGCAACGAGCTGAAGAGCTGGGCCAAACCAAGCAGGTCGCACCGTGCGAGAAATCTCGCGAGGTGCGAGCATCAGGTCGCGAGGTGCGACCATTGTCGCGTGGTGCGAGCTCCAGCGCTGGGCGAGCATGCCGGGCGTGCTATGGGCGAGCGCGCTAGGCAGGCTTGGCCGAGCCGGGCGAGCACCTGCTCGGGCGCGCGCATGGGCGCTTGCCTTCTTGGCGCCGGCACGCGATGGGCGAGAGAAGATGGAGCGCTGGGCTGCGATGGCTCACGATGATGGAGCGCTGGGCTGGGCAGCTTGCGGTGCTCACGAGAGCTTGGCTTGGCGAGCTCGTCGTGATGCTTAGGCTTGCGGTGATCACGAGTGCTTGGCTCGGATCAAATGCACTTCACCTTGGAAGCGCGGAATACATGACGTTAACACAAATTATCTCGCAAAACTCCGAACTTCCGCTAAGAGCTAAATAAGACACGAATGTTAACAATTACAATCAAACCCCTAGCAAAGTGCACCTAAAGTAACGTACATACACCGTATAACATGAGCGTATCAGCTTTGCTAGTTTAGCTTTCCAATTATACCTTGCAACATTTTACATATTATTCCTAGTTTCCGCTAGATACTAATTAACACGAGCTAACTCTAATTAACCGAATTTCAGAAAATTGCAACTCTTATTGTTAACATGAAAATCATAATATTAAACTGAATCACAGGAACATAACTTATAAAAATATGATTTAGTAAACTAACTTGACAAAAGTCAAAACTTGTATTACAACATTCAAAATAAGGAGAAAAAAATTCAATCTTTAACTTTAACAATCATAAATTGATTCTAATTTTGTAAATCAAAAACAAGATTTAGAGCCGAATTAAAAACTAGAAGTCAATCACATAATAAACCCATTTTTACTAGAATAGCTCAGTTCTTGGAATAAAGAAGAGTAAATGTCATTAACCTTCTAGGAGTTTCATATAAATGTCATTATCCAGTGGGCCATATAAATAAGTTGTGACTACATCCATTAAGCGTAAGTTAAGTCCTTCTTTTATTGCTAGACTAATTAGATATTTAAAAGTAACATCCACCACAGGAGATCATGTCTCTTCATAATCAATACCTGGTCTTTGTGGAAAACCTAACTTCACCTTTTTCATTTCGCTTTTACACAAAGACTCATTTATATCCCATTGGTTTTTACACATTATGGTGCATGGACTACAAGTCCAAAGACTTCTCTTATTGTAAGAGATTGCAATTCAGCTTTAATTGCTTCCTTCCACTTTGGCCAATCATCTCTTTTTCTACACTCTTCAATAGACTTTGGTTCATGATCCTCGTTGTCTTTCATAACATGTAATTCTACATTGCATGCAAAATCATCATCAATGTCAAGTTTATTCCGGAGATCTTTCAAAATTAGTTGCATCCTCGATTTGACCATCATAAACTATTACTCCTTTCCTTTTTCAAGGATTCTTGTCTTTGGAACCAATTGGTCTACCACGCTTATAACAACCCATAATTTTGCTCCTAGTTTTTCGCAAGAAATTTCTCTAAAACTATTATTTTCTCTAAATTAATTATTTTTATTTTATAATTTTGGTAGCCGAATTATTATTTTTATTTTATGGCATGTTAATGTGTTTATGTCATTTATATTTATAATATAATTTATTAGAATTATTTCTATTATTAAGCATTTTCAAAGTTTAGGCGCGATTTAGGAATTAATCGTTTTATCGCATAGCGGGCTTTTGAAGCATGGATCATTGTTGAATTGGGCCGAAAATTTTTTGTGGGTGTGTTGGGCTTGACAGCCGGTCAAGTGAAGGAAAGGGAGGGCCTCTCTTCTTTCTTTTCTTTTTTTTTTTCATGTGACTCTTTGATGCCTTGTAACTCCCATAACCCCCTAATGATTTCTCCTAATTAAACCTCTTTAAACCCACCTTTATCACTTCAATTTCTGATTAAAAAAATCAGAACTTCTTGCTGCCATTCTCTAAGACTTTCGGCCATCATCACCATCCTCAATCTCTCAAAATTTTTCATTTCTACTTCTTGTTAATTGTTCGTGAATTGTTCTTGTTGCTTTTTTCTTATACTTGGTGCTTGGGATTTGAAGAAGGAGAGGATCACACGCCTATTTTGGGATTTTCCAGAAGTTTTCAGCTCGCCTCCGACGATCCAGGTAACTAGTTGTTATCTTAGAACCATAGTGATTAGGGTATTATTCGGTATTAGATTACTACGCTAGGAATTATTAAAAATACTTTTTGAATGAAATTTTTGACGAAATTTGTCATGAATATACTTGATACATGCTATATGAATACTGTGTAGAGAAAAATAATTTTCGCACGATTTTTAGTATTTATTTGATTTAATTGGTGTTTTGTGCGTTTTTGGCTAAATTGCATAATAATTATGGAAAGACTGTTAAAATTGATGAAATTATTTTCCTTAGATCCTTTTACATGCGTAGTATGTATTCCATGCCTTAGAATAATTTTTGTCTACTGTTTACTGTTTTATTTAATTGATAAATCTGTTTTTGTAATTTCGGTTCTGTCAGTATATAAATCATGAAAATTATTTCTAGAGGCAGAAAAATTCATTTCTTTGAATATTATGTATTTCCGTGCGTTTTTTAATGTTATGTAAATTGTTGGTAATTTTTGGGCGTCTGTTTATATTTTTAATTATTATATTGGCTTTATTGAGTAATCTGTATATTAACTGTTAAAAATACTTTTGGAGTCTAAAAATAATAAATAAAAATTGTATCATGTCCGTAGTGCCATTAGGGTCGTATGATAATTTTTGTATGATTTTACTGCTCGAAACTATTAGTTTAATAATTATTATGGTGTTTTTGTTGTGAAATTGAGGATACACTTTTAAATTGTTTGAGGGCTTGTAAGTCAGAAATAATTCATAATTTATTATATTTTGGGTTTCTGATTTTTAGTAGTATACAGTATGTATCATTGGGTAACCACATGTTTATGTTTGATTTATGGAAGAAAATAATTAATTGTTACTACTCTTTTAATGAATATGATTTAGAGTTATTTGGTGGTGTATTGTTGATTGAATTGTGGTTGCTGTAAAAACCAGTATATTATCATTGATGATGTTTGGAGATGTTCAAGTGTTATTATGAGAGATATTTGTTGAAAATTTATAAGTGATTTATTTTGAGGAATTATGAAGAACTGTTTTGATGAACTGTGGGTATAAGGCCGGGTGGCATCCCTTTTTTATGAATATTTTAGATGAATGATTCTTGGATTGTATGCATGTGTGTATTTTGAGATAAGAATATCCGGTGGGATAGATGTAGTCCCCGGTGAAGAACATGCCAACCACCTGGTTTACGAACTAGGGGTACACCTGGGTTAATTGTTGTCGTCCGAGAGTCGGGGAGTTCTCGCGTGTTCTACCCCCGCATCGGGAGTTTGGCCATTCTTAGACACAGGCAGTGGGGAACGTAAGCCCATAGACTGACCTGGAGATTGCGATCTGACAAACCTTAGGAAGTGATTTGCGAATCACTAGCGTTCGGTTTCTGACTCAATAACTTGTTGAATTCTTGATTTATTATTATTTATATATATTAGAATTATGTCACTCACTCTATCATGTTTACTTATTGTTGATGATCACTTGTTTCATCTATGAGCTTTATGATGTCTATGTGCATGCTATTGATGTAATGATTGCATGTTATTCCTTTCTTAATAATCTACTTCTGAATCGTGCTTTGATTGCTATTGTTCTGGGAGAACTGCTAGTTACTCCCCACTGAATGTGGAATTATTTAATATATCCTTGCAGATGGAAATGATTGCTAGGCTTGTGACTGCTTGGGCTAGCAGAGTGAGAGTTTGTAGTTAGAAGAAGCTCCTAGTACTGTTTTTGGTAGATGAACTCTATATAGGCCATAGAGAGACTTATTTTTGGATAGCCTTCAAGGACATTTAGCTTTATTTAAGTTTTCTTGGGAGACTTGCATGTCTCATAGTATTTGGTTTTGATAATATGTTCAATTTGGGATATTTCTTTTATTTTGAATTATGATGTTTACTCGGATATTAATTCTCTTTTGAAGTTATGAAACTTTGAGTTTGAGGAATTATCTTTATTTATTGTTTTAGAGTAGCATAACCGTCCCGACGTTATTTCCGCTAACGTCATTTTAGTATTTCTTGATTAGATATTGTTTAGTATCTTAGTAGTAGAAGGACGGGGTGTTACAGTTGGTATCAGAGCAAAGTTACCCGAGACCCTTACTTAGTCACTAAGAAACTCCCGGAAAATGTGTAGTTGAAGTAACTAGGATAATTAGAATCTTAGGCTTCAAGAAAAGTAGTGGTGAGAGGGTCATTTGGGTAGGAAACCACGGGAAAATATTTTTCTTATTTGATGTGATAAGTTGTTAATTTACAACTAATAACGTGTTCAGTAACGAATGTTTAACTTGTGTTTGTAGAATGCCGCCTCGAGGTTTGACTAGTGCTAGAAAGGAGGCTGCCCGAAAGAGGCGCCAAGCACTTGAGAACGCCATCATAGCTATGGCTAATCGGTCTTCTACTCCGCCTAGTGGGCAATCCATCTTTGATCGGTTTGACCATCATCGTCCGCCTACTTTTGACGGGACTTCTGATCCTGTTGTGCTTGAAGGGTGGATAAGAGAGATGGAGAAGTTGTTTGCTGCTACTGGATGCCCTGCTGCTGAAATGGTACCTATTGGTACCTACTATCTTAAGATGGAAGCCGACAACCGGGTGGAGTACTGTTCTTGCAAGCTGCATGGCTACACCGGGATTTGGATGGGATGAGTTTCATGTGAAGCTGAAGGACAGGTTTTATCCTGATGAGCTCCGTTGGCAGAAGCAAGAAGAGTTCTTAACTCTGTCTCAGGGTACTCTGAATGTGCAGGAGTACACTGATAAATTCACCGAGCTGTCCAGGTTTGCTACCACAGTTGTGCCTACTGAAGCTGAGCGTGTGAAAAGGTACATCAAGAAAATGGATCCTAGGGTGAGGACCCATGTTCTGAGTTCGGGAGCTTCGACTTTCCAGGGAGCCTATGAGATAGCTCTGAGTATTCATGCCTCTTTGAAAGAGGAAGATTCTGCTAAGGTTGCTGCTGCTAAGAAGCCTGCTGCTACCCATGTTCAGTTCCCGGCTAAGAAGCCGAGGTATGAGCCGTTTGGTCGAGGGGGTTATCAACAGGGTTCTGGATCTGGATATCGTCCGAGTTTTGATCCGAGCAAGTGTCGAATTTGTGGTAAGGCTGCTCATCCGGGGAAGAACTGTGATGGATCGACTGTCGTCTGTTTCTATTGCAAGGAAGTGGGGCACAAGTCATTCCAGTGTTCTAAGAATCCTAGAGCTCCGTCTTTTTCTGCTGGTCCTGCTAAGCCAGTTGGTTCTTCTGCTCCTCCGAAGAACAGGATTTATGTGATGACGCAAGCTGAAGCCAATGTCCATCCTGATGTCATCTCTGGTACTTTTCTTGTAAATAATGCTCCCGCTTTTGTTCCGCTTCGATACTTGTGCTACAATGTCTTTTGTTGCTAGTTCCTTTGTTCGAAAAAGCTAATCTTTCCTCTAGATCTCCTATTAAGTCCCCGATTTCTCTTCCGTCCGGTGAGAATTATCCCCGTCATTCCGAGTTTAAGGGCGTGCCTGTCGCATTCTCGGGTTCTGAGTTGCCAGCCGATCTTAAGGAGTTTCCTATGTCAGAGTTTGATGTGATCCTTGGAATAGATTGGTTATCGAAGTATCATGCCTGCATTCAGTGCTGTGATCAGAAGGTGATGCTCCGAGATTCTAAGGGAAAAAGGATTTCTTATTCCGGTGTTGTAGTGAAGAAGGGTGTTAAGTGCGTTTCCGCTCTGAGAATGCGGAAGATGCGTCAAAAGGGTGATGTGGTATACCTTTGCATGGTGAAGGATTTGTCATCTGAAGATCAGCTCGAGAGTATTCCGGTAGTTCGGGATTATCCTGATGTATTTCCTGAAGAGTTGCCAGGTATTCCTCCTGAAAGAGATGTGGAGTTCTGCATTGATTTAGTACCGGGTACTGCTCCTATATCCAAGGCTCCGTATAGAATGGCGCCGTCTGAATTGCAAGAGTTGAAGACTCAATTGCAAGAGTTGATAGATAAGGGCTTCATAAGGCCTAGTGTGTCTCCTTGCGGTGCTCCTGTTCTGTTTGTCAAGAAGAAAGACGGGAGTATGCGTCTGTGCATCGATTACCGTGAGCTGAATAAGGTAACGATTAAGAATAAATATCCGTTGCCTCGCATTGAAGATCTGTTTGATCAGTTAAAAGGTGCTGGAGTATTTTCCAAGATCGATCTGAGATCCGGATATCATGAAATTCCTGTGAAGAAGGAGGATATTCCGAAGACTGCTTTCCGCACCAGGTATGGGCACTATGAATTTGAAGTGATGCCATTTGGTCTCACGAATGCTCCTGCAATTTTCATGGATCAAATGAATCGCTCTTTCCACGAGTACTTGGATACTTGTGTGGTCGTGTTTATCGATGATATTCTCGTTTACTCTATGGATGAGAAGGAGCATGAGAAGCATTTGAGACTGGTGTTGGATGTTCTGCGCAAGCAAAAGTGGTTCGCAAAGCTGTCTAAGTGCGAGTTTTGGCTTAAGGAAGTTGCTTTTCTAGGGCATGTAATCAGCAAGGAAGGAGTCAAGGTGGATCCCGCTAAGATCAAAGTTGTTGTCGAGTGGGAGAGCCCTAAGAATGTGACCGAGATTCGGAGTTTTCTGGGTCTGGCTGGTTATTATAGGAGGTTCGTTCAAAATTTCTCCAAGATAGCTCAACCTCTGACTCGCTTGATGCGCAAGGACTGCAAGTTCATCTGGTCTGAGGATTGTGAAGGGGCATTTCTGAAGCTGAAAGAGAGTTTGACCTCAGCTCCTGTTCTTACCTTGCCATCTGAGGGCGTTGGGTATGATGTGTTCAGTGATGCATCGAAGAATGGTCTGGGTTGTGTTTTGATGCAGCAAGGGAAAGTGATAGCCTATGGTTCGAGGTAGTTGAAGGTGCATGAGAGAAATTACCCGACCCATGATCTAGAGTTAGCGGCTGTGGTGTTTGCACTAAAGATATGGCGACACTATATGTATGGTGTTATGTGTAAGGTGTATACTAACCACAAGAGCCTGAAGTACATCTTCACTTAGTGTGATCTTAACATGAGGCAGAGAAGGTGGCTTGAATTGATCAAGGATTATGATCTGACCCTGGATTACCAAGAGGGTAAGGCGAATAAAGTAGCGGATGCTCTGAGTCGCAAGAGTAGGCATTCATTAAACGCTGCTATGGTGGTGCCTCGTGAATTGTGTGAAGAGTTTCGTAAGCCGGGATATCGAGGTTGTTCCTCAGGGTTATGTGTCTGCGTTGTTGGGTTCCATGAGTGCTGAGCCTGAGTTGTTCCAGGAGTTAAGAATCAAGCAAAAAGGTGATCCGAAGCTGGAGAAGATCCGTGAAGCAAAGATGCATGGTCGTGCAGAGAATTTTGAGATCTGTGCTGATGATAGCTTGAGGTTTATGGGGCATTGGTGTGTGCCCAATGATGGTGAGCTTAAGAGAAAGATTCTCGAGGAAGCTCATAGTACTCCTTATTCCGTTCATCCTGGGGGTGATAAGCTTTATAAGGATCTGAAGGCTAATTTTTGGTGGCCTGGTATGAAGAGAGAGATTGCCGAGTTCGTGGCTAGGTGTTTGATCTGTCAGAAGGTGAAAATTGAGCATCAGAGGCCTGGTGGTTTGTTGCAACCTTTGCCTATTCCTGCTTGGAAGTTTGACTCGATCTCGATGGATTTCGTGATGGGTTTGCCTAGAGCTGCTGGTGGATTGAATGTTGTGTGGGTAATTGTGGATCGGTTGACTAAAGTGGCTCGTTTTATTGCGATGAAGAACACTTGGTCTATGGAAGAGTTAGCTGAAGCTTATGCTAATGAGATCATTCGTCTTCATGGGGTTCCCAAAGACATTGTCTCTGACCGTGATCCGCGTTTCCTATCCCATTTCTGGATTTCTCTGCAAGAGGCTTTTGGTTCGAAGTTGAAGCTGAGTACTGCATTTCATGCAGCTACCGATGTTCAGACTGAGAGGACTATTCAGACCTTGGAAGATATGCTTCGTGCTTGTGCCTTGGAATTTCAACAGTCTTGGGTGAAGTCTCTTAGCTTGGTGGAGTTTTCTTATAACAACAGTTATCAAGCTAGTATCCAAATGGCTCCGTATGAGGCTCTCTATGGAAGGAAGTGTCGTAGTCCTACTTGTTGGAGCGACATCAGTGACTCATTGATTTTGGGCCCGGAGTTAATTCAGGATACAGTTGAGCAGGTGAAAGTAATTCAAGCGAAGATGAAGGCTGCTCAAGATAGGCAGAAATCGTATGCTGATTTGCATCGGAAACCTATTTCTTTTGAGGTGGAAGATAAGGTGCTTTTGAAGGTTTCTCCTATGAAGGGAGTGATGCGGTTTGGTCAAAAGGGCAAGTTGAGTCCGAAGTACGTAGGTCCCTATGAGATTCTTGAAAGGATCGGGGAGGTCGCGTATCGTTTGGCTTTGCCGCCAGAGCTGTCGAAGGTTCATGATGTGTTTCATGTGTCGCAGTTGCGCAGGTATCGTAGTGATCCTTCGCATGTGTTCCCTGTTGAATCGGTGTCAGTTGAGCCGAATATGACTTTTGAAGAGCGACCTGTTCGTATATTAGACCGGCAGAACCGTGCTCTAAGAAGGAAGGTGATTCCCTTGGTTAAAGTACTTTCGAGAAGTCAAAAGTACGAAGAAGCTACTTGGGAAACCGAAGAGTCGATGCGACTGAAATACCCTAACTATTCGTTTCGTGTACTATTTGTATTCTTGTCTTGTTTGTGTGTTTTCGAAGTTTCGAGGACGAAACTTTATTTAAGGAGGGGAGATTGTAACAACCCATAATTTTGCTCCTAGTTTTTCGCAAGAAATTTCTCTAAAACTATTATTTTCTCTAAATTAATTATTTTTATTTTATAATTTTGGGAGCCGAATTATTATTTTTATTTTATGGCGTGTTAATGTGTTTATGTCATTTATATTTATAATATAATTTATTAGAATTATTTTTATTATTAAGCATTTTCAAAGTTTAGGCGCGATTTAGGAATTAATCGTTTTATCGCGTAGCGGGCTTTTGAAGCATGGATCATTGTTGAATTGGGCCGAAAATTTTTTGTGGGTGTGTTGGGCTTGACAGCCGGCCAAGTGAAGGAAAGGGAGGGCCTCTCTTCTTTCTTTTCTTTTTATTTTTCATGTGACTCTTTGATGCCTTGTAACTCCCATAACCCCCTAATGATTTCTCCTAATTAAACCACTTTAAACCCACCTTTATCACTTCAATTTCTGATTAAAAAAAATTAGAACTTCTTGCTGCCATTCTCTAAGACTTTCGGCCATCATCACCATCCTCAATCTCTCAAAATTTTTCATTTCTACTTCTTGTTAATTGTTCGTGAATTGTTCTTGTTGCCTTTTTCTTATACTTGGTGCTTGGGATTTGAAGAAGGAGAGGATCACACGCCTATTTTGGGATTTTCCAGAAGTTTTCAGCTCGCCTTCGACGATCCAGGTAACTAGTTGTTATCTTAGAACCATAGTGATTAGGGTATTATTCGGTATTAGATTACTACGCTAGGAATTATTAAAAATATTTTTGAATGAAATTTTTGACGAAATTTGACATGAATATACTTGATACATGCTATGTGAATACTGTGTAGAGAAAAATAATTTTCGCATGATTTTTAGTATTCATTTGATTTAATTGGTGTTTTGTGCGTTTTTGGCTAAATTGCATAATAATTATGGAACGACTGTTAAAATTGATGAAGTTATTTTTCTTAGATCGTGTTACATGCGTAGTATGTATTCCATGCCTTAGAATAATTTTTGTCTACTGTTTACTGTTTTATTTAATTGATATATCTCGTTTTTGTAATTTCCGGTTCACAAGATATAAATCATGAAAATTATTTCTAGAGGCAGAAAAATTCATTTCTTTGAATATTATGTATTTCCGTGAGTTTTTGCATGTTATGTATATTGTTGGTAATTTTTGGGCGTCTGTTTATATTTTTAGTTAGGAAAAATTGATAGGAACAGTCCCAACTATGGGCGTTCCACCATTTTCAGTCCCAACTAAAGTTTATTTCTGAGCGGTCCCAACTATGCATCATTTTTGCCAAATTTGGTCCCATCAGGTTAATGACCTGCTGCAACAGGTAAAACGAATTTCCTTTTATTTTTTTACCCCAAGTTTCATCTTCTCTCTCCTCTCCAATAATCTGCTTGGGCGTTCCACCCCTCTCATCCCCCACCTTCAAAACTCCCACCCCCCACTACCACCCCCATCTCCACTCATACCGCCATCCCGTCGACATCCCCTCCCCAACCCCCCAAACGTGCCACCCTCCCCGCAGTCGACCACCACTAAGCAAAGAACATGAACCCCTACCCCCACCCCCACCACCCTTTCCTCCTACTCTCAACCCACTCTCTTCTCTACTCTCAACCCCCATCTCTTCTCTCCTCTCGACCACCACTAAGCAGCAACATGGTTGGATTGCAGATTGACAACTTGCTGTGATAGTTGCTGGTGTTTGTTCTGATGATGGAAATGCTCAACTTGAAGCTACTAGTCATTTCCGGAAGCTACTTTCTATAGGTGTGCTGTTATATAGAAATCATCTTGTTATTGGTGTAATTTTGCATTTCGTAGCGAGTTGTGTTGTTAGTTCAATTTCTACTCAAGTGTCGTCTTTGAAGAGCTATAAAATTGCACTTCTGTCGATAAGTAGGAAAAATTGTTGAAGTGTTGTTGTAGATGCTGAATTTGAACATAATGGTTGGTTTATTATGAATCTCATGTAGAATTACGAGTTAATGAATAGAGGACTATGAATTACCCGGACCAAGTTTTGTTACAGTACTCATTTAATGAATTTACGAACATAAATTATTTAATTGAACACAGCAAAATAAACTTGGGAGAATTTGATGTATTATGTGTTGATGCTTTGATGCTTATATTTGAAGTCAAGGCCGCCAGTCTTTCTTATGGCTTCTATTTGATTTGATTTTCCAGAGTGCAACCCTCCTATTGAAGAGGTTGTTCAATCTGGAGTTGTTCCCCGTTTGTTGAATTTTTGGGAAGAGATGATTTCCCACAACTTTAAGGGAAGGAGAGAGGGGATTTCGGAGGTGGCTAGGGAGGGGGCGGGGGGAGGGGGAAGGGAATTTCGGGGTAGCCGGGGAGGGGGGGGGGGGGTGGGAGGGGGAGGCATGGCAGGGGAGGAAGTGGTAGGAGAGAGAAAATGAAGAATAATCCGACTTCGTAAATTTAAAAAAAAAATTTAACCCGTTAAATAGGTAATAAGTCACCTAGGACCAAATTTGGCAAAAATGATGCATAGTTAGGACCGCTCGTAAATAATCTTTAGTTGGGACCGAAAATAAGTGGAACGCCCATAGTTGGGACTGTTTCTATCAATTTTTCCTTTTAGTTATTATATTGGCTTTATTGAGTAATCCGTATATTAACCGTTAAAAATACTTTTGGAGTCCGAAAATTATAAATAAAAATTATATCATGTCAGTAGAGTCATTAGGGTCGTATGATAATTTTTGTATGATTTTACCGCTCGAAATTATTAGTTTAATAATTATTATGGTGTTTTTATTGTGAAATCGAGGATACACTTTTAAATTGTTTGAGGGCTTGTAAGTCGAAATAATTCATAATCTATTATATTCCGGGGTTGCCGATTTTCGCAGTATACGTATGTATCATTGGCTAATCACATGTTTATGTTTGATTTATGGAAGAAAATAATTAATTGTTACTACTCTTTTAATGAATATGATTTAGAGTTATTTGGTGGTGTATTGTTGATTGAATTGTGGTTGCCGTAAAAAACCAAGATATTATCATTGATGATGTTTGGAGATGTTCAAGTGTTACTATGAGAGATATTTGTTGAAAATTTATAAGTGATTTATTTTGAGGAATTATGAAGAACCTGTTTTGATGAACTCTGGGTATAAGGCCGGGTGGCATCCCTTTTGATGAATATTTTAGATGAATGATACTTGGATTATATGCATGTGTGTATTTTGAGATAAGAATGTCCGGTGGGATAGATGTAGTCCCCCGTGAAGAACATGCCAACCACCCGGTTTACGAACTAGGGGTACACCCGGGTTAATTGTTGTCGTCCGAGAGTCGTGAAGTTCTGCGTGTTCTACCCCCGCATCGGGAGTTTGGCCATTCTTAGACACAGGCAAAGGGGGAACGTAAGCCCATAGACCGACCCCGGAGATTGTGATCTCGACAAACCTTAGGAAGTGATTTGCGAATCACCGGCGTTCGGTTTCCGACTCAATAACTTGTTGAATTCTTGATTTATTATTATTTATATATATTAGAATTATGTCACTCACTCTATCATGTTTACTTATTGTTGATGATCACTTGTTTCATCTATGAGCTTTATGATTTCTATGTGCATGCTATTGATGTAATGATTGCATGTTATTCCTTTCTTAATAATCTACTTCGAATCGTGCTTTGATTGCTATTGTTCCCGGGGAGAACCGCTAGTTACTCCCCACCGACCGTGGAATTATTTAATATATCCTTGCGATGGAAATGATTGTTAGGCTTGTGACCGCCGGGCTAGCAGAGTGAGAGTTTGTAGTGAGAAGAAGCTCCTAGTACTGTTTTTGGTAGATGAACTCTATATAGGCCATAGAGAGACTTATTTTTGAATAGCCTTCAAGGACATTTAGCTTTATTTAAGTTTTCTTGGGAGACTTGCATGTCTCATAGTATTTGGTTTTGATAATATGTTCAATTTGGGATATTTCTTTTATTTTTTAATTATGATGTTTACTCGGATATTAATTCTCTTTGAAGTTATGAAACTTCGAGTTTGAGGAATTATCTTTATTTATTATTTTAGAGTAGCATAACCGTCCCGACGTTATTTCGCTAACGTCATTTTAGTATTTCTTGATTAGATATTGTTTAGTATCTTAGTAGTAGAAGGACGGGGTGTTACAACGCTTCGTCATGCTTTAGACTCATTAGCAAGTTTTAGTTTGTCCTTCAAGGGTCCCATCCCCGCCCGCCCGCCCCGCCCCCCCCCACCCCCCGCCCCGCCCGCCCCGTATATTTATTATTAAAATTCTATTTATATACTTATATTATTTATAATTTTATCTTGCAAAAATATAAATATGTGGGTATGACGCAGATGCGAAGCGGGTGTGGGTACCCATGCGAGTGGTGGGCGTGAGGATGAAGTGGGTACGACGCGGGTGCGGGTACCTATGCGGGTGGTGGGGAGAAGATGGGTTTAGATACGTATTTGGTGGGGTGGGGATGGGTCTGAAATTTTCCCCCGCAATGGGTGGCGGGGCGGGGACGGGGATGGGAATTTTATGCGAGTGTGGAGGTACCATCCTCCACACCCGCCCCCCCCAATTATCATCCCTAATCCAAACTTTATTCTCGTACATGGAGTCTAACTCGGATTTCATGGCCTCAAGCCATTTCTCGTAGTCCGGGGCTCGTCAAAGCTCGTTTGTAGGTAGTCGGTTCCGAATTCTCCAAAATCATAATTTCGTAGTTTTCGCTAACAGGAAATCAACCAACCTCTTGTTTGGAATCCTTGGTCTACTCGACCTACGCGGGAACTTAGCATCAAGAGAAATGTTCTCTTCAACTTCTTGAAGATCTTCGCTTGAATTAGATTCAAGTGGGACGATAGGAGGTTCACGCGTTGAATACGTCATCTCCTGAACTAGACTTTCGTCTTGTCGGGCCGTCTCTGACATGATGTGAGCCACGTCCAATTGTTGCTCATCTCGAATTTCTTCGAGAATTATTTTACTCCCACTTGTCTTTCTAGAAACAAATTCCTTTTCAAGAAAGAAACCATCACGAGCAACAAACACTTTATTCTCTTGACGGTTATAGAAGTAATAACCCCTTGTCTCTTTTGGGTATCCCACAAAGAGACATTAATCTGACTTGGGTGCAAGTTTGTCTGAAAGTAAACGTTCTACATAGACCTCACATCCCCAAATCATAAGAAAATACAAGTTTGGAGTTTTTTCATTACATAACTCATATGGAGTCTTTTCTACAGCGTTTGACAGGCTCCTATTTAGTGTGTGTGCGGCTATTTCGAGAGCATATCCCCAAGAAGAAATCGGAAGATCAGCAAGATTCATCATGCATCGAACCATATCTAATAAGGTCCGATTCCTCTTTTCAGATACACCATTTAACGGCCGTGTTCCTGGCGGAGTTAATTGTGAAAGAATTCCACAATCCCTCAAATGATCATCAAACTCTTGGCTCAAATACTCGCCACAACGATCGGATCGTAGGGCTTTGATTGTCTTACCAAGTTGATTTTGTACTTCATTTGGGAACTCTTTGAATTTTCTCAAAAGATTCCGACTTATGTTTCATTAAGTAGACATATCCATATCTACTCAAATCATCAATGAAGTTAATGAAGTAGTTGAACCCTCCCCTTGCCTTTGTGCTCATAGGACTACAAATATCTGTATGTATGAGGCCTAAGAGATCGATGGCCTTTTCACCCTTTCCAGTAAATGGTGACTTTGTCATTTTCCCCATCAAGCATGATTCACATACATCAAATGATTCGAAATCAAATGATGGAGGAATATCATCCTGTTGTAACTTTTGGATGCGCTTTTGGTTTATATGACCCATTCGACAATGCCAAATGTAGGTTAAGTTTGATTCATTTGATTTTTGTTTCTTGCTATCTATGTTATAGACTTGTATTGACCTATCAAGCACATATAAGCCATTTATCAATTTAGCACTAGCATAGAACATATTATTGTAAGAAATGGAACAACATTTGTTCTTAATTTCAAAACAAAACCCTACAGAATCCAAAACAGAAACAGAAATTATGTTCTTAGTTATCGAAGGAACAAAATAACAATTATTGAGTTCTAAAACAAAGCCAAGTGGCAAATGCGTACTATAGCTTCCTACGGCAAGTGCAAAGCAACCCGTGCTCCATTTCCAACTCGAAGCTCTATCTCGCCCTTTGCCAGCCTTCTTCTACTTCTTGTTAGTCCCCGCACATCATTAACTATGGGAGAACCACAACCGGTATCAAATACCCATAAAGAAGTAGAAGTCAAATTGATTTCTATAACAAATATACCCGAAGTGGAAGCACCAAACTTCTTTTCCTCTAAGTATAGAAGGCAGCTCCTCTTCCAAGAAACCTATCTTGTGACAATGGAAGCACTTGCTTTCCATGGTCACCTTTGGCTTGGCGGTCGGCTTAGGTTTTTCAAAGAACAACGCCAACTTGCTTGCCTTTGTCCTTCTTTCCTTCCCATTTCTTCTTAAAACCCTTTCCCTTCCGAACCATCAAAACCTCTTTCTTTGGTTCTTTGGGGATATTCCTCTCAAAGATTGACCAACAACCCGTACAAAGACTTGCAAAGTCTTTTCGCATTCATTCATGTTGAAGGTCATCCCCGAACTGATTGAAGTTGTCAGGCAATGAGTGAAAAATAATGTCAGTAGCCAACTCAACCCTGTAAGGGAATCCAAGTCGTTCCATGTTTTCGAAGACCCGAAGACCCATCATAGCGAAAATATGGGGGCCAACAGCTTGACCCGGCTTCATGTGACATTCTAGTATCTCCCTATTGGTCTCATACCGCTCAACCCGGGCCTCGTGTTTGAAACATAGCCCGCAGCTCTTGCATGATGATATAAGCATCCTTGGTTTTGAACCTCTTTGGGGTTTCGGCTCCATGCCGATATCATCGACAAGTGATCGGTACAGACTTATCATTGGCCTCGCTTAGCACGACGTTTGTCGGCTTCGATCGACTCATCAGTAATCACAGGAAGTGGGGTTTCTAAGACATCATCTCAACCCTCAGACCTCAAAACGAGTCCTAGGGTTCTTTCCCAGTTAATGAAGTTTTCACCATTTAGCCTGTCCTTTTCAAGGAAAGGACGAATGTTGAGGACCAAAAAACAAAAGCAAAGTTCAATTTTATGCTTATAAAACAACCTAAAACATGCAAAGGTTTCTAGGTCGATCACCTATTCAATTTTAATGTCCCATTTGAATAAGTGAATACAAGATCCTATCAACATGCAACACTAAGCACACGGAGACCTTAGCTTAACGTTACATTCTCAAGGTAAGTAAACTCTTTTAATAATTATAACACTTTATAATTCTTGTTTAGATTGGTAAACATCGCATGCTTACTATCTCTTGCTTCAAAACCCGAAATGCTTTTGATGATTTTGTTAAGGATAACCAAACTAAATAGTAAAATTCGCAGCTTTTACCTTATCTCCCATAATTAATGATAATACCTCGGAGGCATGACATATTACTATTAATTAAGGGTTAATAAGCACCGTATGTTTGGAAAAAACTAACCTTAATATTTACGGGTCCTAAGTTTATTATGTTGTTATGAATTAGTGAACTCTAGCGCATTGATGACCGACATACAATAAAACTTATAAGCATTTTAAATAATAATAAAATGCAAAAAATAAATATGAACTAGTATTGCCCCTAATCCTAAGAACTAAGCATCATGGACTCCTCCTTGGACTCTTCATGGATCTCCATCCATCTTAGCCATAGGCCTTCTCTTGATTGGCTCGTCTTTGGATTACATAAGTATCAAAATAATTTAAATAATATCTAAATTAAATAAATTACAAAAGTACTTAACGATATGCAGATCGAATTTAAATTACAAGAATACATCACGATACGCATATCGTATTTTCTAACTTATATTTGGGCCATACTAGTCATTTATAGCAATTATATCAAATATAAAATGCCACATAATAATATCACATATTATACTTGCCAACAATCAAAATATCAAATATTCTTAATTATAGCAAGTAGATAAAAAATGTAAGTAATTCCTAACCACCTAAAGATTCTATCCTAGAAAATCTAGCCTACTAATTTTAATTAGATTAAAGAATAAAATTATGGAATTGTTTAACTGAAAATCTGCTCAAAATCCTGAAAATATGCTTTAATGATTTTCCCAAAAAAAAAAAACATTTAAAAAAAATCGCTGCTGGGCAGCAGCAAAATGTGGCTAGCAAGCCACGCTGCTGCTGTCACCGTAGCCCCGGCTGCCCACCCTTGACCACCTGGAGCAGCCACTGTGGCCCCACCAGCAGGTGGTTGCGCCACCCAGCCATGGCTGCTCCTCCTTTTATTTTTTGTGGGAAATAAATTAAATTACAACTTCTTGTAAAATAATTTAGCGATCAAATTAAATTAAACATAAACTCCTTTATGCCTAATTCTAAAAATTAATTTAAATCTCCATTTTAATTAATTTTAGGGCTACTCATAACAATTAACCTTAAATTCACATAAAACTCTTTTTACATGAATTAATTTGTCATACATAAACAATTTAAATATGAAAAAACAGATTAATTATATGATTTGAATTTTCAAAATTAACATAAAATCTGTATTTTAATTTAATATTAGCATTATTTATATATATTAATCTCTAATTCACACAAAACTCTTTTCACATGAATTAATTTTCATATATAAAGAATTTAAATATGAAAAATAGATTAATAATATAAATATAACTCTCGAAATTTTTGAAAAATTTGAGATCTAAAATTAAATTTTAATTTCGAAAATTAGGGTTTAAAATTTTAAAAAATTTGGCCACACCAAAATTATTTTCGAATTGCAAAAAGTTTTAGGTCGAATTTATTAAAGTTTTCGGCCATCATTATCAAAATTTAAGCAAATTAAATCTCCATTTAATTAGTCCAATTAAATAAAACATCCATAATTCAATTCCTCCCCTTAATCAAATTAAAATTAGTCATACACATCAAAATAAATCTAATTATTATACTAAAAACCTATATGCAAGAGGCTAAAACTAATACCACTGTAGGATTATAAGTACTCTAAGCGGAATTTCATGAACCATATTCATAAACACTTAAAACAAGATCTCATGCATATACATTCAAGGATCACATAATAGTTAAGAATTAACCTTGACGCGTGATTTCCACTAAGCTCTTCAAGATTCGGTTATAGAACCGCAATTGAGATTCCTCTACTAAGTCCACCAATCCGGATCAACGCTCCACCAATGCTAGTTGGAAGGAAGAGGGACTCTTCTATTTCTTGGAGCAAGATACGTGACTTTTGAAGAGAGAGAATAGGAGAGAGAAAATATTAAGAGATCCAGTACCAGTTATATGCTCATTACTTAACTAATTATAGGAGTAATTAGGTTAAACAATCCCACCCCCTTTTCTCCCTCTTGGCCGACCACCCTAGGGCCCTTTATGGGCTCCAGGTTTTCTTTTGTTGATCCGTAAATAATGTATGACCTTGTAGGATCCATTTAAGTGGGATTTGGGTTTATTATTTACTAACCAAAGGTCTATAGCATTCTCTAGCAAGATGTAAAGGCGACCCAATTAAATGAAGTTATTATCTCCATAATATGATCCATGTTATATTTAGTAATTGCATTAGAGTCAAGGACACAATTCATTCATATATGACTTAGTTACTCTTTATGGGTTAGTAAAAGCATATGGAAATTGATTTGCTAAACCTTGTAAATGAATTATCTTTTGAACTTCTAGTTCACAATGTTTAGTACAAGGACCAAGATGAGATAATAAAAATTCATTCCAACTAATTTCTTTTTCCAGTTGTTTGTTTTCTCCCCCTAAAGATGTTGATTTATTAAAATGACAATCAACAAAACGAGCCGTAAATAAATTCCCCGTAGTTGGCTCAAGGTATTTGGTAAACCTTGTAAATGAATTATCTTTTGAACTTCTAGTTTACAATTTTTATTACGAGGATCAAGATGAGATAATGATAACTTATGATAACTTGGTGGCCTGATGCGAATTAGTTTTGCTGCATGTAATATCGCATGTCCCCAAGCATAGATTAGGAGATTATACTTCATAAGTAATGGTCTAGCAATTAATTCAAGATGTTTAATTAATTACTCTGCAATACCGTTTTGTGTATGGATATGGGCTACGAGATGTTCAACATTTATCCCAATGGACATATGCAAATAATCATCAAATGCTTGAGATGTAAATTCACCAAACATTGTCCAAACGAATAGTCTTGATAGGAGTATTTGGGAAATGGGCTCGTAATTTAATCATTTAAGAAAGTAATCTCGGAAGCACTAGGTTACGAGTTGATAACAGAGATACATGTGACGATCTAATTGATGCATGAATTAAACCCATGAAATATCTAAATGGTCCACATGGGAGATGTATCGGCCCACATATATCCCCTTGTATGTGTTCTAGAAAATTGATAGATCGAAAATTTATCTTAACTGGTGATGGGTGAATTATTAATTTGCCTTTTGAGCAAACAGAACATGGAAAATTATGATAAAGAATCTGCCGATTTCTCAGTGTATGTCCACAAGAATTTCCCATAATTCTTCGTATCATTGTTGAATTGGGATGGCCTAATCGGTCATGCCAAACTACAAAGTTATCATTAAGCTT
Organism: Beta lomatogona; assembly: GCA_947646795.1. Lineage (NCBI taxonomy): Eukaryota > Viridiplantae > Streptophyta > Magnoliopsida > Caryophyllales > Amaranthaceae > Beta > Beta lomatogona. Next base: position 48,947 of record CANSNZ010001195.1, on the reverse strand, counting down.
CTAGTTTACTATAGCATATGTTTCAATTATATTAATTTTCGTGGTAGTACAAACCAAATGGAGAATGCATGGAATTTCTCCAAGATAAGTTTTGTGCCTTGGGCTATGTTAATGATTTGAAGTACTTCCTCATTTCCTTCACTAATTGTCTCAATATGATATCGATCCATAACTTCGGATATCTTTAAAACTTAACAAATACCTTTGAGACATAGGAGAGTATAATGCTTCAATAATTTTAAATTTCATTCCCTAAGGCAACAAATATATTTGGTCTTCCGGAGCCTTCTATAATATTTGTACTACCCGATATAGAACTTACACTATCTTTTCCATCATCTGTTGAGAGAAATATTTCTTATTTGTAAGTATAGTATGAGTAGTTGCACTATCAGCAAAGCATAATTCTTCATCATTTATTGCCAATTAAACTTGGTGGATACCGATATTCTTCAAAAGAATAAAATACATGTCACAATTCCCGGGCAACGGCTTGTTATTTATTAGCGGTAGCTATTATTTATTTACCCATGTACTTCTTGTAGTAAGTCATGTGAAGATGGCGAGAACCCCTCGTCATAGACTCATTAAGGAATACTAAACTTGGGGGTGTGTGCACACTTTAGGAAAGGTACCTAAGCAAGAAAAAGGATTTTTATTAAAGTTATATACTTTATATTATGCAAGTATTATTTAGTATTTAAGGAATGCTTTTCGAAATTAAATATTTCAAATGATTAACAAAATAAAGTATTTAATATCCTGCATGTACATGTACTCAGTATTTTTTACTAACACGGTTTTATATTTGTTTTGTTTTGTTTTATGGCTTGGTCCCCGTGAATGACCCTATTTTGGCGAGCGGAATTTACACGTTAATTTGATGCATACTTCAAATGGGCGGAGCTAGTGAGGAATAATACTTAAGCTCGGAGTTGTTATTTTATTTTCAATAAATTTCCATAATTGTCATAGTTGAACAATAAAGTTTATTTCAATAAAGAGTTAGTTATTTTAGTTATTCCACCGCATTAGTTTAAAGTTCAGCTTAGTTGTTAGTATTAAAGCCAAGTTATCACGTGTCGGTAATACTCACAAGTTTCTCAAGAAGTTTTATATTAAAATATGTTTTCCAAAAGAGAGAAATTTGGGGGTGTTACAATGTGGTATTAGTTTTACGGATTTTTGAGAAAAAAAAAATAGTCAATGAGATCAAGATGGGTAGATTTAGAAATGGCATATAAGCTAGAGTTTTGCGTTCTATCTACATTTTCTTTGGCATTTTATGTGCAAATTTTGCTTTCTTTTTTCAGCATAAATAATTATATTTTCAAATATAATTATTTTCTGATTTATATTTTTAAGAACGGAATAAGTGTGTGGAATATTAATCTAAGAAAAGTTCTGCTAGGAAAAACTTAGTACTTAAGTTAGTCGTTTGTGCTGCACCTCTCGCTTTCCTGGGAACTCACTCGACTGATTATTCATACACTATAAACCCAGTACTCAAATAAATAACTTTTTTTGGTCATATACATATATGTGTATATTTCAAAAATTCCAAACAAGAAATATTTTTACTATAATTTCGGATGTTTTTCGATTCATTTCAAATTACAGTTAAATTTTATATCTATCAACATATAATTAGTATTTTACTTATATATCTATATATTTTTTTTGAGTTATAAAGCTGTAACCTTTTTTTCAATGAAGTATTGAATTTATTTATATGAATTATTTAGTTCTTTATTATTCTATTAGAAATATGATTACTATAAATATATTTTAAGGAAGTGTGACCTAGTGTCAAGTTAATAAGAAGATCTTTGTAATTTCATAAGCAAAAGAAAGTGTTTATTGTTTATTATAAGAATTGAGTTATTATTTTGTCTTTCATGACATACTATTATGAAGCTACTTGCAGGTTGTGATATTATTTTCTCATATGGCACATATATTTATTATCGTTGGCTTCTATGATATGAACTTGGTTATTTAGCGTCTTATATGACATGTTAACATGTGATCCAATTCATGTAAAGTGATGTATGTGAAATATATAAAGTATGCATATGTTTGTTTTGTTGATTTATAAGTGTAAGGAGAAACTATGACTTCAAAGTAAGCCTAGTTGGCTACTTTAGATTCATTATAAGTGCAGACAGTTCTGGTTTATTCCATTGAAGGAAACAATTTTAGTAGTTATGTTCTTTTTTTTTTAAATAGGAATGAAGAAGACAATACCATATGTTTATGTGCTAAGAGTTGTGAATTTAGTCATTTGAAGTTCTATTCAGTTGGACGACCTTTTATATTTAGTGATATGAGTAAGGAAGGGAAATTTCATGATTTGTGGAAATAAGAAGTAGGAGATAAATGGTTTATACTCGTTTGGCCGAATTATGAAGTTGTAGATAAGTTATATATTATGTTTATGGATATAGCCAACATCATCTTAGCAATGACATAGATATAACCTTAAAGGGGTTATAAAATAAGGGATATGATGAGGACTGTATATGTATATGAGATATTTTGATTCAATTAAGGAATTTTACCCTATGGTAAATCACAAATATCTATAAAGGAGTTATCATTGTTATAGTTAAGCAAACAAGGTATAGAAGCAAGACCCCGTGTGAATATCTATTAGGTTGGTGGAAGTGAGATGGTACTAGAGCTCTCCAAACGTCATGCTATGTTGATTTTGGGGGATTATTATTGAGTATTAAGAGGAGTATAATTTTTCGAAGTGGTCTTAAACTCTTAGCTTCATTGAATAATAGTGTATTCACAATAATTGTTGTTTTGGCAAGATAAAAGATAGAATGATTATAAGGATTGAGTATGTCACTTATTGAAAGAGTTAAGTGACTCTAATAATGGAGGAGATACACTTTTGGAAGAAAAAAATCGTGAGCTTAATGAGAAAATAAACTAGTCAATCAAGGTACTTGATTTTGGAAAGGGTAGTCGTATTTTTATCTTATGGATTTAAGCATTGAGTATATATTATATATCAAAGAGTTAATTATATTGAAATGAAGATTATATGAGTTTGAGGCAAGATAATTTATTAATTGTCTTACTAGTTGACTATTGTCTATTTTGGGAATATATTAATTATGATACTTTAAGTAAAATTTGAAGATGAATATCGAGTAGTTAGAGTTTTGAGGACCTAAGTAAGGAAGACTATTTTTCTTCAAGTACATGTTGTCTTATTATATTAACAAGTTTTGCTTATGAATGATGAATTGATTTGATTTGTAATAAAGTAGGATCAAGGGTTATTTTTTTATAATTATTGTGAGACCTGTGTGAGTTATGTGAAGTTGTTATATTTTGAGGAGAATGTAAAGGTATTATTTTAATAATAGGAAAAAACATGTTTGAATATTGTTTTTTCGAGTAAAGCTTACGAAAGGTTCTATAAAGTTCTTTTGTTCTTACTATATTATAGCATTTTCATAATATATTAGCATTCACCTGAAGTTTTTTCCTACAACTCTTGCCTTTATTATCAATCTGTAATTCTTTATTATTCTAGAACCTAGAAAATTTTCCTATTCAAATTTTATAATTTTTCATTTTGTCATAAAGTACCCTTTTCGACTTATTTAAAATTTTTTTTATTATGTTGATCTATTATTGAAGGTAAATACTTCTATTATGCCCTTGAAAAATAGATTAATTCTCAAAGCTCAAAAGGTATTTTTGAAAGTATTATCTATCTAGTGATTTTGTAATTCCGTTTCCACCAATGATTTCTACATTGTTTGTATTACAAAGTTGGAAATAATTTTTAAGTCAAGTTTTAGGAGGTGTAACTCCTTTTTAAGAGGGATAGAATGCGATAGAGTTTCGCACTTTTGACTTAAAACCGCAATTTTTTTCGTAATTTTGACTTGTTTCATGAGTCATTAAGTGACTCAACTTACTTTTATATAGAATGTTTTGGTATATTTGGATTACTTGCTTTATTTATAATTTCTTGTTTTAAGTTTCGAGGACAAAACCTCTTTTAAGGGGGATAGTTTGTAATACTCCATATTCTTAGTAAATTATGATTTATAAATTCAAAAAGGTTTTATTTACTAAAAGGGACTTATTATTTATTAGAAAGACGTTTAAAATAGGCTTTTATAAAAGATTATGGGTATTTAAAATAAATTCTAGCCCAAATGGATTTTGGGCCTAAGTTTACTAATTTTTAAATCCAAGTACTTTGTTTATAACAAAACTAGTATTTGGGTGGGTGTTGCCCCGGCTCTCGTACTTTTTTCCGAACTTGATATGTATTTTTTTTTATTTACATTAAATATAATAAAAAAGCCTAAACATTTAAAAGGTACGTATATAATAACATGGACATTTAAAGCATGATTAGAAGTTGCTTGAAGATGGTAATAGTGCTATGTATAATAACAAGATGTCACGTGTTCACATCTTGTTTAAAGCTAATTTCATTTTGTTAGTTGACATGACATATGTACACAGTGGACAATTCTTGTGGAGTGAGAGAGGTGCCAGGTTGGCCTGTATACATTGTCAGACAAGCCTTTTAATATATTAGTACTAGTCGTATATGCACGCGATGTGTGCGTCAACATCCTTATGTAGCTCTATGTACGAATGGACATTCTTTTTAATCTAAAATTATTGAGGTTCTTTTGTGATGTTATTATCTTTTTAAATTAAAGGTGACCGATTTTTAACTGTTCAATACCGTCACTGAAAATTTTGGTTGATGATTTAATAATTCTTGTCAGCAACTTTAGTATAGTTCTTTAACGATTGTAAATACGAAGTATTATGTTGTTAGGATATATCACTAATTAACTTTTTTTATTGAACATTCTAATTAATTTCATGAATTAATTGTGTCAATCTATTTTGTCAGATTATTAATGCTGATTGCATATTCCATTTTTGACTTATTCCATATGGCAAGTTGTATTGATTCTCATTTTTTAATTTTTTTAAAAAGAAAAACGTTGTTTAAATTATTAAAGGGTATTCTAGTCATTTGAAAAGGGGATACCATACCTCCTCCCTTGGCTTATATAATAAAGATTAAAAATATTTTAAAGGAAATCCAAGAAGTTTTTTTTTTAAAAAAAATGTTGAAAACTATTTTGCTACTTGTCACGGCAAGCTTTGTCAAACAAGGTTGTAGTCATTCCTTTTTAGTTATCTTATTAGATTAACCTTCTAGAAATTTGGGAGAATATTTATCTTTCCCTAATCTTAGTTGGATGACCTAATAATTAGCTAAATCTTAGCTAGATTTGTTTATCTTTTCTCTGAAACCCATCTTTTAACTTTACTAGTCCTAGTACGACTCTACCTATTCAACTAGTATAAATAGGGCCATCCACCCCTCATATTCTTCACACCAAATTTGAGAAATACATCTCTTTTCTTAAGTTTAAACTCTCTCTTTCTCTTTTAGCCTACCCTTTCTCTTTCTCCATTAGTATATGTTTTAATTCCAAGATACGTATATATGTAGATCTTTAATAATAGTTTTGCAAATGTAGTATCATGTTTTTAGGAACATATTTTGGATTGAAATGCACGCTTTTATGAGTTTTATTATGAACTTCATGTGTTTTGTATGAACATGTTTGAGTTTAAAAGTTTTATTTATGAACTTTGAATCATGTCTTTAGTTTAATATTATTATAAAGTTTGATCTTTGAATTTATATTCAAATATTTAGAAGGAGTTTGATCTTTCAATTTATGTTTAAATGTTTTAAAAGGAGTATTTTTGAACAATTAATATATTCAAAGGTTACCCCTTTTGAGCTAGTTACTTTATTTATGCCTTTATATGGCTAAGTTTATAAATATTACTATTATTTTTAAAGGAGGACTAGTTTTAAGACCCATGCATAATGCACAGGTGTATTTATTGCTTTATTACATATTTAGAGGAAGTCACATAATAACATTGACTTAACATCCCATATTTCACAAAATCATAAAACATAAAGAATGAGTGGTGATGAACAACAGTTACAAATGAAATTTCCAAATCAATTTATATTTTTGCCAACACTTCCTTGTAAACTACATTTGTTGTATTTGCATGCAAACAATGTTCTTGATCAAACGGAAGAATCTTGAGACCTTTTTGCTCGAAACTCGGAAACGACAACGTAAATTTGTCCATGGCCGAAAAACAGGTCTCGGGAGATATAGGCCTACATGAGACAGAGATTGTCCTTGACTTTTATCTATAGTCATAGCAAAACAAATCATTAAAGGAAATTGTCGTCTCTGAAATCTGATAGGAAATTTAGTGGAGTTAGACGGGGTTAGTGTCATTCTTGGGATAAATACTTTTTCTCCGACATTGCTTCTAGAAATAAGAGTAACTTCCCGTGCATCGTGCAAAGTGCACGGGAAATTTTTTGTCTTATAAATTGAAGATTTTAAGAAGTTTGTCCTGAAATCATGATGGTGAATATTAACTTGTGATTTAAAATTTCATAATCATATATTGAGATTATTTTAGAAACTGACTTTTATACCCCTTGTGTTCTGTAGCTGATATAGTTAATGCCATGGTGGATCACATGACCCACCTATATTTTTTTAAAAAAGTTGATAGAAATAGTATTTGCTCTGTCTATTGCTTCCCATAGAGTCTCGTATAAAATCACAATTTGCACCACCAATAACACTCGGCCCATACGCCGGCTCAAAGAACCACTTATGGCAGTCTTATTCTACCTTCTTGCACCACGGATGCATCATATTTGGCACTGGTCGCTGCCCAATTAGCCATGATTTTAATTTTATACCCGTGCTGCTGCATGGGGAGTTTTTTCTTTTATAAATTTAAGATTTTATGTTATTTCCCCTAAAATCAGGGTGATAATATGTAACCTGTTCATCTATCAAATAGATGATATAAGAATTAGGAATATAAAAAATAAGTAGATACGTAAATGTAAATTTTAATTTGCTATTAGGCCCATGCAAATTGCACGGGGAATTTTGTTCCATAAATTTAAGATTTTATGATGTTTTTACTAAATCATTGTGTGAATAGTATCTTGTGATTTAAAGTTTTATAATCATGTATTAAAATACTTTGAAAATGGCTTATGACCTGTGTGTTTAGCAGTTGATGTAGTTAATATAATTGGGGATCACGTAACCCAGTATTTGCTTTGCCTACTACTTCATTTAGAGGATTAGATTAGATTAGAATTTGACCACCTCTCGTACTCACCCATTGAGCCACTTTTGTTCCCGCTACTTACGATCCCTCTCACCTCCCTATCTTGCTGCCTTGCACCACCATTGCATTAGGGCACCCACTAGACACCATTGCTTGCAATAATCTACATGTACCTTTTTTCCATTCACTTTGCATACATTTTTTCTATTGAGTTTGTAATTTGTTGATGGGTTTTTGTTAATTTGCAAGGAGGTAAATTATCCGACCGAGTTTTAATTGATAAAAGTAGAAAAGTTTAGATGGGTGAAGTGAAAAACTTAAAGTTGTGGTACCAATGTACCCATTGGCTTGAAATTAGCTAATCTTTAGTTTTATATTTGAAAACTAGTGTTTTGAATATCTTGTATTAGTTCTTCTTTAATTTAATTGTGGTTTGTTTTAACGAAAACACATTTTTAATGAATATGGTTTAAATCTCGAAAAATTGGATCGGAGTATTACTTCTAGAGGAAGCTTTTTATGAAGTTTTAAATTCATTCATTGATTATTGATTGACATTTTGTTGTGGACGGTGGGTACTTACCAGCCACAAAATCCTGGATCCGCCACTAAATATGTTATACGATTTTGACTTATGACTTATTTCGAATAATAAGTATAATACTCTCTCCATATTATTTTGTTGTTTCTGTATACCCTGTTGGAAACTTTCAATATGTTGTTCCTATTCTAAATCTTTCCATACATAATGTAATTTTATGACTTAAATCTCTATTGGCTTTAAGCTGCAACAAATTTGTTCACTTTAATAATCAATATTTAATCATTTACCTCTTAAACTTTTGTGTTATTGGTTGCCTAGCAGATTAACTCAAAGGCTTATAATCTTTATTTTAGTTTATTTTATTTTATTTAAAATAATGGATTCTTTCCCATTTTTAAAGTTGTATTGGTTTTTTCGATTCCAAAATAGGAACAACAAAAGAAAATAGAGGGAGTAGTATTTTCACCAAAATAATTTTTAAAGTTTGTTACTACTTTGCTGAAAAATTATATTCATTTAGAACATATTGCTATACTCCAGTGTAGGTTGCACGCAAAATTTTAATATTCCAATATGCTTGAGTATTAATAGTATTTTAAGGTATACTTAATTACATCTAATGTCTTTTCGTAGTTGGTGTTATATTGTATAAAGTCGTAGATATTATTTATATAACAATCTAAACTATTCTACTAAAAGTCACACCAGAAAAACCGCATGTATTGTGACTTCCTATTAGAATTTGATTCTCCCTTCTACATTATGGCAAGAAATTACACTATATATATACACTCAATAGGTTTATCCTTAATATATATAATTGAAACAATTAACAACAGCTATATAAAATAAATAAATCAACAAAATAAAGCTATAGATCTTACATTACGATTAATAAGAACCATCCTCAAAATAATCTGATTGGCATGTACTTGTTGAACATGAAATACCATTATGTTATTTCCTTGTCAAGATTCCCATCTAGTTATATACCTTTTTCTTAACTGAATTATATCTAGTATATATAAAACATTTACTTGCACTATTTTTGTCCCGGATCAATAGAAAATAAATCAATAGATTTACTTGCTATAGAGTTGACTCACAATACGCTTAACCCAAATTAAAAAATGACTGTTATTTAATAATTGTTACAATATGAGTAAACCCAAATACTCGTAAAGAAATTATAAATATCTAAAAAAACACGCAAAAGTATCAAATTAAAAAACATGATTATTATACATAACAACCTAAAAGTAATATCCACAACCGATGATCGCGTTTTTTATTTATTATGTACTCAGCTCAATGTATCACTTTCAAAATTATATTCTGATTTCAACTTGTGCATTCAATTCTCTCTTATTGTCTTGCACCACTGCTGTATTACACCACTGGGAATTTTGACAGGCGTTATCTATATAAAAAATGGCAGTAACTACAAATAAGGGAGTGATTACACATAGATGAGAATCTTTAATAACACGTGATAAAAGTCTCATTATATTATTTTTGTTATATGTACTTATTTTATAGTCTTGTAGCATTGTGCGTTACATTGTACAGTGTAAACTAATTTTTGATACCCACTTTGCTCTAGAGTAATTTTAGTACTTTTCATATTCTTTTGCCTCATAATACCATTTACACTGTTATGGTAGGAAGGATCTTTCTACTTAAAGCAACTTTTGAATTTTCACCATGTTTTTACTCATCATGCATTATGTGATTTTTCATTTTATATTTATTATGTTGTGCAGTTATAGATTTCAATTCTTATTTTGTTTATTTTTCATTACTTCTATTTGGTAAATACTTTCAAATATGTTGCTTATTTCACATACATCGATATTTTATAACTATATGCTAATGTTCAACCATGTCACTTTATTAAAAAAGTTGTCACTAAAAAACCTATTAAAATAACACTATTTATGACCATATACATTCTTGAAGCATTAAGTTTTTTTTCTTTTCTTTATGTGTTACCACTTTTTTGTGTATATAATTGATTTGTAGTCTTGTATGTTTCACTTTGAAATCAAAGTAAATTGATTATGATACTCTCTTTGTTCTGTAGTAATCCTTGCACTTTTCTTTTTTTATTTCGTCGATACTATTTACACTTTTATTATGGGAAAGATCATTCTACCTAAAGCAACTTCTTACAACTACTAAATTTAAGGTCTCACCGACTTTCTCATTCTAATAAATATATATCTCTATCTTCTATCATATGTGTTAATTAATTAAATTAGAATATATCCTATTATATCCTATCATCTACCTTTAGGAGAAAGGGAGTATTGTAGATATCATTTAATCCCATTGTGAATATTATGATCTAGATATTATATTTAAAGAAATTAACACATTAAGTTTGGATCGCAAAATCACATGAGTTAATTAATTATAGATGTGTTAATTAATGAGTTTTCTAAATTTTATTGTTAAGCTATTAAGAGTATTAATGTGTTAAATTTAAATATTTAATGTTATACTCTCATAAGTATATGGGAGTTATGCCAAGGGTGCATGCTATGATCAAGAAATCCATGTATGTTAATCCTATTTTGTTGTAAATTGAGAAACTTTACAAAAAATCACATGAGTTAATTATGATTGCACCTATTTTGCCAACGGCTTTGGTCATGTCGATAAGCTGATGGTGGTGGGGAGGGGGGTTGCGCGAGTCAACGGGGGGGGGGGGGGGGAGGGGGAGGGGGAAGGGGAAGGGGAGGGGGAGAGGGGCTTTGGGGGTGGTGGGGAGTGGGGTTTCGGTGGTGGGGCGGTGGGGGGAAGGGGTTAGGGGTAAGGGAGGGGTGGTTAGGGTTAGGGTATTAGATTAGGAGTTAGGGTAAGGGGGTGAGGGAAGGGTGGTTAGGGTTAGGGTATTAGATTAGGAGTTAGGGTTAGGGTTTGGCTTAGGTTTAGGTTAGTTAAATAGGGTTAGAGGGAGAATTAGGAATTAATGACTAAAATCGTTAGCCTTCCGTTTTTGAAAAATGGAGGGTATATGGTGAATTTGGAAACTTGCGAGGGTATATGGTGCAAAAAAATATTTGTCAGTGGTATATGGTGAAAAAATCGAAGAATATAAGAGAAAAATCCATAGAAGTTTGAGAAGGAAAATTTTAAACTATGATTTATCTATAAAGAACACTCATGCATGTATAACTTTCCGAAAGCATAAGTGGTTGTCTAAATAAAAGGCATGGTTAAATGATTAAAATTTTATGATCTTATGATATAATATTCACATTCTTTTTTTTTTCCTCACCTCCTAAATGTTCTAAAAGTTTTTTCAAATCTAAAAGGCAGTTTCTTCAATAAACAAAAAAAAAAACTATTAATCAATAGTTGCAATCAGTTTAGAAGTGGAGTTGGAGAATTAGTATTTGCAGTTGGGAAGGGAAAAGGAAGGGAAATTTTATGTGATTATTAATCAGTAAGATAATTATAAATCTTAAAATAGGTAAATGTAATAGGGTATAGTGGTTATTTTCCGAGTGAAGATTATTATTTCTGATAAGACTAAAGATGTTACTTTTGGTCTATTAAAAACGAAAGTACGTAAATTGGTTGGTAAATTCATTTCTAATTTATAAGAAAATCAAAAAATGTATTTTCATTGTTTTGTTTGTAAACAATTTCTTTTATAGAGAAAGACTATCAAAAGCTTATTGACAAATGAAATAACAAAGAATTTAGAGAAAGGGAAAGGGAAAATATTGTTATTATGCCAATACTCTTAAAATATAATCAAGAGAAAATAAAATTAGATTTATGTATTTTCATAGATTAGTTTGGATCTGTTATTGATTAAAATAATATCAATCACAATGATGTTTGATTATGTATCCTAAAAGCGATATGTTTCCATTAACAATATCTTTTTCAATCTTAGTTGGCTAAACAAATGAGCGATTGATTATAACCAAAATTAAAGTTTTACTACTTATACATGTTATTAGATTAGTGTCAAATCTAGAAAAATTATAGCGATAATACTAATTATTATAGATAAGGAATAAGTCATAATTGTGCAACATACGGGTCGTAAGCGAGTGTAAAAATTATTCTCAATACAATATTATTACAATATCTCTAGCATATATGTTTAATTGTTTACATGTATACCTAATTTTTTGGACTAATTGATTTTAGTTTACCCACTTCTTTGAGCATTAAGTCTTAGGAGAATTAGGTATGTGAGTCATATATGGGAAGAGAAGTATTAAGGTTATTGCAAATTATATTGAAGTTAATCTTGTGGGCCAAGAGAAGTACAATGAGTATTACCTAATTGTTTTACAATCTAGATCAATGTGTACATTTGACCATTAGTTTTTTTTTTTTTCAATTAATTATACCTAACAAATGGATCCAAGCATATCGTACTTAATGTTTTAACACATATAGAGTTTTAAGATAAGATTATATCAAATATTTCAAATTTTGGCTTTCAAGAATATAAGTGAATGTAATCATATAGAAGGAAAAAAAGCTTTATATATATAACTATCAATGTCGCATTGCCTATCGTTAATGCTTGCAAAATTTGAGAATTTCATTTGAACAGTTCTAGATAATTTGAAAGGATTTTTACATGTAAGATGTCACTATCAATGCCGCATTGCTTATCGTCAATGCTTGCAAAATTTGAGAATTTCATTTGAACAGTTCTAGATAATTTTAAAACTATTAGCTTGTGATTTAAATAAAGTTTACTCCGTCCGTTCTTCTAAGATCTTTATATTTACAAATTTGACACTATTCATAAGTAAAGATTATCTTATAAATAAATTCTTTCAAATATATAAGAAAATACGTACTCATGTGAGGTCTTGTTTGAATCTTCTAAATGTGTGCATTAAGTATATTAAATTTTATAATTTTTATTAATATGTAATTAAAGATAAGGATCATACAAAATGTGCACTGGCAAACATAAAAGGTGCAATTTGGAAGATCTTTGTGAAACAGAGGAAGTATAATATATATAGTATTAAAAATATGATTTGGAATTGGTTTATGACCCGTGTGTTGCACTTTTTTTGACTTATGACGACTTATATGTAAGATGCTCACTTGACTATTATTGAAAATATTGTCACGAAATTCCTGATTATGAATTAAAAATTAGGAAAAATTGACATAAATAATCCCAACTTTCACCAGTCTTCTAAAACTAATTCCCACTTTGGATTATTTTAGAATAATCCCAACTTTAAGGGGTACCTTCTCAAAATAATTTGAACTATTAATTATCTATATATTATAGACCTAAAACGAATTAGTGTAGGCAATAAAGTGAAAGGTTGGTTTATTTTGAGAAGATCCCCTCAAAAGTTAGGATTATTCTGGAATAATCCAAAATTAGGATTATTTTGAGAAGACTGGTGAAAGTTGGGATTATATATGTCAATTTTTCTTAAAAATTATAAGCAGTCATATATACTATACACTATTACTCTAGATGTGCATAAAGTTGAATCACAATATTTCATCATAAGGAGTACTAATACGTGGAGGATTTTATCACTCATCAATATCTCTATTATATAAGTGAAGGGGGAGGCATGGTGTCCTTCTATTAAATGACTATATTACCCTTACTTTTTCAATTACATCAATTTTGTTTAAATTTTCAAAATAATAATGGGTAATCAATCGATTGATATATTTGCCTTTTTTAAAACTACAATTAGAACAACTTAAAAACTACAAAGCCAAAGCCCCAAATCGGGCGGCGGGCGGCGGCGCGCGTGTGGCAACCACACATCACCACAAACCCACTAAAAGCCTTCATTGCTACTCAACTCAAAGGGTAGAGGAAGTAATGGTTATAAACCTTACTCTTCCCTTATATTGTTTCAATGTGACAAAAGGAAAAATTGACTCTTCATATTCTTTTCAAGAAACTTAAAGTTACTACCAAAAAACTCCAACAGTATATTGAAGAATTTCATTCAAGAGATTACCTGGGCTAAAATTTCAACGTGAACTATATAGAAAAAATTTAAGAACTACGTGAACTTATAAAAAAATTTAGATAATTATATAGAAATAAGAAGAGAATGGTGGCAGGGGAGGGAGTAAGTGAACTTAGTTCCAGATTATTATTACTACTTTTTTTTTCTTATTACTACCCATGATGACCTGATATTTTTTTCCAAATTGTTATATAACGTGGAATACCATGATGCAAATCGACTTGACATAATTAATGAAATACTTACCCGATTTATCAATCAAACAATTACTATAGAATCATACTTTTTCTTAATTAAGATAATATATATTATTACCTAAAATAAAATTTCAAATATTAGTAAAATCAACATAAATTAAGAACTAATTATGGAAAAAATGCATAAGATTTTCATTAAGTCACCATTTCAAATATTGTATTGTATTGCCAAATGTACTTTTATAATATGACATATGAATATATGATGAAAATTACAAAATGTTCAACTTTTCAACAGGTGGAAGGAGATTAGTTTTATGAACAAAGGTTGCATACCACTAATATGAACTAATATGAATTAAATTACAATAATGACCTTTATCTCTTCAAATGCTTCTAAGGTCTCTTGATTTACTATCTGCTTCCAATCAAATCACACGACAAAAATAAAAATAAATCATATTTCATTGTATTAAAAATCACAATTATAAAGATAAGCATTGCAGAAGGTCAAAAAATCCATTTTGCTGCTACAACATACAGCTTGTTACGTTGCATATAATCATGCTTAGTCAAACTTATCATCTTAGCACTTGTTGTATTGCAGAAGGTCAAAAAAAAAAAAAAAAAAAAAACAAACTCATGCACAAGCAACAAAACTACAGTGGTTTATTAAAAAAAAAAAAAACTGAACTATTACTACGGCACTGGCCCTCAAGCTCGCACCCGAGTGGGAACCATCCTAGATCAAGTAACTCCGCCATGCACTTTTTTTGTAACTATATACAAACGTATCTTATATATTTGATAGGTTCTTGTTGAGTCCAACTTTAATTAATATAATCAAGCTTTTCCTTATTCTCTATAATTATCAACCAAGAAGAAACATGGTAATGGTTAGTGTTATTGCTTCCTTTCTCTGCCTCTGCCTGCGCTGCTACTACATGGTGTTCTACTGCTGCTGCTTCTGGATCTTCTATCTCCTCTACCACAGTGGTTTGCTTTGTTGGGAAAGAATACAAATAATCTTGCAGCGGAAATAATATTCGTTTTCCCTTTCGTATGAACAAAATAGGCTAACAATTATATCCCTATGATATAATAGAACAACTCACAAAGTGTTTATAAATGTAAACTAATATTCGATGGTATATCTCAAAATGTAAAGTGTTTCTATATTTCGAATGTGATGCTATTAAAAAGCTACATGATTACACAATATATAATCCTTCTATTACTAAATAATGAGCGAATGAAATGAAATAAAGTATACCTCATTAATCATCTCCCTATTTTTCCTCTATATCTTTATTTCATTTCCTATAAATTATCCTTTACTTGTTTTTAGCAAAATCTAAATATAAGGAGGAATATTATCCAACATGCTTCCATTGTGTTGCTGCTGCAGTTGGGTTGTTGTTGTCGTTGCTTCTCTCTCCGCTACCGTGTTAGCGTGTTTTAGTTTAGTGGTAAGCTATAGTATCATGTCTACTTATACTTGCAATATTGTATATAGCATAATTTTATTAAAATCCGAAAAATAAGGTTGATTGACAATTAAAAATTCAAAAAATAAAGGTTGATTGAGATTTTAGAATCCTTTCCATAATTGACGTTTTTGTATCACCAAATTAATCTAATTTGACAATGATTTAGTATTGATTATGTACATAGAGATTTGATAATAATTGCCAAAATTATAAGCATAAATCACGGCACTATCATGATCTTGCCCCGATTTTTTCATAAATTTTTATAATTATAATTTGTATTGCCACGTGGACACCCTATTGGAGAGGTTATTAATTTTCGATGCTCTAGAATTACTTGGTGATTGTGAGCATGCCACATATGATTTATCATTTTGCTTTAGAAAATAATATAGATTATTCAGAATGATTTTTATTAGAGATATGATCTTTTTTGTCAACTTATACGAGACAACGGCTTGTTATTTATTAGCAAGAACGGTAGCTATTATTTATTTACTCGTGCAATGTCTTGTTATTTATTAGCAAGAATGGTAGCTATTATTTATTACCCATGTACGTCTTGTAGTAAGTCATGTGGATAAGGTAGTAACCCCTCGTCATAGACACATTAAGGAATACTAAACTTGGGGGTGCACACTTTAAAAAAGGTACCTAGGCAAGGAAAAGGATTTTTATTAAAGTTATACTTTGTATATGCAAGTATTATTAAGTATTTAAGGAAGGCTTTTTGAAATTAAATATTTCAAATGATTAAGAAAATAAAGTATTTACTATCCCGCATGTACATGTATTCAGCATTTTATACCGACACACTTTTATATTTGTTTTGTTTTGTTTTATGGTTTTGTCCCCGTGATGACCCGATTTTGGCGAGCATATTTTACAAAGTTGATATGATGCATAATTCAAATGGGCGGAGCTAGTGAGGATTAAAAATTAAGCTAGGAGTTATTATTTTATTTTCTCTAAATTTCAATTATTCTCATACTTGAACAATAAAGTTTATTTCAATAAAGAGTTAGTTATTTTAGTTATTTCGCCGCATTAGTTTAAAGTTCGCTTACTAGTTAGTATTAAATCCTTTAACTTTATCGCGTGGCGGTAATACTTACAAGTTTCTCAAGTAGTTTTGTATTAAAATATGTTTTCCAAAAGAAAAAAATTTGGGGATGTTACATGCTGATCGTATGCATAACTAATCCAAGGTTAGTCGCCTAGTGGGTGATGCTTCTAGGGCTATATCACCGGGTCCGGTCGAATATGTGATTAGTTTCCAGATCGGGGCGACCCACAAGTAGTTGTGGCCGAATTTGTGGAGTCCTCAAGCGCAACAAAGGCGTTGATGTCCTCAAGTGCGGGTGTATGTAATACCCCTCATGATTGCTTTAAAGAGGTTTAGCAGCCTACTCATTCTAATAAGATGCGACCTCCCGAAGTTTCTTAATGTGTGCATGAGAGGGGACAAAATATGCCGGAAGAAATTGTGTTGTTATTAAGGACGTTGTGGCCCTAGATGCGCACGGGTGACAATAGTCAAGACTCAGTATGGGTCGATGTTACACATATACTAGTGGAAAAAAGTTTAACCGCTCCGGTCAAAATAGGCATTACAGATCCGATTTTTGGTCTGGAGCGGTTTGGCTCGGAGCGGTTGACAAAAGTCAACTGCACTGGGCGAAAACCGGATCAGTTGACCGGCCAACTGATCGGTTTTAGACGAAAACCGGATCGGCTATGTTTTAATGAACATAAAAAAAAGTGTGCGTCTAGTTGAAGAATCAATCGAGGGGAGATAATAGACAAAATAACGGATCGTATGCCAACTTTGAATAATAAAATCAAAGGCTCAAAGCTATTAAAAAACGAATGGCGAAATTACGAAACTATAGGAACTAAAGAACGAATTTAAGAACGAAAAAAAAAAAGAAACTAGACAAACTAAATTATGTCAAGATCATTAACGTACAGTGAAGATTTGCTAAATTATAGGAAACAAAAATTACAAACTAAATATACAAAAATGAAAAATAACTACAAAATAGAAACTAGATCCGGAATTACAAAAGAAAATAAAAACTCGTATATGGAATTACAACAAGACTAGAAAACGACAAAATTGGTAATTAAAAACCAAAAATATATCTATTCGTATCTAACTTCTTTTCGCGCTTCATCCTTCGCATTTTGTGCTTTGTTGGCGATAAGAGAGAAGGGTCAAGACTTCCTTTGCGCTTTTTGCCTTGCCGATTGATGAGAGAGCAGGGCTAGTTGTTGTGGTTGCTCCTTAGCGTTTCCATCGCTTTTCTTTTTGTGGCCGCCGATGAGGTGGTTGTTGTGGGGAAGTGAAGAGAGAAGAACGATGGTGGCGGTGGTGAGGGGTTAGAGTGGTGGCGTGAGAGTGGCGGAATTAGTGGCGTGAGAGTGGTAGCATGAGAGTGGTGGAGTGAGAGTGGTGGCGTGCGAGGAGAGGATCAGAGAGAGGAGGGAAGTGATAAGAGAGGAGAGGGTTAGGGTCAAGAGTGAGGAGGGAAGTGATGAGAGAGGTAAGAAGGTTAGGGTTTTGAGCCTTATATCCCACCAAACCAATTAACTGGGCCGAATGATATTTGAGCGAACTGGGCCGAACGAACATTTTGGCGTCCCAAAAATTTACTGATTCGGTTATGCGAACCAGATAAGTTGATAGAAAATCGGAGCAATTTTCTGTTAACTGATCCGGTTCACTGAAGAACCGGATCAGTAAATTTGCCGCGTTTTGCCTCCAAAAAAACGGATGATTTACGGATCCTGTTAAAACCGGATCTGTTGTGTTGTGACATATAAGGTTTTTTCCAATGGTGATACTACAACCAGAAGTTCACAAAATAGAATCATGATTAACATAGGTAATCTATTAAGAGTTTTAGAATTGAAATTGATGCGAGATCAAGCTATGTTTAATTTGCTTTCTTAGGATTGTTGCATGGTTTTACTTTACTCTTAAAGTGAAGGTTTTACATGTAACAAAAAAATATGTCTTTTATTGTTAGTTAAGTTAGTTAGTTAAAGTAACTTAATTAAATAAAGATCCGAAAAATCAGCTTGTAATTCATTTGCTTAGGCTCCAAGAAGATGAGTTGTCATGAGTTGTAATAAGGAAAGTAAGGGAAGAGGAGTTGCTAGGTTGGCCGTGGTGATGCTTAGTATGATTTATGGAAAGTTTTTGCAAAGCTTTTCTAAATCAAATGTTTCCTTATTATGTGCTAGATTCTAGGCTAGTTTTAAGGGGAAACGTTCCTTATATTTTAGCTTGTAATTTCGGCCATATGTTTGCTTGGTGAGCAAGGGTTTTCTTGTTCATCTTCTATAAATACATGCCTAGTCCTATGAGGCTGAGTAAGAATTGATAATTAAATTTTCGGACTATTTGTCTTTGTAAGTGTTGGACGTATTTTTCCAAGACTTGATTGTTTTTAGGAGTGAACCTAAACACACGAACCTTAGTGTTAAAGCGAGTGAAACCTACAACTAAGTGAGATACGAGTGAGCCAGTAAGTGAAGCTAATAAACTTAATCTAAAAACACATCATAATTCGAACCCTTGGTGAGTGAAGCCTAGGTATTAGAGTTAGAACCCTTAGGGAATCATAAGTGAGTGAAGCTTGTGAGGAACTATGCCGCATTCCGTTCACGAAATCATATCAATCGGTATCGAGCAATGTGGTTGTGGAGGCGCGTGAGGGAGTGTTCAAGCTTGGATTGAGCTAAAATTTTGTGTGGTGATAGTAGACATCTTGAAGTTTGTTGTTTCAAAATTTCGTGTCAATCCGAGAAGTAACGAAGTTGCAATGTAGCCAAACATCCGACGTTGTTATGGGGGATAAGTGAGGCGGACCAACGAAGGGATGCTAAGTTGGAAGCACTTGCTAAAAAGAACGATAACTTGCATGAGATGCTCACCCAACTAACATTGGAGATGTTCAAAAAGAAGAAGGGTGATGAGGCACGAGCACCAAAGGAGGACTCACTTAAACTTGGGGATCTTCCTGAGTTTGATGGAGCACAAGATCCAGATGCATACTTAGAGTGGGAACGAAAACTTGAAAGGCTTTTTGAACACAAGGGTATTATTGACCATAAGGCTTTCACTTATGCCGTGCTTAAATTGTCTAAACTTGCTTCTCTTTGGTTTGATAATATGCAGATGCGACGAGAAAGAGAAGGGAATTAGTTCATGGGATGACTTGAAATTGAAGATGAAGAAGCGGTTTGTCTCAAGAACTTATAAACAAGATTTGTTACACAAGCTCAATACTTTGCAGTAAGGAAGTATGGATGTGGAGGGATACATCAAGGAGTTTGAGAGGTTGTCTTTGGCGTGTGATTGCAAAGATGTTGAGGAGCAAAAGATCTCAAAGTTTCTCGTGGGGTTGAACTTGGAGATTAGTCATTGGTCGGTCCCCTAGGTGTCGTTACTTCCTATGGTTCCGGTCAAGAATAAAATCTCCCTAGTCTAACTAACTAGCCTAATAAGGTAGTATAGCGTAGTAAGGGGTCGTATCCACGGAGAAGCAAGGGGTTTTACACTTAGTTCAGGATGCAATCAATTGACGGGAGTAAAAAGGCGGTTTGAGTTAACAACTAGACTACCTAAGGAAAATAAAATAAGAGTGATTAATCAATAAGACAAACACTAGGGAGAGGGGGAATCATGGAACTAACAAAAATAATTTCGACAACATTTGGTGGGCAATGGTTCAAATCTATTGAGGGTCTCGGTCCAACATCAAGAAGTCACTCTCGCACACCTCTCAACACCGCCTACCCAACCCCGCCTATGAGGTCGTGGTCTACCCATCATCAAGTCATCACTAATATCAAGCTTGCTCTCACATAACCTAACATTAGCACAAGATTTAAGCATAAAGGTGATCAAGTTTCATACTTTTACAATAAAATACCTTGATTCGAGCATCAAAAGAACAATCACCAAAGCAAACCAAACATCATTCAAAATCATCACAACGCCCCATTATCCCCCTTCCCTAGCTAGAAATCTAGCCTAGGAAGGAGGAGAACATAGTAAGACTAGTAAAAGCAACAATAAAAGGAGCAAACATACTAAAACTACTAGGCATGATTAGTGAAAACGAGAAAGATTGAACCTTTGAACAATAGACTACTAATGACTAATCAAGACAAGTATAAACCAATTTAAACAAGCCTAAAACTAAACAAGTACCAAAGATAAACTAGGAAATAAGGATAACAGACTAGAAATTACCAAAAGATTGATGCTTTGATTGATAAAAATGAAGAACAAATGTTGAGTTACAACTTTCTCTCTCCTAAGAATGTGTTTTTCTCTCTCTAATTAACCTAGAATAATGTGCTCTTCCTTTTGAATCCTCTTTTCTAGAAATAAAAGCTTGCCCTAAATGTCTGAAGAGAGGGTATTTATACCTCTCACAAATACAATTTAAAGTAAAGGCAAACAAAAAAAAAAAAATCGGGAGTTGAACCATCTCGCAGCTCCCGCCCAGGCGTGGAGCGCGAGCTCTGAACTTAATGAGAGAAATTTCAGCAGCAGGTCGATGCTCTCGCTCCATGCGTGGAGCGCGAGCTCTGAGCAGTCGAAGCTCCCGCTCCATGGTTGGAGCACCAATTCCAGCATAATGGAAGATAGTTCGACAGCCAGGCCAAAGCTCCCGCTCCATGAGTGGAGCGCGAGCTCGAGCAATCGAAGCTCCCGCTCCATGGTTGGAGCGCCACTCGAGCATAATGGAAGATAGTTCAACAAAGAGCCGAAGCTCCCGCTCCACGAGGCCGGAGCGCCAGCCTTCAAATCCTCGGCACATTGGTTGTATGCGGGGAACTCGGAGCTCCCGCTCCATGAGGCCGGAGCGCCAGCCTCCGCTCGCTTCTACTCTCCTTTGCTATTTGAAGCTCTCTTTCTCCATCCAAAGGTTCCCTTTGCCATTCCAAGCTTCGACAATCTCGATTAGGCCGATACGGAACCTAAAAGAAGATAAGAACAAGTCATAGCATAGGGTGTTCACAACATTCAATCTTCGCATGAAGAGAAAACAACGTAAGACCCCCAAAAAAAAAGAGGACTCAAAATGCATAAAGCTAATAGAATCACTAACATCGAACAAAGCTAAGCTAAATAAGCATAAAAAATGGACTAAACAAGGGCATAATTAGGGTGGAAAGAGGCCATAAAAGCGGCGTTAAAAGCCACTTATCAAACTCCCGCAGACTAAGTCCTTTGTTCGTCCTCGAATAAAGAGAAAGCAATAAAGTCTGTACACTAACTCACTTTCGTAGGAATCACTGGTCAATTTTAGCGTAAATGACAAGCCCTTTAAACTTCAAAGTCGCCAAGGAGGACGAGTGTGTTCTCGTAAGGGTTTTCTAAGAGTTTGACCCATAACTCTAGATCTTAGAATCCAAGGCAAATCAAAAATAAATAAACCAAAGAAAATAAAATGGTGCTCTTAAGTGAGATTTTGACGAGAAGCAAACGCAAATGGATGCAAGAATTTCTAGACATTAAAAGTAAGCATGCTTGATGCGCTCAAGTTATACGATGTTCTTGTGGTATTTTAGGTGCACATTGCTAAGGGATTTGTTCGTAATTGTTAAGGTTTGCATATAAAATCATCCTTAGCGGAAGTTCGGAGTTTTGCGATATAAGTTGTGTTAATGTTATGCATTCCGAGCTTCCAAGGTAAAATGCATTTGAGCCGAGCATCACAAGCCACAAGCTCGCCAAGCCAAGCTCGAAGCATCGCAAGCGAGCACGACCGCCGGCCGCCCATCGCCAAGCAACCCACGACTAAGCTCACCCATCGCAAAGAAGCCAACGCACGCCCAAAGACCAAGCGCCGGCCCGGCGCTCGCGCCCGCGGCCTAGACAAGCTGCCCGACCGCCGCTCGCCCACGCCCATCGCACGCCCAAGCACAGCCGC
The DNA here is from genome assembly GCA_947646795.1 of Beta lomatogona. Lineage (NCBI taxonomy): Eukaryota > Viridiplantae > Streptophyta > Magnoliopsida > Caryophyllales > Amaranthaceae > Beta > Beta lomatogona. The sequence continues at coordinate 26,561 of CANSNZ010001195.1, read as the reverse complement.
TTCAAAACTCGCACCTCGCGAGAATGGTCGCACCTCGCGACTCCGTATCTCGCACCTCGCGAGGAATCTCGCACCTGGCGACCTCGCGTGGTTTCGGCCCAGCTCTTCCATGCCGTTGCGAAGGCAGTAGCTTATCGCACGGTGCGACCTGTATCGCACCTCGCGACCCCTAGGTCGGTTTAAATGACGGCTAACTTTTTGAGCCTTAGTATAAATACTAAACTTTGTTTTTAGACCTAGGGGGCAGCAGCCACAAGGGGATGGAGTTTCCAAAAACTCCACTCCTCTCTTGTTGTCTTCTTTTTAGTTTTTATTTTCTAATTTAGTTTTCGTAGATTTCAATTATGGGATTGGCTATTGCTATGCCGATTGTAGCTTGAACCGTTCTTGAACGAGATTTATATGGAGCTTCAAGCATTATTGTGAGATCTTTCTTCTCTATGTATTTTCTTTGATTATGGTTTAATTTCTATGCTTGCTTTCTATGGTTTTTGCATGATTATGCTAGGAACGTTACTAGTTTGATTGTGTAATAAATCTAATGCTAGATTTAAGAATAGAATCGGATTGTTTTATTCTTTTATCATTTGGTAGCAAACTAGGGAGTAATTTAGATGCAGATCATCTTAGTTATTTCTTGGGGAAATTGAATCAACTGTTGAACGTTTATCGCTTGTATGACGTTAGCAGGTCTATTGGTTCTCTCGTGTTTATTGTTGCTATCGGATTGAACTTAGACGCAGATCGGACTAGGTTATCCTTTAGTTAGAGTTTTATAGTCACGCTCGATCGTGCTATTCAACTAGGAATAAGGAGAACACGAGATTAATTCTCGACAATAGATAATTATGGAAATAATTAGAGTGGATGTTCAAGGATCGATAATGAATTGAAGTGCATGTTAATCGGATTCAAGATCCTTCCTATAATTGATTTCTCATTTTGTTTATATGCTAGTTAGTTGTAGTTTAGTTATAATCTACTTGAAACCCCCCTTTTGTAATTATTATTAGGTTTCTCGGCCCTTAGCTTAATCTAGGTTTCGAATCACGCTAAGTTCTAAACTCGTCCCTTGTTTCCCTCGTGGATACGACCCCTACTTCCATTATACTTGCTTAGTGTAAAAGAGAGTAGGAGAAATTTTATCTTTGGCCGGGTGGCGTTCACGACAAGCGGCCCGCCAAATTTTGGCGCCGTTGCCGGGAAAACGGTGTTACTTGTTTTTATTTAGAGTGATTTTTGGATGGTATTGCTTGTGCTCTTTGTTTTTGATTGGCCACTCATATAAAGAATTCCCTTTTGTTTGAGTTTCTAGTTTTCATCTTCCATTGAGCTCTATGTATTTCACTTTCGTATTTTGGACAAGAAGCATGGAACTTGTTGCTTAAACTATCTTGGGAATGATTGATTGGAAGCTTTTGACTGCTTATTGTTTGGTTATTGTCTAGCTTTAATTATTGATATTAATGGTCATGACTTGGATTAGCTAGGAGTACTACTAGTTGATGTTTGTTGTTGACTTAATGCTAGGTTTGGGATATAATCGGATGTTATATGCTCAACCATGTTGTAGTAAGCTAGGTATTAACGATGCATTGCAAGAGTTCTTCTCAATCAATTTTGCGGGAACTTGAAGTGGAGATTGACATGGAACCACCATTGTCACACATGGAGCACAACCCAATGATTAAGCTTAAGGTATTAAGTCGAGCTCACGACTTTAAACAACAGCGCTTCGGGAGGCAACCCGAGACCCCTTTATTTTCTTTCTTTTCCTTTATTTTTCATCAAATTCCCACCACCACAACAAATTTTCTTTCACCCACCGCCTACCCACTAAAAAAGATCCACAACCAATCTTAATTCGCTTGGAACCAAAATCCACAAAAGAAAATCCGTTGGGAGGACTTCAATAGCTAGGAGTTGGTAACACTAGAGGATCGAGATTGTTAATGTATCTTTTCGATCTCTTAAGCTAGGAGCAAATCTCAAAAATTCAAAACTTTTGAACTTGTCATTTGTTTGAGTGATTCGAGGGAGCGGGTTGTGAGTTGAGTTAGGAGATTTGAGTTGGTGTTGTTAAGAAATTTGAGTTTGACGGATTGCTTTTCATGAGTTTTGACCATCGATCTTCGATTTACCCGATTTTCAAATTTCCCCCCTATTTTCAAGTATACTTTTTCTTTTTAATTGTCGACACATTGAGGACAATGTGTAGTTTAAGTAGGGGGGAGGGTATTCTCATTCTCATGTATCTATGTTGTATATATTACTTTTAATTTGAAATGAAAAAAAAAAATAAATAAAAAAAAAAAAAAAAAAAAAAAAAAAAAAAAAAAAAAATGATGATGAAATGAAACCCGCCGAGTTGAAAACCCACAAGGGTGGGCGACTCAGCAAAAATGGGGGCCCCGGATAGGTTGAAAACCCGAAAGGGCAACTTATGCAAAAAAAGTGGCTTATATTGAGCGGGTAAGATGGTGAGATGAAAAAAATGTGAGAAGCTAGGATGAAAACCCGAAAGGGCTCCTAGGCAAAATGAGAGATTAAGAGAGAATTATACACTTTGAAAACTCATTTGCCGGAGATGGTGTCATAAGGTTGAAAGCGTTTTCGGGTTGGTTAGTGAATTCATCCTTTGTTTTGTGAAGATCTATTTAAAGTTAGCTTTCACATTCTTTTGGTTAATTGTTTGTTTTTGGGAGTAAGCATGGAGTATATTCCTTTTTGTCTTTGTTCCATGGCTTGCTTGTTTAGATTAGTTGTAGTAGTAGTAGTTTTAGATCATCTTTTGGAGGTTTGGGAGAGCTGATAGTTTAGTGTGTCGTGAGCTGACATTTTGATTCGTGTTGGTGTTGCTGGTGATTATTGTTGTCGCGTCTTTTTATTTTTCAGGTGAGCTCGAATCTAAGTGTGGGGGAATCATCGTCCCTTACGTTTAGGTTTTTGAGCGGATGTTGTTAAGATGTGATGATGATGATGTAGTTGATGGGGAGTGTAGGTTGGTGTCGTTAGCTTGGGTGATGATTTATTTGGTGATCCTCATTTTGAGTTTACTCGAGGTCGAGTAAAGTTCAAGTGTGGGGGTATTTGATGCGCTCAAGTTATACGATGTTCTTGTGGTATTTTAGGTGCACATTGCTAAGGGATTTGTTCGTAATTGTTAAGGTTTGCATATAAAATCATCCTTAGCGGAAGTTCGGAGTTTTGCGATATAAGTTGTGTTAATGTTATGCATTCCGAGCTTCCAAGGTAAAATGCATTTGAGCCGAGCATCACAAGCCACAAGCTCGCCAAGCCAAGCTCGAAGCATCGCAAGCGAGCACGACCGCCCGCCGCCCATCGCCAGCCACCCGCATACCTAAGCTCACCCATCGCAAAGAAGCCAACGCACGCCCAAGACTAAGCCGCCCACCTGGGCGTCGCCCGGGCTCAGCCTCGACCAAGCTGCCCAAACTGGCGCTCGCCCAGCGCCCATCGCACGCCCAAGCCTACTGACCCAGAGCTCGCACCTCAGCGAGAATGGTCGCACCTCGCGACTCAGATCTCGCACCTCGCGAGGAATCTCGCACGGTGCGACCTCGCGTGGTTTTGGCCCAGCTCTTCAACTCGTTGCGAAGGCGGCAGCTTATCGCACCGTGCGACCGGATCGCACCTCGCGACCCCCTAGGTCGGTTTAAATGACGGCTAACTTTTGAGCCTTAGTATAAATACTAAACTTTGTTTTTAGACCTAGGGGGCAAGCAGCCACAAAGGGGATGGAGTTTCCAAAACTCCACTCCTCTCTTGTTGTCTTCTTTTTAGTTTTTATTTTCTAATTTAGTTTTCGTAGATTTCAATTATGGGATTGGCTATTGCTATGCCGATTGTAGCTTGAACCGTTCTTGAACGAGATTTATATGGAGCTTCAAGCATTATTGTGAGATCTTTCTTCTCATGTATTTTCTTTGATTATGGTTTAATTTCTATGCTTGCTTTCTATGGTTTTTGCATGATTATGCTAGGAACGTTACTAGTTTGATTGTGTAATAAATCTAATGCTAGATTTAAGAATAGAATCGGATTGTTTTATTCTTTTATCATTTGGTAGCAAACTAGGGAGTAATTTAGATGCGCATCATCTTAGTTATTTCTCGGGGAAATTGAATCAACCGTGAACGTTTATCGCTTGTATGACGTTAGCGAGGTCTATTGGTTCTCCTCGTGTTTATTGCCGCTATCGGATTGAACTCAGACGCAGATCGGACTAGGTTATCCTTTAGTTAGAGTTTTATAGTCACGCTGATCGTGCTATTCAACTAGGAATAAGGAGAACACGAGATTAATTCTCGACAATAGATAATTATGGAAATAATTAGAGTGGATGTTCAAGGATCGATAATGAATTGAAGTGCATGTTAATCGGATTCAAGATCCTTCCTATAATTGATTTCTCATTTTGTTTATATGCTAGTTAGTTGTAGTTTAGTTATAATCTACTTGAAACCCCCCTTTTGTAATTATTATTAGGTTTCTCGGCCCTTAGCTTAATCTAGGTTTCGAATCACGCTAAGTTCTAAACTCGTCCCTGTTTCCCTGTGGATACGACCCCTACTTCCATTATACTTGCTTAGTGTAAAAGAGAGTAGGAGAAATTTTATCTTTGGCCGGGTGGCGTTCACGACAAGCGCGGCCCGCCAATGCTCAAAGATGTCCATAGGTTGATTAAAACATACCATACACTAAGCATAGAGAACTAGATAGAGCACATTTCCTCATATTCTACAACCATACATACCCCGTTCTCTCAACTAGTTCAAATTCGCCAAACTCCGAAGAATGGAGCCGATAAATGTAATAAGAAATAGAATAGGAGAAGGTTACTCGACATCTCGACATAGCACACTCGCTCAATAGGCTTGATTCCAATCTTCCACCACCGACAATGACTCAACCCTCTAAGGTCAAAATGACTTTTTAAGGGTAGAAACGTAGGCTAGGGGTAAAGGGTGTGAATATTTGGATAGTGGTGCTCAATCCTAATATAGTGAAGCCTTAGCAGAGTGAAAGAGCTAAATAACCATGAATCACAAATCACATTTAACCATTTAGGGATAAGTTTCCCCAAACTTATTCGAAAACATAACAATAAAAGAACTATTTTGGATTTTCTTTCTTTTTCTCCCTTTCTTTTTTTCATTTTTCCCACCTTCTTTGACTTTGGGTGGCTTTTTCTATGAAGTTGCAATTGCATTTATTCAAGAATATACACAAAATTTCCACTATACTACAAGAATCTCATCATTTTCCTTTCCCCTTATTTGTTTCAAATATCACTCAAGACAATCGCTCTAACTTCACTATTCACTACAAGGGTGAAAAATAAAACAAGGAGGCAATTGGCTTGTATTGAGGTAATCAAAGAAAAGGATAAGGCTCAAAGGGTTGAAAGGAAGGGCATATGCAAACAAAAACAAAACCAAGAAAAAGAGAAAAAACAAGAATAAAAAAGCCTAAAACTATAAAAGTAAAAACAAATCACCGAAATGAACGCCTTTATCTTTCCCTATGAGTGGCTCGGTCGCGATCTAAGATAGATTAGAGTAAAGTTCTCGATAAAAGTATGCGATGTCGAGGATCCATGCACTCAAAAATAGATGTTGAGGCTTTTTTTTTGAAAGTCCTCACATGGGATTATCAAGCAAATGCTACCTTTAAGGTTTCAAATCACTAGAGAGAAAGAACACCATCATACCACAATCCATGAATTAAGGTCTTCAGGTTCTCTCAAAAAGTTCTCAATCCTGGCCGGGTATAGTCATACGGGGAAAAGTACGCTGCTCCCTAATTTGGGAGGATGGGCCTTGCCAATAGGGGTAGACTCGGCTCACGAGGAGTGCCATCAATGTGCCTCTCTCCCCAACTCGCACCGGCCCTAGCACCTGGAGGCCAATAGGGATGGTTAACCGGCGGGGCGATTTGCCCTTGCTCCACAAAATGGTTGAAAAGCAAAGAATTCTCGGAGCGCCATCCCCCGGTTATTGGCCTCCAATTGGCCCACTTGCAAACTTAAGTTATGAAAAGCATTTTCGATGTTAAAACTAGAAGGGTAGGAGTGGCTCATACCTCCCTCCTCTTGGGAGGGGGGACGTTCGTGCTCCACTCCTTGTGGTTCCGGTTGTCGTTGTTGTTGTTGTTGTTGATGTTGCTGCTGATGTTGTTGCCTTGCTCGGTTTCTTCTTTCAATCTCATTCGGATCAAGCTCAAGCATCAATCTCCTCAAGTAGGACTCTCCACGGACTTGCGGTGTTTCACGGGGTTCAAGCCATGAATCTATCGGGGATCTTGCACCATATTGCACCCTTGATCAACCAAAAGGTAGCTCCGCATGTCTCTTTGATGAATTTCATGTTCTTGAGGTGATCAAGGTTTAGAACCGAACCATAGTTCTCCGGCTCCATCTTTTACAAGTTGCTCTTTGTACCCGAGCTTATAAGCAAGCCATGTCACCATCCCTTCCAATTGGATGGGCCCTTTCATTCCTTGTGTCTTGCTTGATGGTGAGCATCCTCGTGGCAAGCAAGAAACCCAAGTTAACTTTGTCTCGCCAAGTTATTTTGATCTAGCAGCCTTCTTCCTTCACTTGCTCTCCACAAAGAAATGAAGTTCTTGGTCGCTCATTTTTCCAAGATCTTACCGGGAGAAGAAACAATACACCAACATCCGATGGAAATACCTCAATGCGGCATGATGGATTTCGAGGCCTTGGATGAGTTAGAAAGGGAAATCCCTAGACCCATCGCTTATCGTCTTCCACCAAGCTTCGCATGTCATAGCCTTCAATTCCATCCCCGGAACAATCACACACCTCGGCTCCAGGATCCCAACCAAAATACTCATTAAACTCGCGAGGCTCATGGTGTGCCGGTGGTTGAAAAACCCGAATTTAATCTCAAAGGCATTCCCCGCCTCCGTAGATGTCCTCTTGAATTCAAAGCTAGCTAAGAATTCTAGAGTTAGAGTGCGGTAGGTGAGGGAGGTTAGGCGGGGTGGTCGGAGGTCTTATCCGTGGTAATCCAATCATTTGGGATTTGATTTTTTAAGAAACGGGCAAAACCGAGTGTGCGGGCAAGATCACACACTTTATCCTCAATCCCAAGGTGGAAACAAGTTATAGGATCGTGGAAAGGGGTTTGTTTCACCTTCCTCTTCTCAAGCTCACGAAACCTTGCTTTATGTTCGGGTTTGGTAAGGTTCACACCGTAGGAAGGCGAGGTGCTAGGTGCGAGGTCTTTTCGAACCCATTACACCGGTATAAAACACAATAGTCAACAACAATAATCACCAACAACAACAAAGTCAACCAACAAAAACCAACAACAAAATCCAAAGGTTTAGAATCCAAGGATTTTCCTCAACAACCACTACAACTCCACAAGTATCCCCAAAAATTAGGACAAGTAACCAACAATAACACCACCACAATCACCAATTAATCGATTTCAAGAACAAACTCAAGCCAAAACACCTAATTTTATCTAACACAAAAACTCCAAGGGAAGCCCTAACAAAACCAAGCACAAATACTCAAGAATAAGCAAAATGAACTTGATTAGGAGAGATTTTACCACAATCGGAACCAAATTCTTCTTCTTATTGTGCAAAGGAGAGTAAACCCGAGTGAAATCCGAAGTGGCCCGAGTAAAAACCCCAAATTGATGCTAAGAGTTGAACTTGGAGTGGGAAATTTGGAGTAGAAGTGAGAATGGGGAACGTTTTGGGTGTTTTTGAGAGGAATTTGAGTAATATTGATGAGTAAAAGTAGTGATTTGTGGAGGGTTTGGGAGGAACGAGGGTGGTTTGAGGAGAGAGTGAGGGTTTGAGGGTTTGAGTGAGAGAATGGGAGAAAGTGGGGGTTGTTGTGCGTGCTTATTTTTTTCAGAACAGGCGCTCGAAGCTCCCGCTCCAACCCCAAAGCGGGCGCTCTGACGGCGCTGTATGATTTTTTCAAAAAAAATCGCCCGAAGCTCCCGCTCCAATATTCAAAGGGCGCTTGACCAAAGCGGGTGCTCCAAACGTCCGGAGCGAGGGCTTCATAACTTTGGCATTTGCTTTGCTCGCAGCCTTAGAGCGGGGGCTCCAAATTCTCGGCTTTATTTTGCTTTGAGCTTCGGAGCGAGCGCTTCAAGATGTTGGAGCGGGAGCTCTATATCCAGCTACCACTTTTTTTCTTTCCGTTGGCAAGCGGCGCTCCATGATGTTGGAGCGGGGGCTCCAAATTTTCGGCATTCTTCATAATAAGAAGCGGAATTTGGAGCGGGAGCTCGATCCCAATACTTAGCCGATTTCCTTTTTCTCTTTTCCCCGCACATATACACAACAAACCATACCCTACGGGGTTTAAATTAGCCCAAAGTGAGATGTAAGACTTAGCTTAAAACTCAACTCAACTATTGGTTAGATGAGCCGAGAAGTCGTGCCTCGTATTTCTCAATCAAACTAATATCCACCCCTCCCGTGGGGAAAAATCCTCCGGATTTTACAATTCACCAAAATAAAATCTAAATCAAAGTTCGACAATAACAAAATATAAACGATATATATAAAGGCGCTTGATTTATGGTCTTAAGCTAGACCTCTTCATCTTCCTCAAATGGCTGGGGACGAGCCTGTTAGGACCGACTCGAGCATCAAACAACTAAGTTTTCCAATTTGTTCCTTATCGAAATACTTCTCGATTCTTTGGCCATTTACCATGAACCGAGCTCCATCTTCACCTTCCAATTCAAACGAGCCATGTGGAGTGACCTTGGTGATAGAGAATGGACCGGACCACTTAGACTTTAACTTTCCCGGGGGAAAAGACGAGCCATGAGTTGAATAGGAGAACTTTGTCACCGACCTTGAAGTCGCGATCTTTGATTCTTTTGTCATGCCACTTCTTAGTTTGCTCTTTGTAAAGCCTAGAGCTCTCATATGCATCGAACCTTAGTTCTTCCAACTCATTGAGTTTGAGCAACCTCTTCTTTCCGGCCAAGTCGGGGTCCATATTGAGCATTTTCACGGCCCACCATGCTTTGTACTCAAGCTCAACCGTAGATGACACCCCTTTCCATACACAAGCCGATAAGGAGTAAGGCCAATCGGGGTCTTAGTAAGCGGTCCTTAGAGCCTAAAGAGTGTCATCCAAATGAAGAGACCAATCTTTCCTTGATTTATTTTCCATCCTTTCGAGCAAATTCTTGATTTCACGATTTTAGACATCTACTTGCCCTTGAGTTTGAGGATGGTAGGACAAACCGACCTTATGGTGCACATCATACTTTTTCAAGAGAGCTTCAAATTGCTTCTTAGCAAAATGAGACCCTCCATCACTAATGAGACATCGTGGCACTCCAAATCGAGGGAAGATGATCTTTTTGAGCAACTTCATCACTACCTTATGGTCATTGGTAGGTGAAGGGATGGCTTCTATCCACTTGGTCACATAATCCACGGCCACCAATATTGGTTTCCACAAGAAGAAACGAAAGGACCCATAAAGTCCACACCCCATACGTCAAAAGGCTCAACTTCAAGAATAAATTGTTGGGCATTTCATTCCGTTTGGTTATACCTCCCATTCTTTGGCATCGATCACAACGAAGGATGAATGTGTGAGCGTCTTTATGCAATGTTGGCCACCAAATGAGGCAATCAAGGATCTTGGCCATTGTTTTACCAACACCACCATGGCCTCCACATGCAAGTGAGTGACAATGCTCCAAAACTCCTTCAATCTCGTGAGTAGGCACACATTTTCGAAATACACCATCACTACACCTCTTGTACAAATGATGATCATCCCAAAAATACCTCTTGACCTCCTTGAAAAACCTTTTTCTTTGATGAGAATTGTAGTCATGAGGCACTACTTCGCTCGCCAAATAATTAGCAATATCGGCGTACCAAGGGATTGTGTTGGAAATGATTGCCATGAGAGTGTCATCACGAAGCTCATCATTGATTGGTTTCTCCGCCTCACCATAGGAAGGATGGTCTAATGGCAACCGAGAGAGGTGGTCCGCCACTAGATTTTCACTCCCCTTCTTATCAAAAATCGCCATGTCAAATTAGTCGTGGCTTGGCATCTTTCTTGCTCATTAAGTACTTGATTGCGGCATGATCGGTGTAGACGATGGCCTTGTTGCAAACAAGATAGGGCCGAAATTTATCAAATGCAAACACCACCGCCAAGATCTCCTTCTCCGTGGTCGAGTAATTCTTTTGTGCATCATCTAGAGTGCGGCTTGCATATGAGAGCACATTCAATTTCTTGTCCTTCCTTTGTCCAAGCACAACACCAACCGCATAATCACTCGCATCACACATTAGTTCAAATGGGAGCTCCCAATCCGGAGCTTGCACAATGGGCGCATCACTAAAGCATTTTTCAAGGTCTCAAATGCCTTTGTGCAAGCTTCATCGAATCGGAACCCCACTTCTTTTTGAAGTAGCCTCGTCAAAGGTCTTGTAATTTGTGAAAAATCTTTGATGAAATGGCGATAAAAGCCGACATGGCCCAAGAAGGCACGCACCCCGGTCACCGAAGTGGGTGGGGGTAGCTTTTCAATCACCGCGACCTTGTAGGGTCAACTTCAATTCCATTCTTTGAAATCTTATGGCCAAGGACAATGCCCTCCTCAACCATAAAATGACACTTTTCCCGGGCTTAATACAAGGTTCGTCTCTTGACATCTTTTTTAAGACTTTCTCGATATTTTTTAAGCACTCGGCCAAAAGACGAACAAAGAACACTAAAATCATCCATGAAGACTTCAATGACATCTTCAAGCATGTCGGAAAAAGGTGGCGGTCATGCACCTTTGGAAGGTAGATGGAGCATTGCATAAATCGAAGGGCATTCTTCTATGCAAATGTTCCATAAGGGCATGTAAAGGTTGTTTTATGTTGGTCATCCGGATGAATAGGAATTTGGAAGAATCCGAGTAACCATCAAGAAAACAATAATGAGAATGCTTTACCAACCTCTCCAACATTTGGTCAATGAATGGCAAAGGGAAATGATCCTTCCTAGTGGCTTTGTTTAGCCGCCTATAGTCAATGCACATCCTCCACCCCGTCATGGTACGGGTGGAGATGTCATTTCCCTTGTCATCCTTGACAATAGTCATGCCACCTTTCTTAGGCACCACATGAACTGGACTCACCCATTTGCTATCCGAGATAGCATAGATGATGCCCGCTTCACGGAGCTTAAGAACCTCTTGTTTCACAACTTCCTTCAAAGTCGGATTCAACCGCCTTTGAGGCTCAATAGAGGTGGCACGATCATCCTCAAGGTGGATGCGATGCATACACAAGCTAGGCTAATACCCCTTGATATCATCAATACTATATCCTATGACACCCTTATATTTTCTCAACAACTCAATCAATTTTTGCAAGGAGATGTCATTAAGGTTAGCATTGACAATAAAAGGATATTCGCTATCATTCTCAAGAAAAGCATATTTGAGAGAGGGGGGAAGGGGTTTCAAGTCAACCTTGGGAGGAGGCTTAGAATTCTCCCCTTGGTCACGTTTTGGATCAATGGGAGCTCATCTTTGCTTTCTTGGGCATCCGTATGAGCTTCATTAAGTTGAGCCTCAATCTCCATGGCCTCTCTTGATTTTTCCATCTCCTCATTATCTTGGAGGGCCTCAAAAAGCATATCATGTCTCATGTTTTGTACCCTCTTATAAATAGCTATCTCCGACTCCACCAAGTCTACTCGCCACACCATCTCCACCATAGGTTGCTTCAAGGTTTTCGAAAACTCAAACACAACTCTTTCATCGGCCACCTCGCAAGTGATCGTGTTGTTCTTGCAATTAATCACGGCTCCCATTGTTTTAAGAGCTTCTCTCCCTAGGATAAGAGGAGTATGAGGGTCCTCCTCCATATCCATTACAATAAAATCACAAGGTACAAATATATTACCAACTCGAATTGGTATATCTTCGAGTTCTCCACAAGGTAGCTTAATGGAGCGGTCAGCTAATTGAATTGTCTTCCTTGAAGGCACCATCTCAAACTTGAGCAACTTTGCAATGGACAAGGGCATTAAGCTCACACTTGCTCCCAAATCGGTCAATGCTCCTTTGGTCTCAAGATCTCCCAATTTCACCGGGAGAGTGAAACTACCCGGATCTCATTGTTAGGTGGCATTTGACGTTGCACAAGCTCACTCACTTGGTGTGGAAGAGTGATGCATTGTTCATTGAGCTTTTTCTTGTTGGAGAGAAGTTCTTTGAGGAACTTTGCATAGGATGACATTTGTGACATGGCATCAAGGAAGGGAATGTTGATTTCAAAACCTTTCAACATGCTCATGAACTTGTTGTACTTGTCAGTCAACTTTTTCTCAACTATCCTTTCCGGAAATGGTGGGGGAGGATCGAATCTTGATGGTTGGACATTTGTTGATGTTTGCTTTTCTACCTCAACCTCTCCTTCTCAACACCCTCTTGGGTTTCATTTTCTCCTTTCTCAACAACTTGTTCTTCTTTCTCCTTATCATCCTCTTGTTGCACCGCTTTAGGTACTTGGTATGATCTTTCGGATCTTAGGGAGATGGCCTTCACATGGTGGGATTTTGCGGGGTTCGGAGTAGGTTGACCGAGAAACTTCTCATTTAAGAGTTGAGAAACCCTCTCGGCTAGTTGGGCAACTTGATTGTCAAGGATCTTTTGGTGAGAAGTGGTTTTTTGGAATTTTTGGTCAACCTTTCGATCAAGGTTACTCAACTTTTGTTCAAATTGTTGAGAAATATTTTTGATGTTGTCTAGGATAAGAAGGGTGTCCGTAGATGGGCCACCTTGGGGTTTGAGGTGTTTGGGAAGGTGGTTGGGGTTGGTTTGAGAATTGATTTTGTGGAAGGGGCTTGTTGAAGTTGTTTCTAGCATTTGGATGTAAATAGGGAGCTCCTTAGTTCACTTGATTTTGGAAATTGGTTGGTCCACCATAGTCATTGAACCTCGGATTAAGATTGGAGTTAGGGCCTCTCCAATTATCCCTTTAATCTCTTTGATTATTGAGATAACCCATAGCCGCCACATGCTCGGGGTCCTTACCACCACAATAAGAGGTGTCGTGGTTGGTACCCCCATAAATTTCACATGAGAATGAGTTTACTTGCCGAGACGATGAAGAAGAAGCTTGCTCTTTCCCCTAGCTTCTTGTCAAGAAGTTGCTCCATGAAGGCTTTGAGTGACTCTTGGTCAAGCTCAAATTTCCCATTAGCTTTTCCTTGACTTCCTTCTCTTACCACCCCATGAAAAGTTGCGAACCACATCCTCAATTGTATCTTTAAGTTGAGCTTAGGGAACTTTCCTTAATTGGCCTCCGGCTCCCGCATCAAGATTGGCTCTACTAATGGGATCAAGAGCATCATAGAAGAATCTAATAAGCAGAGGCTCGCTATACTCATGATGGGGGCAAGCTCTAACGTACTCATTGAATCGTTCCCAAGCTTCACCTAGAGACTCATCCGATTCTTGTTGGAAGTTGGAGATCTTCCTTCTCATTTTCGCGGTCTTCTCCTCCAATATAAACTTCTTTAGGAAGGCTTTGGCCACCGCTCTCCAAGAAGTCAAGGAGTTTGGTTTGAGATTCTTAAGCCACCTATAAGCTTTTCCCGCTAAGGATTGCCTGAAGAGATGCATACGGATGTATTCTTGAGTGACTTGGTTTGTTTGGACCGTGGCGCACAACTCAAGAAATCTATCAAGATGCTCAATGGGATTCTCATGCGCGGCTCCCAAAAACTGCTCCCTAAGCACCATTTGTGTATATTGTGGATAAAAAGTGAAGTTTGTAGTGGTGGTGGGGAGCAATGCCACCGGTGAGCTCATAGTCCTCCGGATTACCAAAGTCTTGAAATAGAGGGTTGTCATCTTCGGCCATGGCTTCACTTGCCTCACTTGAGGAGTCAAAAAATATTTCCTCATCCTCGGTTTGATGTTCAAATAACCTCCGAACTTGCCTCAAAGTACGGTCGATTTCTGGGTAAAGAGGAGTGGTAGGAATACATTGAGATCTCCTTATCATTCAACAAAGCTAAGCACACTGTTAGTAATGCCAACACAATAACAAAAATGAAAATAAAAAGCAATTGATGGGCAATAAACTAAGTTAAAACAACACGTTGCTTCCCCGCAACGGCGCCCAAAACTTGGTCGGTCCCCTAGGTGTCGTTATTTCCTATGGTTCCGGGTCAAGAATAAAATCTCCCTAGTCTAACTAACTAGCCTAATAAGGTAGTATAGCGCAGTAAGGGGTCGTATCCACTGAGAAGTAAGGGGTTTTACACTTAGTTCGAGATGCAATCAATTGACGATGGTAAAGAGGGGGTTTGAGTTAACAACTAGACTACCTAAGGAAAATAAAATAAGAGTGATTAATCAATAAGACGAATACTAGGGAGAGGGGGAATCATGGAACTAACAACAATAATTTCGACAACATTTGGTGGGCAATGGTTCAAATCTATTGAGGGTCTCGGTCCAACATCAAGAAGTCACTCTCGCACACCTCTCAACACCGCCTACCCAACCCCGCCTATGAGGTCGTGGTCTACCCATCATCAAGTCATCACTAATATCAAGCTTGCTCTCACATAACCCAACATTAGCACAAGATTTAAGTATAAAGGTGATCAAGTTTCATACTTTTACAATAAAATACCTTGATTCGAGCATCAAAAGAACAATCACCAAAGCAAACCAAACATCATTCAAAATCATCACAAAGTCCCATTATCCCCCTTCCCTAGCTAGAAATCTAGCCTAGGAAGGAGGAGAACATAGTAAGACTAGTAAAAGCAACAATAAAAGGAGCAAACATACTAAAACTACTAGGCATGATTAGTGAAAACGAGAAAGATTGAACCTTTGAACAATAGACTACTAATGACTAATCAAGACAAGTATAAACCAATTTAAACAAGCCTAAAACTAAACAAGTACCAAAGATAAACTAGGAAATAAGGATTAGAGACTAGAAATTACCAAAAGATTGATGCTTTAATTGATAAAAATGAAGAACAAATGTTGAGTTACAACTTTCTCTCTCCTAAGAATGTGTTTTTCTCTCTCTAATTAACCTAGAATAATGTGCTCTTCCTTTTGAATCCTCTTGTTTGGAAATAAAAGCTTGCCCTAAATGTCTTAAGAGAGGGTATTTATACCTCTCACAAATACAATTTAAAGTAAAGGCAAACAGCGAAAAAAATCGGGAGCTGAACCATTCAGAGCTCCCACTCCAGGCGTGGAGCACGAGCTCTGAACTTAATGAGAGAAATTTCAGCAGCAGGTCGAAGCTCTCGCTCCATGCGTAAAGCGCGAGCTCTGAGCAGTCGAAGCTCCCGCTCCATGGTTGGAGCGCCAGCTCTGAGCATAATGGAAGATAGTTCAGCAGCAGGCCGAAGCTCCCGCTCCATGAGTGGAGTGCGAGCTCTGAGCAGTCGAAGCTCCCGCTCCATGGTTGGAGCGCCAGCTCTGAGCATAATGGAAGATAGTTCAGCAGCAGGCCGAAGCTCCCGCTCCATGAGGCTGGAGCGCCAGCTTCAAATCCTCGGCAGAATTGGTTGTATGCAGGGGAACTCGGAGCTCCCGCTCCATGAGGCCGGAGCGCCGCCTCGGCTCGCTTCTACTCTTCTTTGCTATTTGAAGCTCTCTTTCTCCATCCAAAGGTTCTCTTTTGCCATTCCATGCTTCGACAATCTCGATTAGGCCGCTACGGAACCTAAAAGAAGATAAGAACAAGTCATAGCATAGGGTGTTCACAACATTCAATCTTCGCATGAAGAGAAAACAACCTAAGACCCCGAAAAAAAAGGGACTCAATGCATAAAGCTAATAGAATCACTAACATTGAACAAAGCTAAGCTAAATAAGCATAAAAATGGACTAAACAAGGGCTTAATTAGGGTGGAAAAAGGCCATAAAAGCGGCCTTAAAAGCCACTTATCAGTCATAGGGTGGAACTGCAACCTTATATCTCTTTTGATGAGGCATGTGAGTTGGTTGTAAAGGTGGAGAGGCAAATCAAGGCTACCAAGGTTAAATCTTTTAAACCTTCTTTTACTCCTAAGATTGAGAGTTCCAAACTAATTGAAAAGTTTAAAACTTTGGATAATGGAAAAGGCGTGCTAGATACTTTGAAGAAAGAGGTTGATTCTAAACTTCAACGTGTAGACAAGGAGAAATCAAATGCTTCAAGTGTCAAGGAAGGGGCCATTACAAATCGGAGTGTCCAAATAGAAGAGTAATGACTTCACGAACCTTTGCTGCACTAGAAGAGGAGGATGCTAGGTATGCTTTGGCGTTAATGGAGAGTAAGGAGTTTATGGAGGATGATGACATGGACTAAGAAGAGTTGGAGGAACATCCATTGATTGAACCAGCTCCGGATCATGAAACACTTGTGGTAAGGAAGGTACTTCATGTTCAAACCAATCCCTTAGATGATTTAGCACAAAGGGGAAATCTTTTTCACACTAGGTGTTTGGTAGATGGTTGTAGTTGTTCTGTAATTATGGATAATGGCGCATGACTAATGCTTGTTCCAAGAAGATGCTAGATGCATTGAATTTAGAGACAAGGAAGCACTCAAACCCTTATAAACTCAATTGGTTGACGAGTGATAGTGGAGTAACCGTCTCACAACAAGCTCTTGTTTCTTTCTCAATTGGCAAATTCAAGGATGAGGTTTGGTGTGACATAGTTTCCATGGATGCATGTGCTTTGTTATTGGGACGACCATGGCAATATGATAGAGATGTGATCTACCTTGCAAAAAAGAATGTGGTTTCAGTGATGCATGAGGGGAAGAGATTGAGTTTGAAGCCTTTACCACCCGAAGTTGCGCCAAAACCTACTAATGGGGCTACCATGGTTTCGTTGGTAAGTGATGAAGACACAATGAAGGGCATGAACCGCAAGCAACGCAAGGAAAAGAAAATGGAGCATCATGTGTTACAAGCTTGGCAAAAGCCACCATTCGAAATAGGTGGCTATGTATGGCTGTCATTAATGCTCAAAAACTCCATAACAATTCAAAGAGGAAAACCGAACCTATTGAAGAAGGTCCATTCAAGATCGTGCATAGAGAGAATTATGATACTTTTCAAATTATGCTTGGAAATGGCGTGTGTGCTTCATTGCTAGCTACTCACTTGGTTCCATGCCATGATTATGGAACATAAGGACAAGTTTTTTTTTTCAAGAGGGGGAGAATGATGCGAGATCAAGCTATGTTTAATTTGCATTCTCAGGATTGTTGCATGGTTTTACTTTACTCTTAAAGTGAAGGTTTTACATGTAATAAAAATATGTCTTTTATTGTTATTCTTAGTTAAGTTAGTTAGTTAAAGTAAATTAAATAAAGATTTGAAAAATCAGCTTGTAATTCATTTGCTTAGGCTCCAAGTAGATGAGTTGTCATGAGTTGTAATAAGGAAAGTAAGGGAAGAGGAGTTGCTAGGTTGGCCGTGTGATGCTTGTAAGATTTATGGAAAGCTTTTGCAAAGCTTTCCTAAATCAAATGTTTCCTTATTTTGTGCTAGATTCTAGGTTAGTTTTAAGGACAAACTTTCCTTATATTTTAGCTTGTAATTTCGGCCATATGTTTGCTTGGTGAGCAAGGGGTTTCTTGTTCATCTTCTATAAATACATGCCTCGTCCTATGAGGCTAAGTAAGAATTGATAATTGAATTTTCGGACTGTTTGTCTTTGTTAGTGTTGGAAGAATTTTTCCAAGACTTGATTGTTTTTAGGGAGTGAACCTAAACACAAGAACCTTAGTGTTAGGCGAGTGAAACCTAAAACTAAGTGAGATTCGAGTGAGTTAGTGAGTGAAGCTAATAAACTTAATCTCAAAACACATCCTAATTCGAACCCTTGGTGAGTGAAGCCTAGGTATTAGAGTTAGAACCCTTAGGGAATCATAAGTGAGTGAAGCTTGTGAGGAGCTAAGCTAGATTCCGTTCACGGATGCATATCAGAAATTAACATAAACTATTAAGTTTTAATTATTCCCTTCAGGGGTAGTAAAGAAATCAAAAACTTCTAAGTGAGTTGCATCACCTGAATCAAAATGATCACCATCGCCATCCTCAAATACAAGATTGGTATCAACTTCCTTTCCTTTCTTCTTCAATGATTAAATTATTGAAAAACTACAACCAAGTGCTTTGGTGTTCGACACACATGAGACCAATGACCTTTTCCTCCACAACGATAAGATATATTAGTTACATTATGGCCTTTATATTTTACTTTAACTATATTTACGATCTCACTTCTAGTGGGAATGTGAGTTATTGAAATAACCTCCATGACCTCTACCATATCCACCAAATCCACTTCCACTTCCACGACCATGTCATGGGCTACGACCACGACCATTGCTGCTGCCATTGTCTTTATCCTTTGATTCTTTCCCATTATGAGACCTCACATTCGCTTAAGGGATGGAATAGAGCCAATAGAACATGATATATGATTTCTCAATAATAACTCGTTATTTTGTTCAGCCACGAGAAGATAAGATATAAGTTCAGAATATTTCTTAAAACTTTTTCTCAATACTGTGTTGCAGAACGACATTATTTGTATGAAAAGTGGAGTATATTTTTTCAAACATGTCTTCATCACTAATTTTTTCTCCACGATAATTTTGATTGAGAAGTAATTTTAAACATGGCAAAGTTATACTCACTTACAGATTTAAAATCTTGTAGTCTTAAATGCAACCATTCATAACGAATTTTTGGTAATATCACAGTTTTTTGGTGGTCATACCTTTCCTTTAGATTGCTCCAAAGGATTTGAGGGTCTTTAACAGTTAGATATTCAGTTTTAAGACCTTCATGGAGGTGATGGCGAAGAAATATCATTGCTTTGGCCTTATCTTGACATGTTGATTTGCTTCCTTCTTTGATTTTTTCACCGAGTCCTTTGGCAACTAGGTGTAGTTCGGTATCTAACACCCATGATAAATAGTTCTTTCTAGTAATATTAAGGGCACAAATTCAAGTTTTGCAAGGTTCGACATAATTCACTATATAAGAAAATAATAAGCGCTTAGAAAATAATGAACATATACATATCAATAAAAGCATGATGGATCAAAACTAATTAAAGTTATAATGTCCTATGTAACACATTAATCTAAACATGAGTATGATCATCAGTGGCCATGTCAAAACAAAAGAAAAACAATTATATCACAAGAAAATTTTCATTTATTTAAAATGATAGTATCAGAGAGTCTCAGCCTTTCTAATAATTTTTCTATCTAACATTCTCACATATAGTATCATATTCTAAAAATCAAATTAGTTTATCCTAAAATTAAAAACACTCACATGATGAAATTGGAATTAATTAAAACTAGCCTTACATGCACGCGATGCGTGCGAAATCATTATTGGAAATCAATTAGTTGCGTAATTACATCTAGGAAGTTGAATTTGAGCACAATATATTGTAAAGTAAAACATGATATGATCTCCATTATATTAAGCAAACTTCTCAATAATACAACAATATGACACCAAAGTACAATAATAAAGTAAAATATAATATCATCTCTTATCTATCATATTAACCAAATGTCTCAATAATACCACAATATAACACCAAAGTAGAATAAATAAATCTCTATTATATAGTATCATTGAACAAAAGAATAGTAAATGATATTAAAAAATGGCTTTAAGGTATTCTAAACATTATAATAACATAAAACTTTGTGTGATTAGTGTTATACGTGAATGGAAAAAGGGAGCAGCCTTCCTAATAGCTCTATTTGAGATATTATAAGCCATAAGGTACTAAAAGCTCTATTTGTTTGCACATTGTTCGCCCCCCTGTTATCTCAAATCTCTCTCCCTTTTCATATTATTCTGCACCCCTATCTTTCTCTCTTTCTCTAAACCTCAGCCTTACTCGTGACACTCGACACTCGACACCTTCGCTTCCACCGGCATCTTTCTTCTTTCTCCGTCTCTTCCTCCCGTCGCTCTTATATGTCATCTCCTTTATCTCTGGTCATCTTTGTCTCTGTAAATGGGAAGTTAATAAATGGAGATATTTGAAGAAATTTTTACTTAATAATTGGAGCAAATTTGGTGAATTAAAGCAATGAGAGGATTGAAGGTGGAGATTTTCATATGAGGTGAGTTTATGAGCCACCGCTTTTTTGCATGCGATAAAATTCCATTCGTGTATTTGTGGGTGATTTTCATTAAATTCAATTCGTGTATTTTTGGGTGATTTTCAGTGTTGTGGAATCAAAATTCCCTGAAAATAGTGCCTTTTGTTTTTGAAAACATTATGTAATTATTCCATGGAATTTTTTTTTTCCGAATAATTATTCATTGAGAAGAATTCTATTTTTCGAATATCTTAATTTCGCAAGTATTGAATAAAGGGGTATGCAATCTTATTTTTGTTTTCTGAAATGCGAGTATGTGCACAAATTAAAAAATTGGGTTTTAGTCCAATTTGTGTGGTTTTTCATGGATCAAACTAATTGAGAACATTGAAATTGAAGTGAAGTTTAATTCGTGTAGAAATTAATTTTACATGAAAACCGATAATCAATGAAGTTATTGAAATGTGAATCAATGAGGAAATTATTGTTTTTCTTGTTTGATTTTCTAGAAAATTATAATTTTGATGAGAATGCAAAAAATTAGAGAAGAAATGTATTTTCAGAAAATTATTATTTTTTGAATTAAAATGTCAGGAATGAAATATTAGTAGTAAAAGAAATAAATTTTGAGTTGGAGGAGGTTTAATTGTGAGATTCAATACTGCTGTTGTTTGTGAGGAAAGTGAACTAATTTGTGATAAAACAGATTTCCTAACAGTGATTGACCTGATTACCCCTTTTTTGCTTGCAATTAGACACCAACCTTTTCACTGGTTTTGATTCGCTTGCAAGTTGCCTTCTATGCGCTGCTATTTGCTTGAGGATTTATGTGCAATTACAAGTGATGGACCCGAATAAAATTCACAAAAAAAAGGCTATCAATTAATATAATTTGTTGTTGTGAACTAATTTAGTATTGTTTGAGACAATTAAGAAACACCTTATAATTGAATGATGTATGTAGTCATCAATTTTTCGCATAACCTTTGGCTTGTAAACAATACACTGCATAAATTTCACACCAAAAAAAATGAATGATGTTTTATGTATATTTTGATAAGATCACTATTATTTATGCTATATAATTACCTGATGTTGGGTAAACAATGGTATTCTACTTTGTGCTGCAGACAAATTGGTATGTTTCTTAGATTATTGGAGGGGAAAATTGCGATTATTGAAAGGGAAATAAGAGGAAATGAAGAAGTAGGCAAACTGCCGTTGTTTGCAGTTAGTGTTTTAGCATATACTTTGTGGTGGCTATAACCACTAGGGATGGCAATCCAATCCGGATCTGACCCTAGTCCGCTCCGATCCGAAGGAAAAAATTCGAGTCGACTCCGACAAAAAAGTAATCCGACTCCGACTCCGAGTCGGAGGAGGGTCGGAGTCGGATCTCATAGAATAATCCGACATCCGAATCCGACTCCGACTTTGAGTCAATCAATCCTCTTTTCTTATTTATGTTAATGTATTATTTATGTATAACCTGACTTCGACTTTCAGCCAATTGTATAGGATTTTCCCATTGAAGAAATGATTGTTAAAAATAATAGTAATATTTAGATTATTTGTACTATATAAGATTTCCATATGATTATTAGAATAAATTGTAATGATTAGATTATTGTATTATAGAAGACTATTCTATTATAAAAAATGGGCAGAAAAATAAGACGGATCGGGTTCAGAGTCGGATGTTCGGATTTTAAGTCGGATGTTCGGATTTTAAGTCGGGTCGGATTTGGAGTCGGATGTTCGGATTTTAAGTCGGGCCGGATTCGGATTTTCGGAGTCGGATGTCGGAGTCGGACTCGGATTTAAAATCCGACTTCTTGTAGGGTTGGAGTCGAATTATGCATAATCCGGTCCAAGTCCGACCCATTGCCATCCCTAATAACCACCCAAACAATTCATCAACCAACTATGGTATTCCTCCGTTTCAAAATAGTTGCACCATTTTGCATTTGGTGACTATTCATCAACCAACTTTAACATGCTTTATCTCACCATTATATAAGAAAAAACATAGTCAATCGGGATCTTGTTAAATTCGTCTCAATACGAGGATTTCAAATATCAACTTTTATAATTTTTACTTATACGCAATTAGAGATATTCACGTTTAAAAAAGTGTCTTGGCAAACGTGCAAAAGCAAACGGTGCAACTATTTTGAAACAGAGGAAGTATAATAGAGATTAAAGAAGCGGAAAAAAATACTAGCCTCGTGCGTGGGAGATTGATTGCTATGATTCCGGAACACGTCAATATTAGTTTCATATGGATTTTGAAATCACAATTTGACTTTTTTTATATTTCTTCCTTATAATGTAAAGCGTAGAAGAAGATAATAACCGTACATGGAAGAACGAAAGTGTGGAAGAAAGGATCGAAATTGTAGGCAAAATAAACAATTTTTTTTTCATCTATTAGGATTTTGTACTTCAAGAAAAAGCAACAAATATATTCATGCAAATTAAATGAAACACTTTCGATTTATTATTTTGAATTCCAGTCAAATTCCCCTTACTCTATTACTACTCTTTTTCCTAATTTTGTCTCATTGAATGAATGACGAATACGATTATGGGGGCACAAATTTCATTGATTGTCTCATGAAATCGTCTTTCTTATACCAATCCAATCAAATTCAACATATATCAAATTAATTTCATTCAAGTTAATATGCATCAATGGCAACGAAAACCAATATTACCGAAGCAAAAAAAAACTTACATCAATTATTGAATTTCATTCCGGTGTCCATTTGCTTAATCACGTGAGAATTTGCCTTTTGTTTTCCCGTCGGTTAATTTGCAATGGTGCTGAGAACGTATTATAAAAATAGAGAGAAAAGAGAAGTGAAGAGAAACCGTATTACAGTGGCGGATCTTGAATGCCTTTCTATTAGGGGCCAAACATACGACAAATATATGAATACAAACAAAGTCAAAAATAAGAAGTAAGAGTATTATTTCCAAAATTAATTATAATGATATAATTGATAATATAGAAAACTATAGCTTAATAAGAAATAAATAAAAACCTAAAAAATACCAATATAATAGAAATTGCCTAATTCCTATGATTCTTATGGCATGAAAGTGAAATTAAATCCATACATTAAATTTCACCAAAAGAAAAAAAAATGGAAATTTTTGTAAAATAAAAGTAGCAAATGTCTTATATCTATACCTAATACAAGTCTTGTCAAAAAATCTTAATACATTACATAATACTAATATCTAAGTTCACAATGCATGAAAGTCGTGTGTCTATTTCAAGATTTTGTTTGTTGATTGCCACGAGAAATTCTCATTGACTTGATAATATGTACAATTGCAATTATAGTGGGAGAAAGAGAAAGACATGAAGAGAAATTGTGTGAAGATTGTGCCAATGTGCTATAACTCTTGACTGTATTTTAATTATGTTTAACGCTTTGAGTGTGCAAGTCGCATGCGAGTGTATTTGGGTTTAGAGTTTGCTTGGAATTTTATTGGGCCAAACATGTAAAAGTCTCTCAAAGTGAATTTTTCCCAGAAAATGTTAAAGGGGGACCAAGCCCCTACGGGCCCTAACAATAATCCGCCCCTAACTGCATAGGATAATAAATAAAAAAAGCGAGGTATAATTGACATCGACAATAAAACATTTATAACATTTTGAACCATTCTTTATTATATCTTTCAGACTTTCACCCTGCCAATGCTTTGTTAATTGAAGGGCTATATAAAAATTCACAATTGCAAAAGCTAAGTTACATGCATACAAATATCGTGATATATATTTTGATAACATACATAATCACACAAAAGGGCTCTCCAAATTCCCAACAAATACTATAATCATCTTGTACCATGCAATTACGTAAACAAGCTGCTGTCTTGTTCTTTAGAGTTTAGAACTTGATCCTGCGTTATTTGAGCTCCAACCTTGAAACTTCTCCTTTGCCCAAGCAATTGCTTCATTAATATCTATTTCTTCCAAATTGTTTGTTTCTATCATATGAGAATTTACCTCTATATCGTAAGAGCTTGTTGTGTCATCTTCTAGTTGTACGCTGAAACAAGGTTGCGGACATGAATTATTTTCCTCATGGTTGAAGTTGATTATTCGGCGCTCGGAACCTTGACAAAGAGAAGGAACAGGGGATGAAGGGGAGAGTTGCTTGTCATATTCACTAGTAACAGACATCTTGAAGTTGGTATGTTCTGAGTTGATAGTTTCTGGCGAAGACACTATTTGGCGATACCCAAAGTTGAAGCTTTTAGTTATGTAGTCATTACACTCATTTGCAATGAACTGATTGTCGTGCATATAATTAGGATTAATGCACCTAAGCGTTGGTAAATCTTTCTTGTTGTGATTGGTTTTGGGCATCATTGAAGTTGATGATGTTGTCCATCTACTTGGTATATTGATTGGCCTGTAAAGCACAAAATCACAACTATTAGTTAAGAAAAAAAAAACATTATGCCTTTCCCAAGAACTGGTTGTACTAATAAATTATTGGGAAATTCCCATTGATAGGCTCCTATTCTTGAGAAATTCCAATGGTAGATTCGACTATTTTTTTCCTCCATTGTTGGCCTCAATTTTTCTAATTTACCCAATGGTAGCATTAATGAGGATTATATGTTAATTTCATGTTTATTTTTAATACTTTTGTTAAGTTTTGCCTTTACCCCTACTAATTAACCATGATATATTTAATTCTAGACTCCTAACTAACTAACAAAAATGTTTCCCTACAATTATAACACTTGTAACTGTCAAGCCAACAATGCATATATTAAGTTTCCAAACAAAATATCAAGTTAATTTCGTTTACTGTAAAAAAAATGTCAAAAGAAAAAGTTGATTTCGTTGACCCCCAGCGATTCTACAACTGCAGCATATATATATCATAGAGATGATATTGATAGGTCAAAACAGAGCATGTTTTTTTGCCAAAAAGAATAGTTGAAAACATAGCAAAGTCAAGCATGGTGATAAGATTAGTTATACAATCAAACAACATAATGTTACAGCTTTCGGCAATCAAATCAAATAGCTGAACAAAATTCAGAATTAACACATGAACACCAGTTTCTCCTAGCAGCCATGATCTAGATTCTTTCGACACTTGATTTACATCCAGACTAAAGTTTAACAACTAATATTGCCTCCATTAATCAACAAATTAGTATTGACATATCAAAAATTATGATGGTGCTTGCTCTCAACCATAGAAGATACTATCTGTTAATGCTTTAATCATCATATACCTTGTGCTTTAACGGAAAATTATCACTAATGCCACATTTAGCAAATAAACAATAGTTGAGGCCTAGCAATGGGAAAAAAAAAGAGTTGAATCTACCATCGGAAATTCTCAATAATAGGAGCATACTATTGGGAATTTCCCTAAATTATTTGATGTTACCCAAAAAAAATTACCATGTGCGGTGTGCCGCGTTGAAATGGAGGGCTAACCTATAGTTATTTCTTTTTACGTACTCCCTCCATGAGATTTTGTTTTCAAGGCCAGAATTTATCAAAGTTGGTCTCATTCTTTTAGATAAAAAATTAGAATAAAAAGCATTGTCGTATGAACTTTTGTTAAATCCTATGAAAAACATTATCGTATGAGCTGTTGAAATTTTTGTAACTCTAAGGACTTTTACTGTATTATTTGTTTGTGTGATGGCCAACTAGAATGAAAAGTAATTTTGTTTTTGATCAACTTTTCTTGTGGGCTTGTTTCAGTTGATGAACATATGTATATACGAAGATTGAAAAAAAAAAAACATATTTTAGTAATCATTACATCAGTGTATTAAGGTAATTTTTATACACTGTATAATAGATTAATAGTAGATTACAAGTTACATAACTTGTGCTTAGAACAACTAATCATGGTTAGACAAACTCACAAATTAGCCATGCATGTATTAGACATGAAAAGGTGGTGTTTAATCCCTCGCTTAAAAAGAGTAACTTTTTACGTAGTTTAGTTAACCTTTAACTATTATTATTTTATTAATTATTGTTTCAACATTGAAGTACTTGTGTCTTGTAGTCCGACCTAGCCTTCCCCTCTCTCTTTCTCTAAAACTCTGGCCTCCTCTGCCCTTCTTTCACATTAATTCAGGCTGATCAATGATTTCATCCATGGTAAGCCCCTTTTCCCCTTTTATTTTCAGTTTTTAATTCATTTTCTTGTTTTGTTTAATAAATTAGTCTCTCTTTATGAGATCTTTTCAAACCCTTTTTAGTTTTTGTTTTGGAAATATCCTTCTCCTATGAGAGTTGTGAGTATAGTTTTTTTGTTTTTAGGCATGAGAAATTGTTCTCATTGGTTGGAAGTTTGATACTCAATATGAAGATATTAGAA